>PVKU01001350.1:0-312679 GCA_004027475.1 Anoura caudifer
AAGAAGAAGAGCAGCGAGTGTGGTTCAGGAGAAACTGAGGCCTGACCAGTAACAGCTGGGCTTCAAATATTAGGAAATTTTTGGAGATTTAAAACACTTGTCTTTTAGCATTCTCAGACATGTGTACCATACCATATTTAACTAATTCTCCAGCCCCCTCCATTGGGTTTTTGAAGGGAAGCTGCACTGCTTCCCTATTCTCACCTGTGTGTTCTCGCCCTCCAGCCTTGGGGGTCGGATGCTGGACAGGTGGATGGTCTTGTAGTCACCAGAGTTCAGCTTCACAACAATGGCATCAGCATTCAGTACCTGCATCACCTGTGGGCAGGAAGGCAAAAATGCTTAAACCTGCTACAGTGGCACAGACATAATAGCACACATGCTAGGGAACAAGGCCCTCCACACTCAGGGGGAGAATAGCGCGATCAACAGCCATTGAGGCAGATCTAACATCCTTCATGAGGCAACGATCTTGGAAAAAAACTATGTTACAACTGCCAGTGCCCAAAGATCTGATTACGATTTCTCACAGAGTCTGTATCATTCATAAAAATGGTCAATCTTTTTTTTATCTTTTGCCCTGACCAAGATATGTGGTTAACTACAAAGCTTGCGAACTAGAAATCCAGTCTCTACTTGTTATTGAAGATTTTCCTGGAAGCAGGCTCTAAACTGAATTCAATCCCTATCTCAACATGAATCTAGGGAAAGAGGCAAGAGCTGGATTAGAAGAAGGTACCAGCCCTACATGAGAAAGAAGCAAAGTAAGATGCCCCAAAGAGAAGAGAAAAATCAAAAGCAAATGAAGGGCAAAAAAGACTTGTCATCTCAGCATGGAAAAGTTATTAGTCTCACAAACCAGAATCATTAAATTGTTAAGACATTAAATAATTGAGCTACTTTGAAAACTACCTTTTCAGAGCACTACTATGGGAACTTTGTTTTGGAAGCCCCAATCAGTGACAGTGGACCCCACTCTCAATTCAAAGATTAACTTCCAGTCTGTGATAACTTACAAGGTAAACTATTCAAAAGACAAAAGCACAAATATTCCTCTGTGGAGGTTATCAGGACACTCCGCTAATGTGCACAGAATAAAATTCTACTAAAATTGGAGTAGCACCATATCAGGTTACAACTAAAACTACAATTCAGCCAGCAGTCTGTAATTCTAATTATACTCAGAGCCTGTTACTATATGGCTGTTCCATATTTTGGGGTTTTGTTTTTGTTTTTGTTTTTTTGCAAGGAACACTTTGCTACAAGGTAGCTATTGATTACAAAACAGTGTCACCAGCCACTTCATCTTCAGGAGCAAAAACACCTCTTCTAGGCTTCAATTAGACCTCATCAGGATCCGACAGACAGCCGAACAAACTGCAGGGTCAGCTGCCACCCAGAGTGTAGACTCCCCAAATGAAACAAAAGGAGCTAACTCTCCTTTGCTATGGATAAAAGAGCCCTCACTAAGTATTCCCTGAAAGGATTCAGATCTCTGAGAATATACATTTACTTAAGTGCAGGCTCCCCCAAAATGGATATCCTCTACCTTTTTCCAAAGAACCAGCCAACCACACACCAAAAAGAATGGTTTAAGGGACAATCTGAAGTAAGAGCAAACAGCAAAAACAAGAGAAAAATTATACATAACAGGAAACAGCAGGAGGAAAGTGCCATCAAACAGAATGGATGAAATAGGAAGGATGATAACTGGAATTGAGCTGTAACTCCATGGAAGGCTGACTGGGGCTGGTGGAGGAAAGATGCCCCTGGGTTTTCCCACTATAAAGTAATGGAAGCCATGTACAGAAATCCATGCCCCTGACTGGAAAAGTAATGAAAGTCTGAGAAACAGCTGAGTAGACTGGGCGAGAAGGGGAGAAATAAACATTTTTTAAAATTATATTCATTGGGGCAACGCTGGTTAATAACATTATATAAATTTCAGGTGTACGTTATAGTACAACATACACTCAATGTGTGCTCACCACGGGTCTAGTTTCCTTCCCTGACCAAACATTTTCCCCTTTCACCTTCCCCCAGCCCTTTTCACCCTCCCCCCAGCCCCTTTTCTAATTTTCCACTACACATAAGGTTAACTTGCAACTGTGAAAGCAGCAAAAACTCAGTCTCAAATAACCATAGCCATTCTGCTATAACCTTTATGACAGATCTAATTATCACAAAGGCTAACAACTATAAACCAAAGAGCCAGAACCTTAAACTCACCTGGCCAGAAAAACTTGAAGTCCACAGGTAATCAAAAGCATGGTCTTTGGTCACACCAAGACCAAGTCAAGTTCAGGGCTGATTACCCAAGTATGGATGGTATCAAAGGGCACAGGACCCTCTAAATCAAAGAGTCCTTTAGGCTAGCCCAATCACAAAAAGATGCCCATGAGTGCAGAACTTAAAAAGAGTCCATAAGACATAACTGAAAATACAGATTCAGTAACTGAATGACAAAGAGCGCATCTTATTCCCATTAGACATTAATGACAAGTAAAAATGTCCATCATAATGGAAACTTCCTCTCATTCCCTAAAGGTACCATCAGTAGCTTAGAGAACTGACCAAAAGAGATAAAAGACAATTTCCCCATCCTTTAAAATCCAACATTTGGATGAAAGGAAACAAATTATAAAATGGATGACAGAACACTCCAAGAATGAGGTATTCACAATACATGCTAGTCTGCTATCCCACCTTCAAACCAAACAGAAGGAAAGTTCCACAAAGCCATGCCAAGCAAAATAGCTAAGTAAAGCAAAACAGTACTACTCCTCCCTCAAATGTACAAAACTACTGCCCAAGGTAAAGTAGGGAACTGTCAGGCATCTCAGATGAACACACATCATTTCCTAAATCTCAATAATGAACAAAGCTACAAATTCCTCACACCAAAACTCTTACCGTCAATTGCCATAAACATTGAGAAATTTCGATACTCAAGACATGAAAAATATCTAGACATTCTCTACTCCCTAGTCATGCTAAGAGAGGCATGGGAAAGTATCATAGTGCTCACACCTTCACCCCTTGATTACAGAATGTGAAGATCTAAGCACAACCCTGTGACAAGTTACTGGTGTTCATCACCCCCTGTAATGCATTAGCAGCAGGAGCAGCGAATAGCTTCTTGAAGCTGTAAATTTCAGGCCACAGCAGCAGACTTTCTCTGCTTGGCATCTCCCTGATTAGAAACCTCCTCTTCAAGACCTGTACACTCAGTCGCTGCCAGCTAAAAGAGGTCTGGCTTTCTGGTGAAGGGGTGTACAGTGAGTGTATGTGTGTATGTCTGTATGTGTATTTAAGGGGGATTTATGAGTTACTATTCCTCTGTAAATTGTGTCATTACTGTCCGGAGAACAAGCAGCTCCGGAGCCAAGGCATGGAAGAGGCAATAAAATAATAGTAGTTCTAGTCATGTACTGGGCAATAAGTAAAATGCAGAGTGGATTACTACCCAAAGCCTGCTCATCAGCCCCATTACAGACTACATTTATAACGAGGATATTTCCTATGGTGCTTTTCCTCAGGATAATTCCAAGTATGCCCACATCATTCACTTTCTCCACAAGTTGCAGATTCCTGTTCCATCTACCCCCCACACACACACCACACACACCACACGCTCTAGGAGACAACCTAAAGCACAGCAGAAATCTACACTAAAAAAAGTCACTAGGTGGACTCGAAATATATGCCCTAAATCCAAATCCCTCCCCATTTCTTGAAGCCTAAACATGTAAGAAAAAATGAGTGGTTTATTAATGATGGGTGTAGGCTAAGGGCTGCCACAAGTTAAGAGGAATGCAGAGTGCTGTCAGGGGCAGGGGACATCCATTCCCATCTCTGGTCTCCTGCCACACTCCCCATCTGCAGAGCCCAGCCACAGTGATCGCTGGGTGGTGAAGGGCTGCTGCTGTTCAGCTTCTTAAAATCCTGCTGTGCATATAAAATGAGCAAAAGGGGACTACAACAGCCTCCTGAGCTACAGAGACACTCAGAAGAGCTCCCCAGACACAACTACCAGTATTCCCAAAGCTAACTAAATTATTAGTACTGGATAGGAATAAAAGGACCAGCAGCCCAAAAGGGGCTTTCTATAGGCACCAGCAGGGTGTGCCCTTGATGGGGTCACTGGGAATAGGACACCAAACACCCTTCCTACTCTCTGAAACAATGACGTCAAGCTGCTTCTCTAGCTGCTTCTCCTGCTCCCTACAGCTATAATGCTGTTTCTATTCTCCCTAAAACTAATCCTGTAAGTGCTAATGACGCAACACCAAAAGTGGGTGAAATAAGGAATACCCCACAACTATTCTAGCAATGGCCTGTAGTCAATGCATGCTCCCTTCCCTGTCCCCCAGAAGAGCAGAACTGCTACCCTGTGAACTTGACAAAATACTAAACACATTTCCTGATGCAAACACCTCTAGGCACCTAAGCATGATCAAACAGACTGGCTACTAAAATAGGTACTTCAAAGGAAACCAGACATTACACAAATTCCCACAGATGGGCATCCTACAAAATACCCGACCAGGACTCCTCAAAACTGTCAAGGTCATCAAAAGCAAAGAAAGTATAAGAAACTGCCAAATCCAAGAGGAGACTGATGAGATATGACAACGAAATTTGGTGTGCTATCGCGGATGAGATTCTGGAACACAAAGCAGACATTCGAGAAAAACTAAGGAAATCTAACTAAGGCATGGACTTGAGTTGATAATAACATATCAATATTGATATACTACTGGTCATTGTTTTGCCAAACCATGTCAGAGAATAGTAAGAGAAACGGCGGGAGGGGAGAGGGAGGAGCAGGAAACTCTGTACTATCTGCCCAATTTTTCTGTAAATTTAAAACTGTTCTAAAAAAAAATAAAGTCTCTATTTAAAAAGACAGGTAAATATTTTGTACAAGTCTTTTCTATTCAATTATTTTCTTTTATCAGCTATCAGTTTGCTAACTTAAGCTATAAACTAAGTCTTGATATCTTTTTCCTTTTTTTAAAGATTTATTTTTAGAGATGGGGGAAGGGAGGGAGAAAAAGAGAGAGAAAAACATGGAAGTGCAAGAGAAACATAGATCGATTGCCTCTCGCATGCCCCCGACTGGGGACCTGACCTGAAACCCAGACATGTGCCCTGACTGGGAAGTGAACCTGCGACCTTTCAGTTCACAGGCCGCCACTCAAACCACAGCCACACCCACCAGGGCTTGACATCTTTTTGGTATAACAGAGGCTACCTTTGCAACCAGATCATCCATAAAACTTCAGCTAAAAGCCCTATGACCAAAAAGTCAAGGAAATAAGCTAGTTATTTGTTTTGTTCTCTCCACATTACCAAAGAGGAATATATTGGAAAAGTCCACAGAATGCCAAAAATATTAAGAGGTATCCTTGCTGTGGCCACATGGCTCAGTTGGTTGGAGCATTGTCCTGTACACCCAAAAGGTTGCAGGTTCAATCCCTGGTTGGGGTACATACAGGTGGCAACCCATCAATGTTTCTCTCTCACAGTGATGTCTGTCTCTCTCTCTCTCCCCAAGCACCCTCCACCCCATCTCCCTCTCTCCCTTCCTCTCTCTAAACATATCCTTGGGTGAGGATTAAAAAAGAAAAAAAATGTATACCTGCTTAAAAACCATTTTATAAAGATATTATAATGAACTCCATTCAAAGCTATGACTGAACACGCTGTAAAAAATAATCAAGACCAAACCAAGTAAGTACTAGAATCCACTGCATCCATGGATAGCTTATAACCTCACCTCCAAAGCTGGACATGGCCAGCAATACCAAACAGTACTACTCAGGGCAAAATCCCAGACAGAACCCTAGAGGGTAAGCTTCTTGAATGCAGAAACCACTTCCCATTATTTTGAACCACCTCAAAGCACCTCTTTCAGGGCTCTGTATTTTGAAGCAATCAATTGGTACACAGAACCAAACAAGAGGTCTCTAACCAGGAAGGGTAACAAAAAGACTCCACCTCCTGAGGACATGCTGCCCCCCTCACCAATGCCCACCCAAACACACACCCGCACTGCTGTGTTATTCAGGTCTGTGAAATCTGCAAGGCCCAAGTATCCAGCAGCAGGGACAGGGAAGCCAAGCCACGTGCTCAGGGGACCATATGGCTACAAACAGCACAGATCAGCTAAAACGCCACAGGGAAGGCAGGCAGGAAACTGGCAAGCCACGACAGGCACAAAAGTCTCAAGTAGGCTCAGCTAATCGCTGTGAAATGAACACGCTTCTCTGCTAACCTGGAGAGACAAGAAGAGCCCTCCCTTGCATTTCTTTCCTTAAGAAGTGAAACTGCTTGGGCAGAGAACAGAAACCTGTCTTTCAGTAGGCCGTATGTATCAAGATACTTTGCTGAGTTACGAACTTCTCAGTAGTGAGACTCTTGGCCAATAGTCTGATTTACAGTGTTGCATCAGTTCCAGAAATCACCTATGGTGTCCCAGAGGCATTCAGTTAGAGTTCGTAGGTCACCTTCTGTGGGCCTTTCAGGCTATGTAGCTGTTCCCTATGCAATTAATTCCTAGGAGATAGGGTGGCTGTCAGACAATGTACATGAAAGCCCCACCTTCTTAGGACCTTTTTAGGTTTCCATGGCATTAACAGATATTTTAAATCAAGTAAAACAACTACAAAACTGCAGGTGGGTTCTAGGTTATTAAAAAAATTGCAGATAATTTTTGTCTTTTACATTTACTGCTGATATCCCAAGGTCTACACAAGGGGTTCTCAAACTATGGTCCAAAGGCCCCCCAGAGCCCACTGCCTATTGCTGCATATAGTTTTATTGGAACACGAACACGCATTCATTCACATATTGTCTACAGCTGTTTTCTTGCTACAACAGAAGAATTAAGTAGTTGAAACAGAGATTATATGGCCTATTAAGCCTAAAATATTTATTATGTGGCCCTTTAGGAAAAAGTTGGTCAACCTTTGTTCTACAACATATTAAAAAATGAACACATATCGGGGCAGGTATATACTAGTTAACATTTCTGGAGAGCTATTTGGCAAATATGCTCCAAAACATTCCTAAGAAAATAACTGCCCTTTACACAGAGATTATTCCATTTTCTAAATAAGGGAAAAATCACAAACTATATGAATGTCAAACTACTGGAGATCGGCTAAATAAATTATGATGCGGCCTTACAATGAAGCAGAACATTATGAACAAACTAAAGCAAGCTCAAACATTTACTTTGGTTCCCTCCCTAAGCACCTCTAAGCAAAAATAAAGGAATTAATTTTGTTATTTTATTGCCATAAGCTCAAAAGGACAAAGATTAATAGGAGAAAAGAACACAGCAACAAACTTTGGAAGCTGGAAAGCAGATGTATGAGTGGTAACAATCTTCAAATTCACAAAAGCTAAATCCTCAGCTAGTGGTGAGAAAACACACTAGCCAATATGATTTATACTGCAAGCTTCCCCCATCATCGAAACTAGGACTGGTTTAAAACTTATAAAAAAGCACCTGTATTTCAAGATGCACACCCATATGTAAGTCTATTGCTTCTAACCCAGTGCTCAACACCTCACTCTTAAAACAAGAGAAAAAAACAAGGATCACCAGAGAGCTGAGGAAAGCCTCTAACGTGAAAAATAAGGGACCAAAATAACCAAAAGGGTTCAAAATCAACTTGGAGAACACAGACTATGCAGGGAGAAGAAAATTTGTTTCAAAAGGTTATAATAATTTCCTCAGAAAGGTAAATATAGATGATATTCACCTCTGAAACAAGTATTAGATGTTTTAAATACTAATAAGAAAAACATTCAGAGAACAAAAAAGCTCTGAGAAATTAAAATACATTACCATAAATGAAATAATAGAAGGGCTGAAAGGTAAATATGAAGAAATCTAGAAAGAACAAAAAGACGGAAAATAGGAGGAAAAAAATTAGAAGACCAGTTCACAAAGTCAAACAACCAAATAGGAGTTCTAGAAAATAGAGAGCAGAGAAACTAGACGGAAATCAATAAAACAGTTGAAGTTCCCAGACATAAAGGACTAAAAGTTAAAGCATGTGAGGGATGAATGCCCCCCACCCCTCAAAAAAACCCCAGCATAATCTAAAAGGCAGACCTCTTGTTGCACAGGCTTCCCCAGCTAGGTGAGTGTTCTAGCAACCCATCTGTATCAGTGAATAAGCTGGCATTGTTGTGAGAGGCTGCATTCGGCTTCAGTGAATTTTTTTTTTTTGAGGACTCTTGCACTGCATTTGCCCATTTCACGATAGATGATTTATGAGCGTATCTGCCCACATTGCAGTTCTTTGGGGTTCATCCTCATAATATATTCACACATGAATAAACAAAGTGCATCACTAAGGAAATTCAGGGTAAAAAAGAATTTGCTAAAATCTTGCAGAAAGAAAAAAACGAATCATATAAGGACGGGGTGGGGAATCAGAACAGTTTCAAACATCTAAAATACAAGAAAAAAATCTCTAATATAACTGAGTGGAGCAATGTCCTCACAATTCTTAAGAAATATAACTTCTAACAAAATTCTATACCCAGATGAACAATTATAAAACAGACACAAAAGATCTGAAAATATTGACCTACCAAGCACTCTTTTCCCAAGAAGCTAGAGAATCTGTGCCACCAAACTCAAGTGTTAAATCATAAAGAAGAAGCCACAGGATCCAGTAAACCTAGTTCCAACCCAGGAATAAAGCAAAGAAAAGCGCAGGAAACAGTGAAGAAATCCAACAATAACAGCTCTATAACAGGAAAAAAGAACTATTCCAGATTGGTACAGCTCCTGGAAAGTATTGTTGATAAAGTTAAAATTAACAGACTGAATCTTTGTTTTGAGAGAAGATTTTTACAGTACATGAAAAATACACATAAAATTTTAAAATTATTAACTCCAAATAAAAGAAAAAATTGTGCAGGAAATGAAAAGTAGGCAGAATATGCTATACAGTTTGGTGGTGATTACCATACATCCACTAAACTTTGAATATTCATTTAATCAGAATTATGATATAGTCCTAATGGAAGGATTAGGGAAGGCTGCATGCACACCCTTACGAATATGTGTGCATGAGTGAAAAAACTAAATGCTCATCTCTCATGGTATGAAAAAGGGGTTATACCAAACACTGAAAACTTAAAAAGAGCAATACAAACATTTTATTGAGGCAGGGATTGCCAAGAGTTAAAAGTGGCTGCCTCAAGGGAGAGGAAGAATGAACCAGTTCATTTCTTAAAATAAACCCGGAGTTCTTTAAACTCATATTAAAAACAAAAACTTACAAATATAAAATTATACACAAAGATTATACATCATTACTACTCAAAAGTAGTTACTAGTCTGCAATGAGATAAGGAGCTTGTACCAGAATGTAAATCAACCATGCACGAATCTATCGACCATGCACAAATCTGAGAACATTGCTGACAATTTTTCTATAGCAATCTTTTCTTGATGAAAGAAGCAACGCTTTGACTTACATTATAGCTCAAGTTCCTTTTATCATATCAAGGCACTTTGAGTAGGATGAATATAGGTGAAGGGTCAACAAACTTTTCTGTAACAGGCCACAGAGCAAACATTTTAGGTTTTGCAAGCCATATGATCTCTCACAAATACTCACCTTTGCCACTGTATCACGAAAACAGGTACAGACAATATGTAAATGAACAGATGTGGCCACGGTCCCAATTAATTCATGGCCCTGAAATTTGATTTCATCTAACTTTCATGTGCCACAAAACATTTCTTTCCTATGTAAAATACATGCTTAGCTTGCAGACCACACAAAAACAAGTCATGGGCCACAGTGTGCCAACCCCTATGATGGTACAATAAACTTTTTAAAAAGAAAGCTGTGTCACAGTAGATTCATTTAGTGTGTCTTTCTGATTATTTTTTTTCTGTTCTAAAAATAGAAATAATGCTTAAGAATTTCAAAATCAAAAAGTTTTAAAACCATTTATCTACCTAACAAATACATTTTTCTCTCTATTCTCTAAGCAGGTTTATATCCAAATGACCCAAATTTATGTTTAAGCTATTTCAGGAGAATGATTATTTCCCACAATCCTCAATGCAACAGTTACTATGAACAATCTACTCTATGCTGGCATTGTAGTGAATAAAACTTAATTGTAATGAGAAAAGCCCCACTGTGTCTTAAAACTAAGCAGGAAAGACCACAAACAAAAAACAGATTCTGGATTTTTAAAATGCAGGAAATGTTCCTAGAGTCAGCGCTCCCTTTTCTAGTTACAATAAAGTTGTACTTAAGATAAAGGCAAAACTACTGATTCAGCTATCTTTTTTAATTTCTTCAGCAATGAGCTAGTTCCCCAACAAGCAAAGGCCCAAACCCTCACTATCTTCTAGGTTTCTCTACAACTAGGAGGGGCTGGTAGCCACAGTACAGGGCAATGGGACCCTCCCAAGCCTCATTTATATAACTAACGTCACAGGTCCTAAATGAGGATGGTGAAAATGGAAGGCCTGCCTCCCTAGTTGATTGAATGATAATCCTTTCTTTGTGTAGCTACAGTCTTCAAACAGAACAGATTGCAGGAAACACAAGCACAACCAAGTTCCAATTAGGCTGAACACGTCCAAGTTTCCAAGCTAGCCTGGTCCTCACACAGAAAGAAAGCAGGGATCCATTCTGGTCTGCGTCAGAATGGGAAAATGCATAGGAGAGAATCCAACCAGGACTACTCCCACTGATGTCCACTAAAAGGCACAATTATGGTTAACCTGACCACAGCTTAGAGACCACAGACTAGAAGACAGAGAGGGACCACTGGAGCACTCTGTGACTTATTGCTTTGAGCATCATAAAAAAGAAAGTGAAGAAATTCAGCCAATTCCTCAGAGACTTTGTTAAAAATTTTACCATTCTATGATAAATCATTCCAGAATTTTTCAGGCTGACAGTGCCACCTAGTGGCTTTCCATCCTAAACTGTTAGGTGACATTTGGGACAGTCACCTCTGTTAGAGACTATGAGTATTTCACCACTTTAGTCCACAAAGACAAAGCTTCCAGCATTTCCTGCCCAAAGTAAAAATAGGTTGGAAAACATTACAGCATTTGGGGAAGGTGAGGAGAATAGGCCTGCCCCAAGGTACAAACCCTATTAACTAAGAAAAACACTTACAGCATCGCTGCTAGAACCAATCTATCTAGTAGCTCTAGCTCCCATCAGAGAAATCCATCCTAGAACACAGCAATGAAGAGCTCTCAGGGGAAAGGAAAAAAAAAAAAAAGAAAGAAAGAAAGAAACTTGAGTTCATATTTATTTGGGCATAGGAAATTAGAGAAATGCCATTTGCTAAGCAGACAAAAACAACAACAACAACAAAAAAAAAAACCCTAAAAGATAAGTAACATTTCCAAATGGCAATGTCTATAACTTTAACCCATGAACTTCTAATGAACTTATGCAAATTTACAAAAAAAAAATTTAAGTTCTTATGGTGTCTAAGTCTCTGACAATACACACACATGTGTGCAACTGTGCATGTTCCTCTATATACCACTGACCTGCCTCGAAATAAAAATGCTTCAGTTCTTGATTGATTGTTCAAAATTTTGTGTTATCAGTGGCCTGACGACAGTCACTATGCATCTTAAGATGCTGAAAATGACTCACCTTGGCAACAAATTGCTTGTCCTTCTGGTCCAAGTTAGCAGTGGGAGCCACATAGTCTCTCCACATTCTCAGCCTGCGTTCTTTGGCAAACCTGACAACAAAGCAAGGATGCAAATCATTCAGACAGATCAGGCCAGTAAAGGAAATCCACCATCACCATGCCAGCAAACAGTACAGAATCCTATCCTACCTCACCGACAAGGCACCCAGGAGAAAGACGACCAGTCAAAGCGGAACAAAGCATGTCAACAGCCACAAGAAAAAGTGTATAGCAACTGTAACTATCCATAAACCCATGGCTGGTAGACTAGATCTAAATATGCAGTTTTTTGAGAATAAACAGTTCAAGTTCACCTTATTAGCTCTTTGGCTTATCTAGTACCTCCTGAGTGATTACTATGTACTAGGCACTAGAATGACAAATATAAAGCAAGTGTTCTTTTAAATGTAAAGAATACATATACTGAACAAACAAGTATACATATTTTTTAAAAAACACTGGCTTGCTCAAGTTCCATTTGAATCCAAATCCTATGTGGGAAACAAGAACAAAATTGTCATCATAGTGCATTTAAAGAGTAAGAAAAATAAACAAAACTGCAATAGAAGTTCACTAACAAAAGTTTAAAAATCATGTTGGCAGAAATTTTTAAAGTACTAAGCCCAGTAAACTCTTTGAATCAGAGTAAGAGAGGTAAATGGAATGCCTGCAAAGCTTTAAATTAAAAAAATCAATGACCAGCTGTCTCACGTTTTTACAAGTAAATGAATACATGTGCAGGGGAAAGGAACTATTATTTCTGAAAACAGTATTGCAACTTTTTTTTTTTTGAAGAAATGCTAAAATAAGAAAAAGACACAGCAGCATGTTGTAGTTGTAAAATATACCAAGTACTTCAGCAGAGGTTTGCCAACAATGCAAACAAGTCAAACACAGCATGTAAAACAGCAGGCAAGAAATCACCAATTATCAAAATACGATTTGTATTTCTTGGTCTAAACCTCTTTTATAATGATGAGCACTCTCCAGAAAATCCATAAAATCTCCTGAAGATGTTATAAAACATGTAGACACTCCTGTCATTATACTCACTTTCTTCAGCGAGAGGAAGGAACTTAAAGAAGGCAGTAAGAAATACCAACCAAGATAATAGTTTAGAAAAATGGACTGACAGGATTTTTTGGAGGAAAAAAAATGGAGCATCACAGAATAATCAGAGATATTTGGAACACTATTTTATAACAGCATTGTATCTTTCAAATTTAATTGTGGAACATAAAGACTAATAAACTTTTATATAATAATTGTGTTTTCCTTTGTCAGACATGCCGTATCAAATGCCCCAGATTAAAATCTTCTATAAATTGCAAGTATTTCTGCTTAGAGGTGTAGAAGCAAAAGACCTAACAGAGGGAAGAAAACTACAGTCATTCAATCCATGTCATTACACATCTTTTAGCTGTGTGCCTTCAAGGCACACATACGGAGTTATCAAGACCAGTATCATTTTATGGTTCTGTAATGAGCCATACAACAAGCCTTGAGACTGGAGCCTTGTCATCAATGGTCAGTAGTCTTTGCTTAATTTACTGTGGGAGGTGGTGGCTGGGAATTCCTGGACCATGGTCTCTATTCATCTACTCTTGCTATCTGCTTCATTTTCTTCTATCTAGCCCACCAAGTGAATGAGGTTCACCTTCACCTGCAAATACTTGACCTTGACACTTGAAATCACCACCAATCTTTAAAATACCCACTACTATTTTTCTGGAAATAAGTTATTTCTACATCTACACCTAGCCAAAAACGTGACAACAGCACCTCACAGTTTGATCAGTATTTATAACTAACACACACTTTTAAATAAATTAGGGTATTAGGCCGCACAACAGCATTACAGCCCTGTGTTGGGCCCACAGGCTCTGTCTTTCCATAATATCCCTGGCTCCAGCCTGCCTGTGTGAGAGTAGCTAGTAAGCAATTTCATTGTCCTCAAATGAACCTCAAGTTTATTTCATCCCAAATGCCTAAAATCCGGAATTTGAGAGGCTTATTTTTTTTTTAAAAAGTGACCTGGGAACATTAAAAAAGTGTATCAGGTGGAGCATAACGTCTCAGTAAAAATCTAGTTCCTTACCATGCAGCATTGAATTTGATTAAACCTAAAGACTTACAAGTCTTCCAGGAGATTCTAGCCTCTTTTGGAATTTCCCTAATCCCTTACTGAAATAAAACAGACACTGACGTACATGGGTGAAAAATCACAAGATTTCTTTCCCTAAAGATCCATAAGGAGATCCTTGGCTGGAAGGCTTCCCTGACAAACCTTACCTCTCAGCTGCCCTCAGCTTTTCTGCACCCCGAGTGTACACCGCAATTGACCAGTCCACACAGCGTGCAAAGCCTTCCTTCAGGAGGAGCTCTGTGATGTTGCCATTCTGGAAGACAAGGCGCATGAAAAGGCAGGCACAAATTAGATTCTATGGCAAGAGAATCATTCTCTGGATTTCTGACACAATTACATAGTCACAGTTTAGTCTATAGTTCATTTTAAAAAAGAAAAAAGTAAAGTCATTGCTCAAGCACTCAGAAACTAGCCCCCACACAGACCCACCACGGAGGCTCCTGCTCTCAACAACCTTGGCTTCATATCCTCACAACACCATGCACAGTGACTCTCACTTAATAGGAAAAGGATAAATGTTAGTGGCATTGAATGGAATTGACATTTCAATAGCTCTTCTTGTGGATAGAGGAGGATGTTAATCTTTAGTGGAGATTACACCTTATTATTTCCTTCCCTAAGATCAGCACTTACTCCCCTTTCCAAAAGGGGAAAGCTGAAGAATGAGCTGAGTAAGGGAATAACTTAAGATACATTTTGCCCAATGAATTACAATTCACATTCTGCTATGACACAGAGCCATCTGGCAGGGCCCGGGCAGACAGCTAGCACTCCAGAAGAAACAGACATGACCTTGGCATATTCCACACCAAACCTCCCAGCCTTCGCAACTGCCACGATGCAAAAGAGTTCTCTAGGCAATGAATAAGTAACACTAGTTACAATACGGTTACTCTGTACTGGATATAGGTTATAATAATGGAAGTCCACTTAAACTTTCCTGTTAAAAAACTACATCATTTCCTGTCCAAGAATAACCCACTACCAAAGAATAAAGTAAGGTCCCAACATAAAGAACCTATTTCCAATAGTCAGAACGTAAAGAACCCATTTCCTGCTCAAAAAGCAGAGTTAGGAGGAAACTGGATTAAAGCCTGACATACACAAAATAATTTTTCCATAGAAAGATCTCCTCAAAGTTCTACCACTATTCCAAATAGGTAACTTCTAGGCCTACATACAAATTCCCCAACCCTCTACAGCAAGTTTCAGTGCCACCTCTAATCAAGGTTGCAACCTCCCACCTTTCCTAGGCACAACTCTGGACCAACTCTTGGGAAAATAAGTGATAAGAGTTCCCCTTATAAACCCAGAAACATTTGAGATTAATTTTCTAAAAGTAAGAAGTTGCACAGATTTATCCAATTCTATCAGATAAGTGACATCTCCCTTGAAAGTGCCTCAAAAACCAGTAGATGATAATCCTGCTGAGATATTTAATGGCTCTTAAAAACAACAGAAAAGAAAGAGAAACAAAATACAGCTCATCAAACCCCAAATGGACCCCCAACCCCACACAGCCCAGTCTGTACAGCACACTCACTGGATGCAGGATGGTACCCAGAATATTCTGGTTATGGCAGCTCTCCAGAATGATCTGAACATCTCTCTGAAGCAGTCGAGACTCGGTGAAAAATTTGGCTTCTGCAGCAAAAGGCTCTGGTGTTTCACTGCCATCTGCTTCCCGTCGGAAGGTTGGGCACTACAGCAAAGTAAGGTGAGTGAGTCATGCAGCCCAAACTTGAGTGCTCACCACACTCACGCCACACTGAACTGTCCAAAAAGCAAAAACCAACAAGGCTATGCTGGGGAAAGTCTCAGATCAGATCTTCTAACACTTTTTAAAACATAATGGTAAAAAGTAACTGGAAATAGCATCACAGCAGATTTCATGGTAAGGCAAATAAAACTCATGTTATCACCCTGGCTGGTGTAGCTCAGTGGATTGAGTGCCCAGCCTGCAAATCAAAGAGTCACCAGTTCAATTCCCAGTCAGGGCACATGCCTGGGTTTTGGGCCAGGTCCCCAGTAGGGGGCGCATGAGAGGCAACTACACATTGATGTTTCTCTCTTTCTCCCTCCCTTCCCCTTTCTTGAAAAACATATAAATAAAATCCTTAAAAAGAAAAAAACCTCATGTTATCATGGAGAAAAAAATTTCATTTACAGTTGAAAGTTACCCCTTGCAAGGAAAAATTCAACCACTGACTAGAATTAAATCCTTGTTTTTTAAATCAAAATGTATATTTTACATTAAGACAAACCAAACTCAGAAAACCTCAGAGCCTCCCATCCCCTATTGCTGAGTCTTTTCAATCTCTCCACACAGCCCACTCCAAACAAACTCTGAGTACTTAGAGAGTTTAAAGTATCTTATTTGCTCTCATTGAAATTGTCCTACTGCAAAATTTAAAGGACTTCAGCCAATGCTAATGGCCCACTCTAGAGGAAACAGTAGATCCAAAGTCCCCAAGCAGAAAAAACATACCTATGACTGAACACTTCAACAAACCCTAAACCCACCCCACACACAGCCCAGTGTTTGGTCTGACCTTGATCCCTGACAGCATGACGGTAACCAAGTAGTAATCTGGGAGGAGCAAAGCCCTGACCACACTGCCGTCTCGCACGTGCTCGATGATAGCTGCATGACAGAATAAACAGCTTAAGTCATTAGCAAAACTCATTCCAGAGATAAACAATGTCCAGTCAACTACAGTGAACACAGCTCCTGTCCCCAAAGCCTTCGGGAAAGCCTCCCTCTAAGGAATGATGAAGCACTGACAGGTCATGAGTATTCACACAACAGACTCTTCCACAACTATTCCTGGGGAACATGGATCAGAGTGACTTCTCTGTCTTCGGAACCCTCTGGGACCTCATGGCTCACACCTAAGCTTCAATATCAGTAAGATAAGTTGTTCACCTTAGTACCAGGTACCCAGCAAAATATAGTTAACAATTCAGGATTGGCAATAGTTTTATTTTACTGAGTCAGTGTCAACAAAGTCTCAAACCAGGGCTAGAATTACAGTGTGTGTGCACACACATGCGTTTGGTTGGATAAAGAATAAACACTCCTACCTCAGTTAGAAGAATGGTATTTAAGTAGCTATTTCTTAGAAAACAGAAAGAGCTCCAATGTGCAAAAATACCAGCAATTTACTACTCTACACCAGCAAACAAGGAACCTTTGCAAAATATATCTGGTGTGACCCACATGAACGGAATCAAGTCTCCTTCCAAAACACGATGGTATTGTTTACCCTCAACAATTTCCCTCGGATACTAAATAAGTAAAACAGGTTCTATAAACCTCAAGGAGCTTGAGAGCAAACAGAAAGAAATCACCCTGAGTCACATTTGTCTTTGCCCACCAGACTCACCGTTGACAGGCTTCTGGTGGTGCGAGTCCACAAAGTGCCTAGGGTTCTCAATGGTATATTTGAGGTCCCGGATGGTGTGTGAACCGTTCCCATCACTCCACATCCCTTTCTTTGCTGCCTTTGCTTGTTCCTCACATTCCGAAAGCCGATTCTGCTCAGGACTGGAATGCGAAAAATAAACACACATGGTTAGTGAGTTCACAAACATATCAGGCTCTTCTTTGACCCTGGGTTTCTTCAGCACCTTCTCCCCTTGAAGAGACTGAAGAATTTATTTCAGATCAATAGCTTTAGACTCAAGCCTATAACCAGAAAACCACCATGAGTGCAACTTCAGGATTCCAGATTTGTTCCCTCCAAGGGCATTTAATGAGAAGATCCAAAGAACACACGTCTCGGTGCTACTACCATCAGTGATTATGAGAAAACAAGTTGGCAGCTCAGAGGGAAGCCACTCCAGGGGGGTACAGCTTCATTTAACTATCCCAGATTCAGGAACTGAAATCTAGGCAGAGCTCAGCAGGACACAGTGTAGGAAAAGTGACTAAGAACTACTCTTATTCCCTATTGTCATCTGCAGAACAAGGCTGGGGAATGCAGAGCAAACACTGTTATTGCAGATAATGTCACCCCAAAACTACTTACATATCCATAAGGCCAGCTAAGTAAAACCAGTTTGAAAATGGAAGACTCCTTCTTCATCAGGTGGGAGAGCAGACTACGAGCAGCCAGAAAGTCAACAAATGAAGAAACCAACAAACAAAACCAGAAATGGCTCTGCTCTTCCCTCTCACACACATGTGAGCAAAGGAAGTAAACTGAATGGCCCTTCCACAAACTCAGTGCCTGGTTCCATTGATGGCTATATGCATAAATAGAATCTCCCACCTCGATCACCAGGGACCCCTGACCTAGAATTTCTCAACCAGACGTCTTCAGTACCTTTTTTCCCTCCCCACCCCACAAAAAAAAAAAGACAATCACATTCTTAGGGATCCAAAATTACAGCCAGAATTCAATGAAACAAATGTAGTTTAAGAGACAGAAGCAAACATAGAAACTGAGAACAGGAGGCTTCAGTCAAGAAAATTTTGGAGGAAAAAGGGATCAGTATGCCAAGGGAGATACCTTTGCTGAGATGGTAAAACTCTACTATGGGCTTTTAAAAATTCTTCATTCTGGGTATAAAGTGGATTCCTAAAAAACAGTGCAACAGTATCACGCCAGCAATGTCCCTAAGATACAACTTCAGCATGCTTCCAAAAACGCCACCTAAGACAAATGTCTTAATGCAATAAACTCCCAGCAAATGACTCTCTAAAGTCAGAAAAGACCACAGAAGTTTATGAGTGGGCCCCAAAACTAAGAAGGCAGGAAAAATGCAAATAGTGCATTTTTACCTTTGTTCATCCCCATCATAAGTACAGTCCATGCAAGTATTTATCCAAAGCTTAGATAAGATTTAAACAGCATCTTTAGCCTCCAAATTACTGATGTAGCTTATCACTTTTCAGAGAATAAGGTATTAATTAAAGCCAGCTGCAGCCCTGGCTGGTATGGCTCAGTGGATCAAGTGTTGGCCTGCAAACCAAGAGGTTGTCAGTTCGATTCCCAGTTGGGGCACATGCCTGGGTTGTGGGCTAGGTCCCCAATGGGGGGCACGTGAGAGGCAACCACACATTGATGTTTCTCTCCCTCTCTTTTTCCCTCCCTTCCCCTCTCTAAAAATAAATAAAATCTTAAAAAAAAAAAAAACCAGTTGCAATCCATCCTACTGAGAGCTAACACTAATAAATTTGAACATGATTACATGTGCTATAAAGCCTACACACATAGCAATCACTTCTAGTAAGTTCACACTGCCATTAGTTAAATAAACACATTTTCACCTACTACTTAGTAAGTATCTACAGATCCATAGACCAAAACAGACTTCAAAGGCTTTGGAGAGAAATTTCCCGACTTTAAAACAGAACCACTGAGCCTTTACCAGTTTAACTAGATTCTAAGCAGTAAATCTTGCTTTGAATTCTACTTACTCTCTTCACTTCATTTTTTCATTGTACTTATCCTGGCACATAAGATATTGTATACTATTTCTTGGTTTATTGTCTGTCTCCCCATTAAAATGTTGGCAGAAGCTAAGTATGTTTGTTCATGGATCTGTGCTCAATGTCTAGAACACAGCCTGGCACACAGCAAATACTCAATGAATCTTTTGGGATGAACTGATAAGTACTCTGGAACTGAGTATCTATGGTGTAAAACAAAGCCCATTGACTCTTATGATATGAAGAATAGAGCTGCCTGTCTCAAAGCCTATTTTTTAAAGGGGTTACACACATCAAAAGCCAGTAAAGAATGGTGAGTGACCTTCTGGCTCCAAACAATACACACCTGGGCAGGAATGTCATAAAAGCCAGTGAGCACCAGAGGTTATCCACTAAATATCAGGGGGCAGTCATGAAAATGCAGCAAAGCCAATGCAGAGCTGACTGCCCACCCTCCCTTGAGCAACCCCAGCTCTCAGAGTCGAATAGAAGGAAGTCAGAAAATCAGAAGAGTAATGAAGACTTACTTATTAGCCCTCATGCCTTCTCTCCGGGTGGCCAACCCCTCTGCAACCAGAGACTCTGCAATGTTTTCCCCATTGGTATCTGAGGAGGAAAAAAAAGCGAATTAAACACAAGATTCAAATCTGCCTGCAATGGCACTAGAGACCAAATGGAGCCCACTTTCACCCTTAGCTCTTCAAGGAGAATGATGTTGCTAGAGAGCTGGACAAGGCAGCAGTGCAATGTTGGTTTTTTCAGAAAACCTTTTCTTCCAAAATGTCTAGCCTCTAAGACTCAAGGGTCTACACATCTTCTTCTCAGGTCTTTGCTTCTAATTTTCTTGTGTATCTCCCAGGCCAAATGCAATCTCAGGGACTACTAGAGACTGACAAGAAAGCGAGACACATGCAGCAGCCTAGGAGTGTATAAAGAGCAGTGAGCCAAGGAGCAGAGGCCTGGAGCTGAAGAAACATTCTGCGACTTAATGCCTCAGGCAAGGTATCTCAGCATTAATTTGCTCATCTCTAAAATGAGGACTCCCTAAAATGGGTTCTTGTGAGAATTAAACAGTAACATCTGTAAACAGCCAAGCACATAGGAATTAAGAACATATTATACATATAATCAGACAGATTTGTTTAAGATTGTCCATTACAGTTTTCACCACAAAGTCCAATTCCTCTCAGGATGCCCTACTCTTTGCTCCAACAGCACATCAAGACAAGCTACGCAGTTTGACAAAGACTTTCTCCTGCACTCACAAAGATGCAGGGGACAGTGTCTAGATTTCTAATCTCTTACACAGCAGCCTCCAGAACAGGCAAGAAAAATAAAGTTAAACATAAATCTCAACCTGATTACATTTTACCTGGGCACTTGAAACAGTAATTGCATTTCCATGCTATTGAAAAAGCTTTTAGGCTCTGTGTATTCTCTTAAATCTCTGCTTGTCAGCCAGAAGGATAAAGGAAGACATCTATGAGGGAAGCGCCACATAAAAATGTTTAACATGGCAGAAACAAGCTCCTAGATAAACTGAAACAAAGTCTAGCCAATAGGTAATGTCAGCACAGAACAAAATTCTGTTAGATTTCTATGCAGTACACTACACAATGACTGCTGGAAGCAGGCACAAGTATATACACCATCCCCAAGCCCAACTTAAATGCCTTGCCATTAGCATGCCCCAATTTCTACACAGGTAAATTGTAACTTCCTACCAAGAGAAGTTCAGATGAATGATATTCATACAAAGGATGCTCAGGTTCTGTGGCTGAGCATAGATCACAAGAACCTTCCCACTGAAGTTACTACTGAGGCCAGACACACACAGCTACCTGCCATTAGTAAATATTACATTGATTCTCTGAAAACAACAGGAATACAGAGAATGAGAGGTCAAAAGGAGGGATTCAACAAGTAAAGGAGAAGCTGAGCAGCAAGGGGACAAGTCAAGGGGTGAAAAGAACAAAGCCCAGGTACAAATGAGATGAGTGGCCATGACAACAGCCAATCAGCAGCGTAACCAATAGATATTTGCTTAGCACAGAGCATTCTGATAACAGCTGTCAGCAGGCCCACTTCTAAAAATTTAGTTCTGATTGCTCCTTCAAAGGGAGAAAAATACATTTCTCTGGGTCAGCCTCCCAAAGGAAACTACAAAATGTGGTAGACAAAATACTGAAAATGGGGAATTTGTAGGGCATGCATCTGATTTTCTTGCTCATTACTTATCAAGTTATGAATTTGATCAAGTCACAACTGGGGATGGCAGTCAGAGCAGGTAGGTGACTGTATTTTCTCCAAAAGTCAGATGACTAATCACTTCTTTTTTAAATAAGTTCTAGGTTAATCACAGTTCCTCAAATTCTACCACTCTCCCCCATCATAAAAAAGAGTAGCCACGAATGAGGATAAATATAGGAATACTAATTAATCATCTAAGCCACTGTGTCCTTTCATTAGAATGGCACTGACAGTTGGTTAAAGTATCTGAATGAAAATATTAAACTTTAAGCCATTTAAGCCTTTAAAATTCAAAGATGTAGGTAATTTTCAATCATTCTTTCAGTATGTATTTATTGGCAAAATCCTGTGCGTCAGTTTTTATTCTAAACATTAGTGCATTAACTGCTTAATTATATCTAGTTTATAATTTATAAATAATAATTTATAATTTGGGTCAGTTTAAATAATGAACTTTTTAAAAACAATATTAAAGATTATTTTAAGAGTTAGATTCTCTTAACATAAACAATCCGACCATTTTGGTTGAAGACCAGGTTATTTAAATGAACTCTTAGACAGAGGCTCTTTATAAGTATACCTATGCCCATAGTGAGGTCTCTTTCCAGGTAACAGAAGACTGAATAGGAAATATTCTAAGTAATGAAACCCTTGAAAAATGCATTTGGAAGACAGTGTGCATAATATTACATCCTTCCTAACCAGTTACCATCCAACAATAATGCTTAAGTGTTTTATTTCCTATTATATTACTTGAATTATGTGTAAAAGGCAAATCTATTTCTCTTTTCAAAAAGATTACATATATTACTATAACTTCCCATACAATCAAGAAACAGCCCTTTGTCTGGGAGGCTGAAAATGGTGGTGTTTCTCTACTGGGTAAATTCGACAAGATGCTTCCAAGGTCATGCCCAACTCGCTTATCTAAGACCTCTAAATTAAAATCAGAATCTTAACAGGATGAGCTCTGCTCAGGCTGTTCAGATGGTTAGAACATCATCCTGATATACCAAGGTTGCAGGTTCAATCCCCAATCAGGGCACATACAAGAATCAACCAATGAATGCACAAATAAGTGGAACAATTAAATTGCTCTCTCTCTCTCTCTAAATTTTAAAAATTTTCTTTAAAACTGATGATGTTAGCCTTATCATTCTACCCTTCTGGCTTACTTCTAGTACAGACTACCCAAGTCAAATCGATAATCTAAAGCAGCTCAGTTGGAAGGTTATTTTATCAAATAATCACAGAAAACTTAAAAATATCTGCTACTAAAATAGTTCTAGATGAACATGGCTGTTTTATGCTTTATAAAGAACAGTCTACCAAGTATTTCAATGTCCTATTTCTGTTCAAACTCTAATTCACAATCTTTCTCTCCCTCCACCTAATTCAAAAGACCAGAACACTTAATATCGCATGAGCCATCTGGCTCAGTTAAACAATCAGTGTATGTGTACACATATACAAATGTATTTATTGAACACATATTCTGTGCCAGAGATAGATGCTTTACATACACTATCACTTTAAACTCTCTCAATAATTTACAAATGAATGAACTAGGGCTTAGAAAAGTTAGGGGCTAAATTAAGTAAGGGTCCATGAAAGAGGAGCCAGAATTCTAACCCACATGTTTAAAACTCCAAAGCCTGTGTTCTTCCCATTCAATTGCAAAGTATGTGGCTTGCAAAAAAAAAACAAACAAACCCACAAGCCCTGAACAAATCTTTCTCTCCTAGAGAGTCTCCCCATGAGCAGAAGAAAAACCACAAGACAGATAAAAGAAATAGAAGATGCAATTGGAAATCTATAGGAATTCAATTAGCACTATGACCCAGAAGCACATAGCCATTAAGTTCCATGGGCTGAAGGCCTCAATACAAGGAAGAATGCTATGCTGTACAACATACACCTAAACCAAGCCAGGAAAGCAGGCCCAGGAGTAAATAAGAAACCAAAATATCAGGCAACCCCTCTATACACATATGTGTCACAAACTCACACTTCCAACTACATCAACAGCCAACTGTCCTAGGGCTACCTCCACCAGCACTCACACTGGCCTTCCACCAGGTGGAAACTGATTGAAGGAACATCAGGCTCAGAGAGGAGAAAAATGAGTCCTTTCCTCCTTGATACTCACCTTTTCCAAGGTAGATCATGCCATACTCTCGTCCCTGTTGAGTCTTGTTTTCTATCGTAAAACAGACTTCCTTCCCAATCAGCTTCTTCCGAAGGAACTCTCGAGCAGGAAATGCCCAGGGCTGAGAGACAAAACAAATGTGTCACATGAGAACTGCCTAGTTTCCCACAATCAGCATTCAAGTTCATTTCTTCTATATCATAGCCAAGTGCTAGGCCCTGAAGAGAGTATAAAAATGAAATGCACACAACACAAATCACACACTTACGGAGCTCATAAAAACAGAGTCTAGCAATTGGCTAATCCAGCACAGGCCCTAAAAGCAGACCTCACAGTTTTCCAGAGGCTGGCAGTAGCACCTTTCCCTCCATCGCTATCTATTCAGAGCTATAGCTTACTTGGTGAATAATAATTGCCAATAATTTTATAGCATTTACCAGGTGCCAGCCACTATTCTAAATGCTTTCTATTTATCAACTCCCTCCTGGGTAAGAAGTCCAGGCTCCAGAAACTCATGTAGCTAAAGGGAAATCATAAACAACTATGACCTCCATTTGTTTGTCTCTTTCCAGCACTTTCACTGACTATTAAACTAGCCTGAAACCAGTTCACTGCACTGTCAAAGTAGGGATAAGGTTCTAAAACTAGTAGGATGAGTCCTCCACTCAAGTAAGAGCCCTGCATATGCCATTCCCTCCACCTTTTTTAAGAACAGCCAACAGTTGAGAATGGCAAGAACTATCCTCCCCAAAATGTCTCCTCTTTCTCTAATGCTCCAGACTGAAGTTATACCAGTGGGACCCTATAAAGGTCCCAGGATCTCCAGGAAGACACCAAGAACAGGTTCTGGTCAACTTCACAACGACATAGAGAGTTATCCATTAAAGGCACTGACACAAGGAGTGAGCCACACGCTACACAATGGAAAGTAGAGTCTCCATGATCTCAAGATACTGTGCAAAGGAGTAGTTTTGCCCCATCGCTAACCCATCGTTTCTATGATGGTAAAAGACAAGGGGAGATGTCTCCTCTGAAGAAGCCCTATCAGTCGGCAGTCACAGGCACTTGAAGTTACAGTCTAGATCTAGCTCAGTGCCCCACGTTCCCTAAAACAGAAATGAGGAAGGAAGGAGTTAGAGTTCAAGGAGTATATGATCAGCAAAAGTTCATGTGCAAAAAAAGTGCAAAGTATAAAAAAGAAGAGTGGTATGTGACAGGCACACAATGTCTGCTAGTACCTCATGGAGACACAGAACCCGGGGCACACACAACAGAGAAACAACAGTACATGTGTGGCCTGAAAAGGAACCCTCTGCTGACCTTTTCAGCCTGAGAGGATTAGTCCAAGAGGTTAACCAGTTGGGCTGGTATTCAAAAAACCAGTCCTGTTATATAAACCCAATGTGGATGGTTCTAGAAAGAACTGAGAAAGTGCTATCAAAGACATAAAAGCTTACACTCATTCATCTAATGCTCTTTCCTCAAATCACCAACAAGCAAAAGGGCCAATCACTCAATGGTAATATAGAGCTCACCATATTTTACAGCCCATTTGTACTTCTTGCCCCACCCCTAAAAATGGGAATCAATACGGGGAACCAAAGAGTCTGATGACTGATAAATGAGCCCAATTATTACCCAATCAAAGAAACACTACTGAATCAAGTAACACAGGCTCCTGCCGTTTTCATTAACTTAGTGATCCACTTAACTCTAAAAGTAGCTTCACCTACACAAGGTCTGTCCAGAAAAAGTCCAGCCACAGTTAACATAAGGAGAATAGTTTGCGTGACATCGATGTAACCTGGCAGCCCAGAAGAGTGGACTGGATTACACACGTGTGAACAATAACTGATCATTGTATTGCACTAGTCAGTGGGGGTAGTAGACACCACTGAGTGAGCATATATACTCTGTGGCCATGGCATTCAAAATGACTGAGTGAGTAAAGCAGCAAATCTGCATCAAATTTTGCGTTAAGTTTGAACACTCCTCCACAGACACTATTCAGATGATTCAGAAAGCTTTTGGGGATGATGCAGTAAGTGCAGCACAAATAAAAGTGTGGCACAAACACTTCGAAGATGGTCGAAAATATATTGAAAGTAATCCACATGCTAGAAGGTCTGCAACAAGCAGAACACCTGAGAATGTTGAATGCGCAAGTAGCTACAATCAACATAGATTGGCAACTGACAGTGTGAGAACTGGAAGCTGATCTGGGGATTCCAAAAATCACCGTGTCCAATATTTTAACATAGGATCTTGGCATGAAATGTCATGGCAAAATTTGTTCCCCAGTTTCTGCTACCAAAGCAGAAGGAACATTGTGCTGCAGTTGAATGATCTGATTCAAACTGCTACTGATGAACCAGATTTCCTCAAGAAGGTTATAACTGGAGATGAATGGTGGGTCTACAGCTATAATCTGGAAATAAAGGCCCAGTTCTCCCAATGTAAGTTGCCTGGTTCTCCATGCCCTAAGAAAGCATGGCAAAGTCAGAGCAAGGTCAAGACCACATTAACTGTGTTTTTTGATTGAGAAGGTGTCATCTATCATGAGTATACCCCTCCATGCCAAACAATTAATAAGGAGTACTACTTCAATGTTCTTCGTTGGCTAAGAGAACAAAAATGGCCACAGCGATGGGCAACTGGTGATTGGCAGCTTCTGTCACAAGGCTCATGCATAACATCTCATGCAGAGCTTTTTGGTGAAGTCATCAAAGCACCCAGGGGGATCAGCCACCCTGTGGCCCATTTTTGGTGCTCTACAACTTGTGGCTTTTCCCAAAACTAAAATCACCTTTGAAAGGGAAGAGATTTCAGACCATCATGAGATTCAGGAAAATACAATAGGGCAGCTGATGGCAATTCCAACAAAGGATTTTGCAGAGTGTTTTGAACAGTAGAAGAGACTGGGAGAACTGTGAGGGCCCAACATGTCTACTTTGAAGGGGACTGAGGCATCATTGTCCTATGTACAACATGTCTTATATCTTCTTCAATAAGTGTCCCTATTTTTTATAGTACGTGGCTGGATACTTTCTGGACAGGCCTTGCAGATTTAATACTTAGGATTTAATTCTGAGTGCCATATATTCAGTAACATACTGAATTCCTAAACACTTGGAAAAGCTCCGATGAGACAAGTACTCCTAGCCCTGATCCATGTGGCTTGGTTGGATGTCGTTCCGCAAAGCCAAAGGTCATTGGTTTGATTCTGGGTCAGGGAACATGCCTGGGTTGCGGGCTTGGTCCCCATTGAAGCGTGTATGAGAGGCTACTGACTGATGTTTCTCTCTCACATCCATGTTTCTCTCCCTCTCTTCCTCTCTCCCTTCTCCCTCTCTAAAAATAAATACAATCTTTTCAAAAAATTTCATTCCTACCAAATGGACTTAAAAAAAAATGTATGCCTAAAGGGGGCCAAGACTTTAATAAAAATTTATTTATCAAGGGTCATTTCACAAGGAAGTATCTAGCCCCTGTGGGGAAACCTCCAATATCTAGCAACTGGGCAGAATTACTAAAAGCTTTTAAAGCTTGCTGAAGAAGCAGCCTTCTCTAAGGGCCTTGCATTTACAGCTGGTCAGTCACTGGGTACAGGAGAAAGTCATACTGGAGGTCTTAAAAATGACATATACCTAATCCTCTAAGAAAAAATAATCTAGTTTTTATAATCTTCCTTTTTAAAGATTTTGTCTTCTCACGTTGGGCAACTTCATTAACCGGACATCAAGTTAACCAGACATGACATTAACTGGGCGAATCAGGAAAGCAACTAACCAACTCACTCCTCACAAGTGCAGCAAAGCACTCCAGGGAAGAATCTCAATAAAAGTGTCCACACAGATGACAGCCAGCAGAAGGCTACCTGATGGAGAAGGCTATCTCAACATAACCTCCCAGAATAACTCTAAGAGACAAGTATAGGGAAACTTGCTCAAAGCATTCATCAAATAAGATCCACCAGGGCTTAATCGGAAAAGTAATTCTGGTCTGTTCAAATGATGTCCTATAGCTCCATCTAAGAAGCAAATGGCGGTTAAGTAGAAGTTCCCTCTTCTCTTTACAATGCCCAACAGTAGATGATCCAGCAGCTTGCTCTCCACCCCTAAACCCAAGCCAGGTTCTAATGTCTACAATGATGAAATAGAATTTTTAATTCCAATTTTTTTCTTTGGACCAAAAAGACTCCTGAACTACTAAAACCAGATTAAATCCCACAAAAATGTAAAACCTTAAAACTGTCTACTTTTGAACCTGGCCCAATGCTTAGCACTTCTTTTCCTTCCTTCTCTTCTAATCATCCCACTGCACCACCTGTATATATAACTAATTCCTCTGCCTCAACCACCCCACCAACTCAATTCTCAAAAGCTCTACTGACATAGGACTATGACATTCATTTCTATAGTTCTCATTAAACCAACACAGCTTTGCACATAAGAGGAGCTCGATAAATCTGTGGGAAATAAATATATAATTCTCACAGTGTCCAGCAATGCAGCATCCAGGCTGCCTAGAGTAGCTAGGCAAAACTGGGGATTAAGCTGCAACAGGGCAATGAAGGCTGGGGGCATGATGTGGAGCTGCTTTTATTTCTACAGGACTTAGGAGAAAGCTGAATTTCTTTGAAAAAGTCATCATAGAGGAAAGTAGAGAATAATCTAATGAATGATATTTGTGGTAGTGAAACAAAGAGAAGCCAATGAGCAATAATGTCTTTGACTTTATCTGAATGTGAAAACATTAGACAGCATGTATTAAAACAATACAAAATCAGAGACAAAGGGTAGAGTCACCGTACACAATCTGATTCCCCAAAAGACAGACTCAGGTTCTTTTCCTTATTATTCACATAAATGTGTATTCATTGTATACCTGCTTCACATCAGCATTGACCAGGCACATGATGGGAGATAACACCCCTCCTTTCAAGGAGCCTACATAGAGCAAGACATATAAACATGGAATGAAATGCTATGAATGCTATGACAGCACAAAAATGGAATGATGAAAAGAGATGTCAAGAGCGACTTCTCAGGAGGTTCAATCTTCAGAGATAGTAGGTGTTCACCAGGACACAGATGGAGGAGGAGTTCCTGATGGAGGGGCAGCCTGAGCCAAGGCACAAGCAGGTAAGACTTAAGTGGCTCTTAATATTTTCAGCATGGCTGGACCATAGCATCCTCCGGTAGGGTCAGCAAGAGACTAAAAGTCAAACCACAAATAGCCTTGAACTCCAGGCTAAGAAGTCATTTAGATTTGCCACAGAGGTAATGGGAAATCACTGAAGTCTGGGAATGACACTGAGCAAGAAAATAAACAAAAGTATGTTTCAAAAAGATCTGGGAACACATAAAGAAAAGATCAGGAGGAGAATAAAGGCAAAGAGACAACTATTTCAGTATTCCAGGACTTTCATTCAAGATGGCTACACAGGTAAATCCCATATTCACCACCTCCCACAACCACATCAGAATTACAACTAAACTACAGAACCACCATCACACAGAACCACCTGAAATACGACTGAAGGGAAGTCCTACAACTAGGGAATTAAAGACGTCACATGGAAAGTGGTAGGAAGGGCAGAGATGCAGAATAGGCTGGGCCCACACCTACATGTTGCAGATAAAAATTGGGAGGGATGTCTTGGCTGCAGGGGTGACATCACCCCTGAGAGGCAAGTGGTCCCAGCCCCAAACCAGGCCCCGCAGCCCAGAGTTCCAGCGCCAGAAGGAGAAGTTCTCATAAATTCTGGCTATAAAAACCAGTAGGGACTGAGGCTGAGGGAGATGGAGGGCCTCTCTCCCAGGCAGTTCTTCTAAAAGGCCCATGCTCAGACTTCCTTTGATTCACTTCCTCTGAGCTCCAGCCCTGGGGCAGCAGCTTGAAAAGCACCAGAGACATACAGGGAGGAAATGAATTGAATTGTCCAACACCAGAGTGAGAGCTGGGGGGCAGCTTTCACCCAGACAGAAATGCTGGCACAGGCCACTGTTCCTTTGTTGAGCCCTTCCCCAACAGAGCTGGCAGGCAGGCACCATATCTAACATCTATCACTTTGTGCCCCAACCCCACTCCTGTGATTCCAAGACCCCACTCCACCCATCTTTCAGGTCCAGCGGCATCTCCATACGAATGGCCTGTCTTGGCTCACACTTCAGATTTTCCTGAATTCTCTCAAACAAGGAGCATCTGGCTTCAGCATGCCCTGTACCTGTTGCTAAATGGCCCCCAGCCCAACACTACTAGTAGCAGCCAGCCTTGGTTCATTGCTTGGCCTTGCCTGGGTACCTCCAAGCCCAGCACAAGTGGCAGCCATCTGCAGATTGCTCTGTAGCTCATGCTGGGTGGCCTCAGGCAGAACACACTCATGAGGCACCTGAGCCATCATACCCAGAGGGCAGCTTCACACCAAGTCGAAACATCACCACCCAATCACCTCCACGAGCATCACACTCAAGGGACAGACACAGCAGGCACCAGAGCCCCACTGAAGTGAATCCTGCTCTGTGGGGTGGGCCCCTAAACAGCTGATCCTCCACAGTGGTCTAAGATGGTGGTCAATGGTTGCAACCAGTACTTGCAGCTGATCGGCCTAGGGGTAAATGCTTCCCATTGACAGGCCTAGAGCAATCACAACTCAACTACAAGAGGGTGTACACAGCCCACAAAGTGGGCATACCTTGAGTGATAGTGAAGGCTGTGCCACTGGACCCTACAGAACACCTACTAGTATACCAGTAGGCCACTCTATCTAAAGTCAGCAAGACATAGCAGTTCTACCTAACACACAGAAACAAACACAGGGAGGCTGCCAAAATGAGACAAAGAAACATTCCTTAAACAAAAGAACAGAATAAAACTCCAGTAAAAAACCAACCAACCAACCAAAAAAAAAAAGCGAAACTAAATGGAGACAAGCAATGTACTAAATGCAGAGTTCAAAATACCAGTTATAAGGATGCTCAACGAACTTAATGAGAAACTCAACAGCATAAAAAAGATCCAGTCAGAAATTAAGAATACAGTAATTAAAATAAAGGATAATTTACAGGAATCAACAGGAGAGTAGATGAAGCTGAGAATCAAATCAGCAATTTTGAACATGAGAAAGCAAAAAACACCCAATCAGAGCAGGGAGGAAAAAGAATCCAAAAAAATGGGGATAGTGTAAGGAGCCTCCAGGACAATTTCAAGCATGCCAACATTTGTATCCTGGAGGTGCCAGAAGTAGAAGAGAGAAAGCAAGAAACTGAAAACCTATTTGAAAAAATAACGATAGGAAACTTCCCTAAGAAACAGACATACAAGTCTAGAAAGTGCAAAGTCCCAAACAAGATGAACCCAAAGAAGCCCACACCAAGACACATCATAATTAAAATGCAAAAGGTTAGCTTTGGCTGGTGTGGCTCAGTGGACTGAGCACCAACCTGCAAACCAAAGTCACTGGTTTGATTCCCAGTCAGGGCACACGCCTGGGTTGCAGGCCAGGTTCCTAGCTGGGGGCATGCAAGAGGCAACCGATTGATGTCTCTCTTACACATCAATGTTTCTCTCCCTGTCTTTCAAATCTTTTTTAAAAAATTAATAAATAAAATGCAAAAGGTTAAAGACAAAGGGAGAATCTTAAAAGTAGCAAGAGAAAAGCAGTTAGTTTCCTACAAGGGAGCTCCCATAAGACTGTCAGCTAATTTCTCATCAGAAACTTTGTAGGCCAAAATATATTGGCAAGAAATATTCAAAGTGATGAAAATCAAGGACCTACAACGAAGATATACACAGCAAAGCTATCATTTACAATGAAAATGACAGATAAAGAGCTTCCCAGAGAAGAAAAAGCTAAAGGAGTTCAACCTCACCAAACTAGTATTATATGAAATGTTAAAGGGTCTTCTTTAAGGAAAAAAAAGATAAAAAATATGAACACTATGAACACTATAACTCATATAAATTATGAACACAATAAATGCGTATCTAGCAACAATTGAATCTAAAAAACAAAATAAACAAGCAGAACAGAAACAAATGGAAGGAGGGTTGGGAAAATGAGTGAAAAGAATCAAAAGATTAAGAAGTACAAATTGGTTTTTACAGAATAGTCATGGGGATGTCAAAGTACAGCATAGGGAATATAGCCAATAATATTCTCATAACTATGTATGGTATCAGATGGGTGCAAGATTTATTGGGATGATCGTTTAGTAAGTTATGTAATTAATGCCTAATCACTGGGGTGTATACCTGAAACTAACATAAGAATGTATGTCAACTATAACTGAAAAATAAAAGTGATTTAAAAATGAAAAAAAAAAATATTCCAAGCACATGATCATAGTTGAACAAAGAACAATAGGAGTAGTAATGAAGTTTCAAGATTGGAGAAGAGGTTTTAAGGAGGAAGAATGTCTAGGTCTCAATGAAGGCCTGAATGTTGGTGGGTAGGGATGGATGAAAAAAGAGCAAGGGAAATCAGGTTTCTGACTTGAGTTACCTATTGGTGCCACTGCTTACTTGAGCCATAGAAGCTTCGAAGGTGTGCTTGGGGAAAAACCAGATCACAGCAGGATGAGGGGAGAATGGATTATTAGGATGGAGAAATAGTGACTATAGCTGAGAAAGTAAAATCCACAGCTATCAAATACTTCTTATCAAAGACCTTTGAAGAGTTACTAGAAGTAACTCAGCGATGATGAATTGTTCTCAAAAAAACAAAAAGCACTAAACTGTATAAATATATAAAACTAAAATGAGGCCCTGGCTGGTGTAGCTCAGTGGATTGAGCACGGGCCTGCAAACCAAAGGATTGCAGTTTGATTCCCAGTCAGGGCACATACCTGGGTTGCAGGCCAGTTCCCAACAGGGGACGCATGAGAGGCAACCATACATTGATGTTCATCTCCCTCTCTCCTTCCCTTCCCCTCTACAGATAAATAAATAAAATCTTAAAAAAAAAAAAAAACTAAAATGACACTGGGGTCAGATTATGTGGTATTCTTTCACCTGGGATGGTTCTAATCAGATTTCATTGTACTGTTATATAGGATACAAATATTTAGAACAAGCTCTGACTGGCGTTGCATTTCTCTGCCCTAGATTTTCATCCACAAAACAAGAAATTAAAACCATTTTTTCCTAGAGGCTACACTGCTTCTTCCTTCTGAGGAGATGAACTTAATCAGCTCTAGCCAGCCAGGGCCAACACTCTCCTCTCAGATTTAGTCAAGCTGTTACACAACATACAACCAAAAGGAAAGAACTATTCAGTGTTGGTCAAGAAAAGCACTTTGCACCCAAAATTTGAGAGGTGCTGAGATATTTAATCTTTGTGCTTGGTCTAACAGTACTAGGAGTATCTGTAACAGCAGAAAATAATACATAAAACTAGTAACAACCACAGCTAACAACTAAGTATTTTATAGGCATGTGCTAAGCATTTCAGTATTACTATTCTCAATAACTTGTACTGAGAGAGGACCTATGAGAAAGACCTGATTTTGATCTATTTAAATGTCATTATCCCAAGAATCTGATTGCTATTGAAAGAAGAATTTGGAATGATTTTCTCTATTTTTTTCTTGCATTGCTTCACTATCTTCTTAATTCAAACAAAATACCCTTTATTATAGATGGAAAAAAACCTAAACATTTTCCCTAAATAAAAGATTCCCATGAGCTGCTTTTTATTCTTCAATTGTATGTCAGGGAATAGCAGAGGAAAGCTGAGGTGTCAACTTGCCCAATGTCATTAAGTTGGGGTAAATGACAAATAATTAGAATCCAGAAATTTCAATTTTGACAGCCAAAGCACAACTAAAGGAAAGACAAGAGCTCACGTTTCAAAGTATAGGAACTAAGATACTAAACAAGGCCAAATCAGGACTCACAACAGCTGCCTGGAGAGGCAAGACCTGAAGGAGTCCAAGGCAGCCCACAAGGAAGACTAGGTAGCTAAGCATTAGAGGTCGGGGGACAAGGGATAAGGAGGGGATGTGGAGCGAATGCTCGGAAATTTCTCAAATCACCATAATACAATGGTTCTTGACTAGCACCGAGCCACAAGTTGCCCTGAAAAACTGATAGAAGCTCTCTTCCTTAAAAATACATGTCTACACAAAATTTTGCGAACATCATGGAGTTCCAAAGCTTTCAGGAGCATATGGATCCCAGATTAAGAATGTGTAATGATGCACAGGGCTAGTATTTATAATATGCTACCATTCAGAAAAATGAGAGTGTTTGCACAAGTGATAAATGTCTCTGGAGAGAGACACAAAACTAGTAATAGTAACATCAGTAGTCCTTGGGGAGCAGAACTTGACTTTTCACTGAAAACCTTTCTGAATTTTGAATGTGAAGAATTCAAACACAAATTAACATGAGAGCTCTGCCAAAAGCAATGCCAACCTCAAACAGCCAAGACTACCTAGGAAATGTTCTAACGGTTAGAATGTAACCTATTCCAAGAGGTGGAGGAGTGAAACACTGACAAACCTGAAAAGGCTCTACAACCTGAGGGAAAGTGTCTGAGAAAAAGCCCCAAGACTGGGATTACTGCCAAGGGCAGTGAATGTGTATGAACCAATGCAAGACACTGTGGGTATATCCAGGGTCATCAGTTCTGTGATATAAAAACACTCAAAATATATAGAAAAGAAAGATCGGTGATAGCCTGATCTTCTTGACTGGATCTTCTTGCATCAGTCAAGAAGATCGGGATATCACCGGGGTCCACAGCCTCAGGAAGAACCTACCTCATCAGGCGTATCTTTTGCATCTGGCTGTGCTGCAGCTGCCCGGCGGGCCAGGTTTCCAGCTCGAATGTTGCTAAGGTTGATCTGCCTCTCGGGAGGAGGCCCACCACGAGGCTGCCCTCGGACAATGATGGCACACCCTGACAGGACCTGAGTGTGGGGAAAGAAAAAAACAGGAAATTAGCAGTCTAGAGGTAATAGCACCTAATACAGATTGTTCAGCCCTGGTTGGTGTGGGTTCAGTGGGTTGAGCATCAGCCTGTGAACCTAAAGGTCATCGATTTGTTTCCCGGTCAGGGCATATGCCTGGGTTGTGGGTCAGGTCCCCATTTGGAGGCATGTGAGAGGCAACTGATCTCTTGCACATCGTTGTTTCTCTCCCTTTCTCCCTCCCTCTCCCTCTCTAAAAAATAAATAAAATCATTTAAAAAATACACACACACACACACACACACACACACACACACACACACACTGGGGGCAGTATTGACAGATGTATGTATCGATACAGTCCCAGTATGTAGAATGGTACTTGGCATCTTGGAGGCACTCAAATATTGGTTGAGTGAACGAATAAATGAGATTATTTTTAATTTTATAAAAGAAACACCCACATAAAAACCTGGGCTGGAGTCTGAAATTATTTTACCTAAAAATAGAAGTAGGATTATACAAATGATAGAAAAGTCATAAAATAGACTGGGGTGAAGAGGTACACAAGACGGGGAGGTCAATGACCTTTGTAATTTCATCCCTGCAAGCACCATGGCCACCTGTGTTCTTTTTAATTATTAGCAAGTTAATGTCTCCATCCATACATTCCATTCCAGGGTAGAAGCAAGCAATGGAAGGCCTGAGAAAAGGGGACACTGGAGGAAGAAGCCCCCACATGCCATCCAGAAGCTGAGAGCAGTGTAGACAGAGCCCAGGACTCAGCACTTCCACTGTACACAGCGCTCATAGTCTAGCCTAAGAGAGAAATCCAGACGTGATACTAGAAAACCCACATTCTAGATGACTGAAGCAGAAGAATCTAAGCACCTAGGCTCCTGAGCACCGCAGCGTCTTTCAGCTCTCTAATCAAAGGCAACCAGGCATAGAACCCCCTGGCAACTGTGAAAAGAGCTCTGAAGCTCACTGGTGTTTAACTCTTAAATATCTGCAGGGGAGAAAAAAGGAGAATTTCAAATGGGAGAAGAAAAGATAAGGTGTAAAGAAAAAATGACAAACAGTACCCAAGATGTTCAAGAAGTCTTTGCTCAGTGAGGCACAATTTAACAAATAGGTGGGCTCAGGCACTGGCTTCACTAGATCTGAAAGACCCTCATTTCCAAGCTTCAAAACAAGAAAAGCTGCTGAAAAGGTCACAGACAGAAGACTAGAGAGTTCTGCCAACATGGAGCTCGGCAGTAGACAAGTGCATGGAGCTCTCTATAAAGGAACAGTCCCTGGAAAGGACGCAGAATCAAAGGAGAAAAGGAAGGAATATAAAGGGAAGCCTCCCCTATACACATCTGCTTAGCTGACAATTCTCCTTAACCTCTCCACCTTAACGAACATTTAAGTTGTAAAATACTAATATAAATATTAATATTAAAACATAAATGTGCATATTAGAGAATAAGAGAAACACGTAACTGAGTAAACACCACCCAAGTTAAGAACTGGAAGAACCTTGGGTTCCCCCCATTCCCCTCTCTACTTGTAGCCTTTTCCTTCTCCCAACCCATTACCCTACCACTATGATAATCGCTCCCTTGCTTTTAGGTACAGTTGTACCATCGAAATACACATCTCTAAGCAATATGATTTCATTTTACCTATTTCTGAACCCTATATAAATTGAGTCTAGTGCATGTATCCATAAGTAACTTGCTTCTTTTGTTCACCGTTTGTTTTTTTGATGAAACTCATTCATGGTGATGTCAAACACTAATTTATTCATTTTCACAGTTCTATAGTGTTGGGAACCACCCTGTCTGGTTTCAGAAGCTGTAATCCCCCATGGCTAAGGCTGAGTGAGAGACCTTGGGACCATAAGCCACTGAGGAGAGAAAGCTTATCTCCCTGGTAGGGGTGCCCCCCCCCCCGCCACCTTTCAGTTTACCCTGCTTGGCCCCAGGTGGATGACTGGTTAGCCAATGATGGGTAAGATGCCTCAAAGGAGTGATGACCTAAGATAGGCATGGTTAGGCATGGTCATGAAGGGGCCTTCAGGGAAAGACTTGGGAGGCTACAGAAAAAGGGAGTGACAGACCCTTGCCCCTTGGCCTTGACATAGCCTGAGTCCTCATTCTGTCTGTGAGAAGTCTCCTAATCTCTTGGCTGCCTTACTTCCCCTGCCTGACGTAAGCCTGAAACAATGACAGTGGGTGGTGCAACCCTGTGCTGAAAAGGGCAGGCTCCCAGGGGCAATCAGGACTAAGAAAGAATGCATAAAATCCTGTGAAACCTGCTTTGCTAAGAATGTCCTCAGTTTTCTGGTAAGGGTCCAAGCATAAAATGAGTTTGTTCCCCAAAGTTTTATAGCCCCTTAGCTGACTGACCCTAACTCAGAATAAGCCCGCATCCTTCTTTGAATGTTATCTATTGTTTGATCCTTACTGCCTGACAATGATTGATGAGCTTTACCTGTATTCCTGTGCAAACTGAGCCCAATAAAAGCCCACTGAGGAAAAGGCTCTTGGCCCTTCTCCTTTGAGAGTTCGGCCACCTTTCTTCCCCAAGCAGATCATGTATCTTGGTAGACTTATTCTCATCTGTGCGGACAGGGGGCTCTGCGGGCAAAGCTCCCCGACACTACAGCATTTATTCCATTGCATGACTGTGCGGCAATTCATCTCTACCCATTCTACTACCTTGTTACAGAAATGCTGTCCAACAAAATACACACATCCCAACTTTTTAAAATATAGTGCTCTAGCCCTGGCTGGTGTGGCTCAGTGAATTGAGCACCTGCCTGTGAACCAAAATGTTGCCAGTTCAATTCCTGGTAGGGCACATGCCTGGGTGTGGGCCAAAGTCCCTAGTTGGTAGCATGTGAGAGGCAACCGATCGATGTCTCTCTTGCACATCAATGTTTCTCTCCCTCTCTGTCTCCCTCCCTTCCCCTCTCTCTAAAATTAAATCAATAAAATTATTTTTTAAATAAATAAATGCTCTAATCAGTATCTAAATATCCCCATTAGACAAGACATAGACCTTGGTCTTAATGGCTCCCCCCTGGCTACACCATGACACACACAACGAAAGACTGTCTCCTTACCAGTTACGCTCTTCCTTTTTAGCCTTTCTGATCAAGTGTGACCCGCAATTAAAGTCCACAGCTGCCAACCACACTGCCTTTCCTGAGAAGCCGTGCTCTGATGTCAGCCCAGGGAACTGACATTCTAAAAAGACAAGCCCTCAAACAAAGCGAAACCAGAGAAGAACAGGTATACTAAAGCAGAGGATGTTTCATGTTCCTAAAATGAGGAAGACCAGAGGAAAGAAAAGGAAAAGATCTTGGACCTGATTCATTTATAGTTAATTCTTCACAAGTGGAAGGAACAACAGTAGCACATTTTAGAATACGTGCGCTTGAAATCATCCATGCCAAAATTCCAAACAGGGCCAGGGAGAGCCCAGCTACATACAGCAGCAAAATCAGAGCATCTGTTTCCACTGCCTGCTCCTCAGTTTTATCAAGTTTTCACAAAAAATAGTAAAGCGCTCCCAGGAAAGCCAGCAGCTCTTGGTAAGCCCAGCTGGAACAACGAAGGCCCATTTACAAGAAAACATAGCTTGGCTAATCAAGGTAAACGCTGATAAATGAGCACTGACCCAAGCTAGGGAAGAATCCTTATTTCTCAAGTCTGATGAAGGCCACTGAAAAGCTCAAAAACAGAATGACTGATGAGAAGAGTCCCCTTTCTCCCCTAAATATCAGGAAGGTTATTACCTCCAATGCCTCCAGCTGTTACACTAGGCCCCTGGGGAACAATGAGTCTGTAACTATTATCCTGCCCCCATCAAGGCCTTTGGCAAACAAATGTGCACAGGAATTTTGCAAAGCTTCCTCTGTACACCCTCCCCTCTCCCAGAATGCTATTCTAAAAACTGCTATCAGAACGTCTTTACATAATTGAATATCATAATGTCATTTAGACAATAGTCAATGCATGAATCAACACTGGAGAGAGATGACTTTTACTTTATAGGCTGCTCTGTACCTTTTATACTATTGTGTATTTAAAATCCAGCAGCACTCACCAATTCAACTTCCTAAGCAACAAGAACAGATACTCATGTGGCAGATGTTGCTACTCCTTATTCCCACAGAAGGAAAGAACTGACACATGTAATCTTTACTTGGAAACCCTCCCTCATTTGGCCATAGCCTTGGCAGAGACACAGGAAAAAACTCTTGTCTACAGACCATTATGGAAGGAAGAGAGACCTGTCTATAAGGGAAGAACTAGTTTCCTTCCTAGTATTTACAGGAACTGGAGTAGCAGAAAGGAGGTATAGTTTGTTTTGAACTATCTGTATTTCATCTTCCAAGTGCTATTAAACTCCCTCCCTCCACCTGCCTCACTTGTCCAAAGATCTTCTCTTATCTAACATTCCCCACCAAATAAAGCCAAGGAAAAACAGCTCCTAGGGGAAAAAGTACTTAAAATGTCTTGAAGTAAAATATGAAAAAAGAAGGGGGGGAGTCTATATACTAAACTTAATTTTTGTCTCCTGTGGCATCAAAAGAAGTCATTTTTCCTCTGTGAAAGAACTGGCATCTAAACTGATTATTTATAGTTTTAGTCATTGATTGATTCATTTATCATTAAGTGGAAATTTAGTGAGTTCCTACTATGTGCTAGGCATTGTTCTTGCCAAATAGTATATACTTCAATGAGATAAAACAGACAAAAATGTCTGTTCTTCAAGAACTGACATTCTAGTGGGGGGGGGGGGAGGCAAACAAACAACAAGCAAAGCACAACATATCATTTGTTTATCGGAATTTTAGTTTCAGAAGAATATTAAGATTGAGAGGAAACTGTCACAGGTAATTGTTCTGCCAAAGCTGTACTGATTCATGTTGCAATTCACGCGGTAATTATCCTTAGCTGCTAATTTATAGGGCATAGAAAGCAAGTCATATGGTAACTGCTTTATCCAATTACATTAATAAAATGACATTCTAGAAAAACGATTTTAGCCCTACCTCATACAGCAGGGATTTGTGAAAATAGCTGTCACAATGAGTCAGTTTGATTGAGGTTATGGATTAGACATTTCTCAGCTCTGCCAATAAAGGTTGCAGAGGAACGCAGGGTGATTCAGAGGACCTGGCTTCAGGGCACACAAGTCGGGTGGTGACAAAGGCTGAAATAAGCCAGCTGAGAAGGAAAATGGGGACTCAAACTGTTCAAACCCACTTATAGGCTTACTAGGAGATTTACCTACAGTGCAACACTTCATGGGTAGCCACTAAAATGTTGCTCAGCAACAGGAACACCAGATAGATCTTCACTAGATCCTGATGAACAATTTGGTACATTTAACTCTTAAACCTCCCAGACCACAGACACCAGAAGATAGAATGAATAATCCTTAAACAAACACCTAGCCACACTATTCTTTAGGCAAACAGTGATGGTACAGAAATCCATAAGCATGTCCAAAACAGACAGTACATTTTTCACAGCCCAACAGCAAAAAACATCTCAGCCTGAGAATGGAATCTGATTAAATGAGAGCACCTTATTTGCTCTACAAGGACTGGCAGAGCTATTAACAGGCAGATCTTAACAATATTTGTCAATATTTGTATTACATAAAGAATGAAGACCCAATATAAAGAATGAAGACAGTCATCTAATGAACACTAAAATGTTACCCCAAAAAAGCCCAAAATGAACTCATACATTTACAGTCGGTTGAATTTCAAGAAGGGTACCAAGATAATTTAATGGTGAAGGAATAATCCTTTCAACAAAACTGAAAACTGGGTACCCATGTACAAAAGAATGAGGTTAATAACTTCTGTTAGATGGTGTGAGATAGAAAACATCAGATGTAAGAGCCCTAAATGTAAGAGTTAAACCATTAAATTCGTAGAAGAAAAAGGAGGTGTAAATCTTCACCTTGGATTAGGTGATGATTTCTTAGACATGGTATCACCTGAGAAAAAAGAACCAAAAAATAATATATGTATGAATTGAACTTCATCAAAATTAAAAACATTGTGCTTCAATGGACACTTAAGAAAATGACAAGAAAAGCATGTACTGTATAAAAGTCTAGTATCTAGAAAACTATTATAACACAACAATAAAGGCAACCCAATTAAAAACAAAGAATGTGAAAAAACATTTAACCAAAGGATATATACAAATGGCCAATAAGCACATAAAAATGCTTGACATTAGTCATAAGGAAAATGCAAATCTAAACCACTGTGACAACACTTCACAACCACTATGATAATTACAATCAGTAAGACAGACAGTAACAAGTATTGGCAAGGATGTGGACAAATCGAAAGCCACATACATTGCTGGTAATGCAATCAGTTTGGAAAACAGTCTGGCAGCCCCTCAAAAGTTAAACAAAAGATTTATTACCATATCACCCAGCAACCTAAGAAAAACAAAACATTATGTGCACACAAATATTCATACAAAAATGCTTACTGCAACTATTCATAATAGCCAAAAAGAGTGCAAACAATCCAAATGTCCATCAAGCGATAAATAAAATGTGGTTTACCCATAAAATGGTATTTAGAAATTTTTAAAAAATCGAAGTACTGATTGATGTTACAATATGGACAAACCTTGAAAACATTATGCTAAATGAAAGACACCAGAAAGAAAAAGCCACATACTGAATGATTCCACTTGCATGAAATGTCCGGAATAGGTGAATTCATAGACACAGAAAGTACATTAGTGGTTCCCAATGACTGAAGGGAGGGGAAAACAAGAGGTAACCGTTAATGGGTACAAGCTTTCTTTTTCTTTTGCATATCGAAAATGGTATGGAATTAGACAGTGATGCTAGTTGTGTGAATACAGTATAAATCACTGAACTGTATACTTTAAGAAGGTAAATTATATGGTAGATAAACATTTCAATGTAATAGAATTGTAAGGTCCAATACAGAAGTACAAAAGCATGGAGACAAAAATGTGTACCAATCCTACAGAGGATTTCCGTATCTTACAGAAAAGATTAGATGCTTAGCTGAACAATACTAACAAAAAAATTGTGGGGCCCTAGCTGATGTGGCTCAGTGGGCTGACTGCCAGCCTGAAAACTGAAGGGCTACTGGTTCAATTCCTGGTCAGGGTGCATGCCTGGGTCTCTGGTTGGAGAAGTGCAGGAGGCAACCAATCGCTATTTCTCTCGCACACTGATGTTTCTCTCCCTCTTTTTCTCCCTCACTTCTCCTCTCTCTAAAAAATAAATAAAATCTTAAAAAAAAAAGTGTTTTTTTTGTTTTTTTTTTTTTAATTTTTAAAGGTGGCTGACGCGGAACTCAAAGTCAGGCATGGTGATTTACCACAGAATACACTGTAAATTTTCAAATCCTCTAGAAATGACAAGACAGAAGTCACAGGAAGGAAGCAGAACTTCAGTGCAATTTACAAAACTTTGAAAGGGTAAAAATGAGTGAAAACAGTGTAAGTTTTTCGAGAACAATACAGCAAGTACAACGAAGTCCTTCCTCTTCCTATGTAGCACAGAAAAGAGAACCAGGAAAGTCACTGGGCTAGAAGGTTCACCATGCCATCTGCAAGCCTGCAACTGCCACAACCCAAAGGCAGCCTGCGTAGGGGCTGTCAGAGTGACAAAGAAGCCAGCCAGGGACAGACTCTTCTCTGGACAAGGCATTTTCTCCTCCTAAAAATACCATCAGGGAACAGGGAAGGAGCTGTTGTGGATAGGGTAGGAAAATATTTTATTACATACACTTTAATGAAGCAGAAAAATTCTAAAGAAATGGAATTAAAGCAAGAATAACTAAAAAGAAACTAAATTGGAGAAAGTTTCAGAAAGTCTAGCAGGAAAAAAGTTTTCTATCAACCAGAGCTGTTGCTTCCAAAGGAAGAACCATCTCTTGAAAATTAAAGTCATTTAAACAAAAAGCAAGCAATCCTGAAAGAACATAAGCTGTGTGGTCTGGGAGGTCTTTCCCAGAGAGTCACCAACACAGCCAGCTTCTTCTTTCTTTTTCTGGCAAGAGCAAGAAGCAAACCTAAACTAGAGAGCCCAGCATTCAAATACAATGAACTGGAAGCCCATGGCCTCCTAGCATGCCATTTCACTTGCTCTGAGTGCACTAGCACATTCAGCACAGACAAGCTTAAGTGGCTGCTCCCAAGTGTACCAGCTGTACCACAAATTGGGCCTCAGTTTGGAAATAGGGGAGTTTAATTCTCTTGGGGACTATAAAGGTCATCTACAGAGAGAGGACAGCTACAGAGAGCATTTAATCTGAGCCCTTTGATTTTATAGATGAAAAAGCAAGCTAGACAGGTGAAGTGACTTTTGCTTAAAACAAAGTATTGATGGCAGAACAAGGACTAGACCCGAAATCCCCCCAATCCTGATACCCTAATATGCCACATGTAGAAACAAGCATCTGGAGAGCTGATCTGTTAGAACAGTATCTGAGGTTACCTACTGATTGAATCTTTTTCCCAATTAAAATCTCCATTTGTATGTGCCAGCACAGCAGGTGTCAGAGATTAAATCATTAAGCAAGTAAAGCTTCTATGACCCAAATAAACCAACATTTATTAAACACTACCATATGCAAGGCATGATGATTCACTGTTTGGAGTTGTTGGCAAAAATAAAAATGCCCCTTGGTATTCAAGGCTGTAAATACAACGGAATTTCCTTCTTCTGTTAAGGAACCCCAAGAAAAAGTATCCCTGGTGACAAGCAGACTTTTCCTCCTCCCTTTGGGGGCAAATGGAGGTGAAGCAGGGGTTGTCATGGCAGGACAGGGGTTACTCAGTAGGCTCTGCATGTCCAGCACTCCCTCCTTTAACTCTGACCCTTTCCTCCTCCCCAACGCCCATTCTCAGAGGAAAGAGAGAAGTGCAGCCACAAGTCCTGATCCCGGGAAGGGGAGAGAACAGCTATTCCCACCCACAATGGCTGTAGTTGCTATCATCTTATTTCTTCTCCTCACAGCCCTGCCATCACTATGTCCCTGAGCAAAATGTACACTGTACGAAATATCAAATTATAATCCAAAGATTAAAGGGAAATAGGAAGCCTGTATACCAGATGCAGCTAAGTGAAAGTATACCAATGATCTTGAAACATCCTAGAGAAATGAAGACTGCGGCATTCACTATTCCTCAGGTTTACTTCTGTAAAATCAGTGCATTTTTAAGAACTTACAGCAATTGAGAAACTAAGTTACTAAGCATAATACTCAATACTACTCAGAGTGAATCATCTCTAAAGAATATCTAATGTATTTGTTTTGCAGGACTAACTGCAGAGCTTGAGGAGGTAATTAAATTCTACGCTATCCATGAAAAGCATTACATTTCTAGTTTTATTTTCCAAACTTGTTTGGAAACTTCCTATTTGAAATGCTGACAGTCAATTTTAGATGTCAAAATAAAGAAGTACAAATCACAAATCTACCACATATATTTCAGAGTCCTTTACTGCTAAATTAAGGTACCACACCAGGATTCTCACCATTAAAAGCCTAGGGAGATGGTCCTGAAGGAAGAACTGCCAGACCCGGAGTCACCCTATCCTTCATCAGAACAGACTCACACACCTCCTCAAGAAGTTAAACAGAAGGCTAGTTAGCAAGGATCTGGAACCTGCTGTGGTATCTTCACTGCAGGTACTGTCCAGTCGAGGCTACACCTCCATTTTTAAAACACCCATAGTATTCTGCTTGCTCTATGCAAACCATACGGTTCAGTTGCGTGATTTCCCCTCATCGTTGGGACAGGAAGGCACTCTCTCCAACAAACAGCAAAATAAATGAACTTTAACATATACAGCATAAAAATTTCAAGTGAAAGTTTATGGGCAGCTCAGACACATGGGGCATCTTTAAAATTAGCCTGTTGTACCATTAACTACTTTCAAAAATCAATTTTCAGAGTTCCTGTTCCTCAGATTATCCGAGTCTCAAGCTTATTCTTCTCTCTGCATTGGCTTTCAGCTTCTGTTGATAAAAGAAACATATTATCTTCTGAACCAAAAGTAAAAGAAATACCTTCATTCAGAGCACCCATACGGGACCTCTTAAGAATTTAATGGAACCAAGCAGCCTGACTAGCAGCCCTACACTGCCTTGCTGTGTAGGAAAGTTATTATTCTAGAGCTTGGATCCCAATGACTAACACAGGGGCAGGCAGGGTTGAAGGCGAGCTGGGCCTGTGCCCCACAGAAAGGCTGCAGGAGGTCTCAGGAGATTCTAAAGCTCTCACCGGAGAGGAGTTTAACAAGATAACTTGGCTTTTAAGTAATAGAAGCAGCCACCTGGCCTCTGGACTGTGAAAGGGCTCACCTGCCAAGTACAATAACCCAAGCAATTATGGCACACAGAATAACAGATCTCAGCGGGATTCCAGAGACCCTGGTCCGCTATGACTCCTCTCCCTTACACACAGAGGGAAGGACAAGGAAGAACACAACACACCACTTTTCATTTAGACCTGTGAGACTCCTATTAGGTAAGCAGATAAATTACACTTGGCATGATTCACTGTTTGGGGTTGTTGCCAAAATAAAAATGTCCCTTGATATTCAAGGCTATCATACAATGGAATTTCCCTCCTGGAACAGAATTCATTCATAAAGTTTAAAAGTTCACTAACATCACTTTTGTGTATTCCTTGCACTAGAAACAAAAACTCAGAAGCCTTATTTCTTGTTTCTTTCTCTCCTCCAAACTTCCTGCAACCCTTATTTACTTCAAGCACACTGCCTTCACCTTACACACCAAATTGAACTGCTCACAGCTGCTTTTAAGAACATCTGAGTACTCCCACCTGTGCCTACCCATGTCGCCTGCCTTTTGTCTCATCCATTTTATTCCTTTGCCTCTGTCAAGTCCTGTCACTTTCACCATCTCCCCAGAAAAGATTTTTAAAACAAAAACGGATCTGAAAATATCATCTCTGATTTTTCCAAACCATTTTCCAAGAAAACCATCAGTATTTAAATTCACAAGTCCCCCTTTCCACCAGAAAACAAAGCTACCTGCCTCAAGTGAACAGCTACCCGGAATCAAGTGTACAGCCTGGGGTCTCAAGCCTGTACTCCCTACTCTCCATCGAAGGCGTCTTCTCAGCCACCAGGCCCTCCTCTTCCAGGCCATCCTACAAGCTAGGCTTACATACAGAACCATCCACCTTTTGTTTTTATTGGTCTGTGAACTGTGCCACCCCACACTTTTTTCTCCTAGACTTAACTGCTTTTACTAAGCCCACTAAACATACATTTTATCACTCAAAGCAGGATACTCTGACAGTGAAAAGGGGGTGTTACTGTGATTATGCCGAGACAACAGGTGTAAAACGAAACAGCCCTGAGCACACTGGGATGTAAGTAACCCAGTCCTGACAAAGGTGCCAAGGTCCGGTAAGGGGCTGTGGCTGTTCCTTGCAAAGAACCAACGTATGCTGGTTCCACATAGTTGTTCTTTCCTGTGGGTTTGGGGAACTGGCAAAGATGATGAGAAAATCCCAAACAAATTTGGATTACCCAGTCCTCCTTGGGGCAAATAAAACAGAAAATGTTTTACATTACAGTGAAAAATTTGTTCTCAATTCAGCAACTTCAAGTTTCAATAAGTGGGGTTTTTTTGGGGGGGAGGGGGCGTGATAAGAGTTTTGGAGGAGGAAGATGAAATGCAGGCGGGACCTAAAGCACCAGAGCCTACAGAGTTGCGGGGAGGATGGGGGAAGGAATCAAAGAAAGCTTGCTATTGTTTTTGCCCAACTAGTACTCACAGAGCTGCACTTTTCCACACATTAAATTTGTTTAATCCTTCCTGAATAATAGTACAAAGGATGGTTCCCCTGAAGTTCATAAGAGTTCTACACATGCCGGTGCACAAGTTTCTGCTATGCCAGAGGTCCCCAGATTCTTAAGTTTCAGACCAGGAAAAGTTTTCCCTACCCATCAAAACTAGGAACTGACATGTTGTCTATTTTTTTTTTTTTTTGCCACTGACATTAAATAAAACAAATGCCATCACATTATTTATAAAATAAAGGACCTTTTAGCGCCCCCCCCCCCGAGTAAAAATAAAAGCTCAAAACTAAAGCCAGTCCTTTAAATCGAACAACTTAAACCTTACAAAACTTGCCAGGTGTCCTTATTCCTCTCATTTTGCCACAGCCAGTTCCATTTTTAACCACCATCTAATTTTGGGGCCGATAAACTGTGGGACTCCTAACATCAGCTAATGATTACTGAACACTGCATGTACTACACTCGTGTTTTACACAGCAGCAGCAACTGCACAGGTGAGTACTGTTATCTGTCCATTTACAGGCAAATCTGGAACTTGAAGGCGTAAAACTGCTTGCCCAAGGTCATACATCTAGTCATCCCTGAAGCTAATAATTTGAACCACAGCCACCCCAGAAAGTCAGTTCAGCTCTGCCTCAAGATACAAGTTCTGTCTGTTTCCTGAAGTGTGATAGGCTTGTATTTAAAAACAAAAAACCTGCTTTAAGTGGTATATGAAACCAGTATGTACAAGCACTTAATATTTACACATACATAAGAACTGTCGCCTTTTCAAATCTTTCAATCCTTCCTAGTAAATGAAGTCTCAGTCTGACGGCAGGAAGATTTTTTTTAATCGCATCTCCACCATTGTTAAACATCCTTCAGAGCACTCTGCAAAACACAATACCTAGCTAGAATTTAATAATACTGTTTTGTTTTCACTGTGAGTTTTTTTAAAGGTACTTTCTGTTTAAGGCAAGTAATACTGGTTTTCCATTTTCAATAGTGAAATTAAGTTTCCTTTTAAAATAGTATTTCAATTTAAAAAGCAGCTGATGATCCAAAAGGTTTTCAAACTAAACAGAAGTAGAAATATTATTCAGATATGCTAAAACCATAGTAAGGGCACACACACATCTGAAACCCAGCAAACTTTAGGTAAACTATCACCAGGGTTGGGATCAGCACTTAACTGAAAGGCTGAAAACATGACTCCCTTGGTTCAGTCTTTCCAAACAGCCCTAAAAATGACAGTTTTGCAGACCTGGCCAGCTAGCTCAGTTGGTTAGAGCAATCGATGTACTAAGGTTGCAGGTCCAATACTTGGTCAGGGCACAGAAAATAATCAAGCAATGAAGGCATAAATAAATGTCACAATAAATTGGTTTTTTACTCTCCCCCCAATCAACAATTTTTTTTATATTTTATTGATTATGCTATTACAGTTGTCCCATTTCTCCCCCATCATTCCCCTCCACCCTGCACACCCCCTCCCACCCACATTCCCCCCCTTTAGTTCATGTCCAGGTGTCATAAGTTCTTTAGCTTCTACTTTTCCCACACTATTCTTGCTTTCCCCTATTTTCTACCTACTGTCTATGCTAGTTATTCTCTGTACCTTTCCCCCCTCTCTCTTCCTCCCACTCCCCTTTTGCTAACCCTCCATGTGATCTCCATTTCTGTGTTTCATTCCTGTTCTAGATGTTGGCTTAGTTTGCTTTTGTTTTAGGCGTGGTTGTTAATATCTATGAGTTTGCTGCCTTTGTACCGTTCATATTTTTTATCTTCTTTTTCTTAGATAAGTCCCTTTAACATTTCATGTAAGGGCTTGGTGACGATGAACTCCTTTAACTTGACCTTATCTGAGAAGTGCTTTATCTTCCCTTCCATTCTAAATTAAAGCTTTGCTGGATAGAGCAATCTTGGATGTAGGTCCTTGCCTTTCATGACTTGGAATACTTCTTTCCAGCCCCTTCTTGCCTGTAAAGTCTCTTTGGAGAAATCAGCTGACAGTCTGATGAGAACTCCTTTGGAGGTGACTGTCCCCTTATCCCTTGCTGCTTCTAGAATTCTCTCCTTCATTTAATCTTGGCTAATGTAATTATGATGTGCCTTGGTGTGTTCCTCCTTGGGTCCAACTTCTTTGGGACTCTCTGAGCTTCCTGGACTTCCTGGAAGTCTATTTCCTTTGCCAGATTGGGGAAGTTCTCCTTTATTATTTGTTCAAATAAGTTTTCCACTTATTGCTCTTCCTCTTCCCCTTCTGGTACCCCTATAATTCAGATGTTGGGACATTTAAAGATGCCTTGAAGGTTCCTAAGCCTCTCCTCATTTTTTTGAATTCTTGTTTCTTCATTCTTTTCTGTTTGGTTGTTTCTTTCTTCCTTCTGGTCCACTCCACTGATTTGAGTCCCAGCTTCCCTCCCATTACTATTGGTTCCCTGTGCATTTTCCTTCATTTCACTTATTGTAGCCTTCATTTTTTCATCTAATTTGTGAGCAAAATCAACCAGTTCTGTGAGCATCCTGATCACCAGGACTTTGAACTGTGCATCTGATAGGTTGGCTATCTCTTGGTCGCTTAGATGAATTGGCTCTGGGGCTTTGATTTATTCTCCCATTTGAGCCATTTTTGGGTTTTGGTTTTTTTTTTTTTTTTGGTCTGGTCGTGGCTATTACGTAGTGAGGGGCGGAGCCTTAGGTGTCCCTAGGGCAGAGCAGCCCAGTTGCTGGGTAGTAACGCTGTATGTGGGGGTGGGGTCCAAGAGGGAACAATGGCGCTTGCTCCACTATCTCTCGGATTCCAGTCCCTTCCACTGCTTCCCCTTCGCCTGGATTATCTGCACGTGAATATGGGACCACCTGGTCAGCCAGCCTCCTTGCGCAGCCTCACTGGGTCTGCACCATTGCCACCCTGTGCCCGGGGTCTGCCAGCTGCCGCCTGCATGCCTGAAATCTGCCAGCCACTGCTGCCTGCGCTCCCGGGTCCCCCAACTTCCACTTTTTCCTGCCACGACTCTGCCCTTCTTACCGGTCTGGATGAATGGTTGTTGGACTTCCGTACAGTTCAACTTTCTATCAGTTCTGGTTGTTTTCTTGTTTCTAAATCTTTGTTGTCTTATATTTTGGTTGTGCGAGGAGGCACAGTATATCCACCTATACCTCCATCTTGGCAGGAAGTCTCAACAAGTAAATATTTTTTAAAAAATAAAAATGACAGTTCCCCCATGCAGCATACAATCATACTTACCACCACCTACCTCCCCAATCTCTTATCCAAGAAGAAAAAGAAAAAAGAGAATTACGTACCAGTCCTTAGGAACCAAGTTAAACCTCTTGCATGACCCTGCCTCTCTCCTACTCATGTCATCTGTGGCTATATAGTTGCACACATCCTTAGTCATGGAGCTCTCTAGAAACTAAAAGGCCTACTCAACTTGTAAGTACTAAGACCTGAAAACACCCAGGGGTCTTCAAGCAATTTAAAAAAGATTTATTTAATGATCCCCAGAGGTTGGGCCCTGCCATCCACTTAAGAAACAAAGTGGTTTGCAAGGATTCTTAGATTGCAGAAATAAGACTACCAAAAGTGATATGATTAATGAGTAATGAGATCTTAAGCTGTATTTTGTCCTAAATTTTATTGAAGATGATACCTGTGAAACAAACATGTAATGTATAAATAAAGCTTCCTTACCACCATCAAAAACATTAAAGTTGAGTATTAAAAGGTATCAGCGACTGCACATCTGGTAATGTCTCATGGAAATGCCAATGTAAGAAAACAGAGATGTGTAAAAAAATGTTCAGTCAGTGTAGCAGTATTCAGAATCATGAAAAACCAAAAAAACATATAGCAACAGGAAAAACTGCATGAGTAAGTACATCTCAACTATGGACTACTTCTCAATCTTAAAGAATGAGGTGGACCTCTAATTATGACATAGATAGTCATGACAATTTTTTTTAAAAAGAAAACTGCAAGACACAATGTAGCATGACCCCATTTGTTTCTTTAAAAACAAAAGTAGAAGGGTGTATGTATCCACATGAAGAAGGTTTAGAAACATGTTACCTTAGGGGAAGGAGAATGCATGATAGAAAACAAGGGGTAAGGAGGGCAGAGGGCGAGAGATTCTTGTATTTAACTGTATGTACTTCTACCCTGTTTTAAAGTCTTATGAGCCAAGTATTAACTCTAGAATTTAAATATCAGTAACTATTAAATTATTAATACTGGATGAGCATTTTGAAGGAATTCAGGAATGAGCCAGAAAACTGCTGGTCAAAATGAGGAAAGGCCACCAAGGCAACCACAAATGTGTTCCCTAATCAAAGACTCCGAAGACCTGTGAATTACAAGAAAACTGTATTTCCATATTAGATAAGTAGTAGAATAAAAATCAAAGATTAAGACCACCAAGGCGGTCATTTTAGGTTTTACTGCTGTTGCTAAAAAAACAGGGTTTATAAACAAGAAACAGGATCAATACAGGCCCAACTATGTGGCTACTACGGATTACACAAGCAGAAAGTAAGAAGCACAGAATCTCTGTTTGCAGATAACACTAAAGTCTTCCACAGTAACAATGTGCCAAGTTGTCAGTGCCAAATTATTGGAAGATCTTGGAAATCTATGCGAACAGAAAGAAAAGCGGCAGATGAGCATTAAAATGAACATATGGCCTAAATCGGGCACATAAAACATCTTCTCAGCTGTTGTCAGGACCGAGGAATGGGATTTCAGAGTCACTGTAAAAGGACCCTAAGGATATCAGCCCAATAGTGAGCTACAGACTAATAGCAATAAAAAGTGTCCTGGGAACCATCAAGACAAGAGCTAAAAAAGGAAAGAGGCACACTCCTACTATCCTCCCACATATAAAATTCTGGTGCCCCTACCTCAACATATACTTTTTATCATCTGCAAGTTCGGCTCAAATGCCAGCACCTGGATCAATCCCAAACCAACCCTTTCAGAACCTAGAATTTTTTCAAAATATAGATTCTCAGGCCAACTCACAGAGATTCTGATTCAGTCCCTCTGAAACGCGTTCTAGGTGGTCCTAAAAAAATGACCTGGTTAGGAAATCACTGAGTTCCTTCTCCCTCTCTAAATTTACTCCCAGCAAGGACTTAAGATGGGTTACAATAAAACAGACCAAAAAAGAAAAAACCCTCCAAAGAAAAGAAACCATGTGAGGAACTACCAAAAATAGATTAAGATGGTCCCTTATGCCTGCACACTAAATGGAAGTGGAAAAGATCTGCAAAAGACCATTAGAATGATTTGAAGGAAGATGCTCTGGCCTTGAAGCATGAAAAGCAGAGCTCATAACTCTATTGGTCCCCATACCCCACCAGACTCCCCCAATCAACAGCAGGGCCAGAATAAACTCTCCCCATGAGCTACAGCTCCCCAAGGGCTGCATCTCATCCCTACCCTTCCCACCAAGACCTACTGCACCATGAGGTCAGGGTGTTCCGAAGTAAGAGTTGAGACTGGGTGAATAAAACCGACTAGCACCATGTCCCTCCAAGGCTCAAACAACCACTCCCACTAGTCTCTCCTAATACCACTACTGAGGCAAGGACCCCCTGCCTGGCTCACTCCTGCCCACCCTCCACCCATGGATTCACTTAAGTCTTCCACACTAGAAAACTGTATTTCAACCGATTCACCTTCTCAAAAAAAAAAACAAACAAAAAACACATTTCATGCAGAATAAGCAGCAATTCAAAATGAAGGCCACCACAGGTATAAGATTTCTCAGCTTTGGTTTATCATACCGAAAAGACCATATATATATATATGTAAATATGCTTTCTTTGTTATATAGGCTTTCTTACTCAATCTCAGCCTTTCGGGACTCAAAGAAGCTTGGAGACAATGAATCCAACTGCCTCATTTAAGAGGAAAGTCTGAGAGGTGGAATCTTACACCACAGCACCCAGATTAAGAACAACAGCATCTGGACTATAACTTGTCTCCCCTGAATTCTAGACCAAGGATCTCTGTTCTCTGCCAGGTTACTTCCCAGGGACAATGTTAATAAATTGAATTTATTAACCTTAAGCACAGATTCCCCAAATCTCAATTTGGTATTCCAAGACCATCCCAAGCAAGTTACTTCCAAATTAAAGCATCTCGAAATGTGCTAAGGCATAAAGAGAGAGGGAAGAGATAGTGCCTTAAGTCACTCATCATAAGAATATATATGGAGCCCTGGATAGTGTGGCTCAGTGGATTGAGTGCAGACTGCAAACTAAAGGGTTGCTGGTTCACTTCCCAGTCAGGGCACATGCCTGGGTTGCGGGCCAGGTCCTCAGCAGGGGACAGACACATAGAGGCAACCATACAGTGATGTTTCTCTCCCTTCCTTCCTCTCTCTCTAAAAATAAATAAATAAAATCTTTTAAAAATAAATAAAGAAAGAAAGAAAGAAAGAGAGAGAAAGAAAGAAGGAGAGAGAGAAAGACAATATAAATAGAGAAAACTTACCATGCCCAGTTTATAAAATAGAGTGAACATCTCAAAAATGATATCTGAAAATCTCATCTAAATTTCCATTAGGTTTATTTTTTCTGTAACTTCCTAATTAAAAAATATTGCCACCCTGACTGGGTGGCTCAGTTGGCTAGAGCATTGTCCCGATATGCCAAGGCTGCAAGTTTGATCCCTGTCAGGGTACATACAAGAATCAACCACTGAATGCATAAATAAGTGTAACAGTAAATTGGTTCCTCTCTCTAAAATCAATTCTTAAAAATTAGTTATAAATTAAATAAACTTCAACCTATTTTTTTAAAAAGCCAACTAATCAAAAACAAAATTTACAAAAAAAGCCAACTGAAACCACTTTTCTTTTTTTCCTAAACATTAGAGCTAAGTGAGAAAAACATAACATTATCATATTGACTCATTGAAAATAAGTGAAATCTCGCAACACTCCGTCTGCATCAAACATTCACAACCTGTGATTCTGCATCCATTTCTGCTGTAAAATCAAAAAGCGTATGTCAGTCTCCCAAGAGGGAACAGCAACAGAACCTGGGTGTGTAGCCATCTCCCAACAAGAAATAAGAGAAAAGCTACATAAGCCCAGTAAGAGTTGAATCCCTTTACTTCATTTCTTGTCCTTGATAAGGTAACGAATTTCCTACAGTTTTTAGCTATGCTCTTCCTTGGAGACATAAAATAAAATCCAAGACCAGACCCCAAAGGTCTGCTAGAACCACACCTATAAGGTGAATAGCCAGCCCATGCTGAGAGGTGAGTGCACAACCTTCTTACCTTGATTCAAAAACCTGGCCAATTTTCTCTTTTGAGACCACAAAGGGACAATAAAAATTTCATTTATTTCCCAAATTCCGCTCCCCAGGTAAAATGAGGCAAAGACTCAACAAGTCATTTGCCCACTTATTACCAGGAAGTGATCACTATCTGGCCTCAGGAGTCCCCATTCATATTAATTAAGAGTCACACTGTGTGTGAGCTAGTTCTTTCCTGACCATTAGTGTGACCTCTGCAGCAGCTACTTGGTTTTTCACCACCACTGGTGAAAGCGTGGCCAAAGCTTACTAGGTTAAAAGTTGCCAGAGGCCAAAGTAAATTACATGCAGCAATAAAATGCTAACAGAGGTATGACTACTGACAAGTTCTAGATGCTATTTAACTCTCATTGAGCCTGCTCTCGGCATTGGAAGACAGATAACAGGTTTCCCCTGCTATCCACAAGTAAAGCAGTCCTATTAAGCCTTTCGTGAGCCAAAATAGGGTAAAGCGAAGAAGCGATTACCGTTAATTTATATGGAAAAACTTTTGAGCATTCCCAGACCCAAAATTCAACAAATACAATGTCTTTATTTCGTTTGCAATCAAAATGCTTAATTACGTCCAGTTTTACACTATGATTAACACCATTAAGAGCTCTCTTAGGCTTTTCTGACACTTTAGAACACATCCTGCTAAGGCATGCACAAAATAAATTCAGACGAGTTACAGATGCTCACAGACACCACTCAAAGCTACCGAAGCTCCATGCTGAGTGCACTTCCTGGGGAAGGAGCCTGGCACTTCCACGGGCTGCTGAGGGTGCACACTGCCTTTCTAAGGGGAAACAAATGCTGCATGTTACTCTTACTTTTCACCTTTTTTCATAAAAGCAAAAATTCTCTTTCAATTGCTTTCAGTTAGTGAAAACATACAAATGTAGGTCTTTGTAAAAGTGGCATAACACAAACTTCCAAAAAACACAGGATACCTGTAGTGACTGTGGGAATATGTAGGTCTGGCTGACAGGAAGTCAAGTAAAAACCTTAGTCTTGTAAGACACATGAACATGAACAAGAGCGAGTATGTTTTTGCCAGTCTGCCACTGTTTGCATTTATGCAGTGGGCTTAATGTCAGCTACTAATCTCACCAGGGTACCAGAACAATGACCACCTCCACTGCCTTTCTGCCTTTTATCACCCTCAAACACATGTTAACAACTGAGATTAAACCGATACCACTTATGTGGAACACTGAACTTGGAAGAAATTGAAGAACTACTATAAAAACACTGAAGATAATCAACAACAGTGACCCTAGGGCCTTTGTACTTGCTCTTCAGTCTGCCAAGAACACACTTCCTCTCTGGCTAGTTCTTTGATGTCCATCAGATCTCAGTGCAAATGCTGAGAGAAGCCCTTGCTAAACACCCCACCTAAACAAGCCTTCCCTCCCCTTATTCCCACCACTCTGCCCCATTCCCCTACCTGAAATCCCCTACCTATTACCATGCTTATTTAGTATTTACTTGTTTACTCTCCATCTTCTCCATGAACCATAGGGAAGGATTCTGATCTACATTTTTACCACTGTTTCTCCAATACCCAGAGAGAGCTGGACACAGCAGATGATCAGAAAATATGTGTTTAAGAAAGAAAGGAAATACGACTGCTCATCAATCTATATCATTAGTTAGTACATGGCAGGAGTCACTGTTAGCGTAACTAGAGCCAGAGAGACATTTCCTTTTCACCAGAAATGACAGAAAGCCTTCAAGATGTAGTAATAACTATGTTCCTTTACTTTACATACAATCTTGTTTGAAAGTTACCTTGTGTGCCTGCTGGGAAGTGGACAATTCTAAGGCTGCAGGGAAACGTCTTCCATCATATTCTACCTACTTCTTTGCAAATGGTTCTATAAAGTATCATTATTCAGCTACCTTGTCCCACTGAGTAGAATAAGGGTAGTTTCAGTAGCTTAAGCAAGTTTTGTATTTTTCCTTTCACAGCCTCCATGAGGTAAGTACACCTAGGAAGGAGCAGGTCAACATACTACTACTCTCTGTCCACATTACAGTACAGAAAGACGCATACTTCTTAGTTCAGAAACCCGCGAAACACTCAGCTAAAATGATCTAAATTACAGGTAGCATTTCCTACAGATTATAAGAAATTTCCTATTGGAGAAATGTCCACTAAGCTGCTCACCAGGAAGTCTACATTCCACTTTACAACAACCTGACAGCACAATTCCTCTCTTAGGAGAAAATTATGGGCCATCCCCTTCCTCCTTTAGGTGACCCTCTGCCATAGCCACCTAGGGTGAATCATGGTTCTTAGCATAAAACCAAAGTGGCAGAGGGATTTCTCTCCCTTCTGGAGGCAATTAAAAGGAGTGGGTTAAAACTGGAACTGGGATTTGGCACCGAGCTCCCTTTGGCCTTCCACATCGCAAGCAAAATAAGATATGCTGCTCCCATGGTTGCTTCTGATAAGCACAGGAGATTCAAGAACTGAGGCTGACACATTCTGCTGTTGCGAAAGCAGTCTGTGGGCACCAGATTGAAAAAACATGCAAACATACCAAGTCCGATGGGAAAGGGTAGAAAGACTTAGAAAAGAGCTCTACCCCCAAAACAGAAAGAAACTCAGGTCAGTAAAACCAGAGAAAACAGCCATCTCTATGTAGCTACAAAGTGGGGTAAGTGAATTTTATACAAAGTACCCCAAAACTTCTCCCAACCTCATCTACTTAGCATGTGCTGGCAATAATTTATTGCAGTTAAATACTGTCCAGCAAATTATTCAAAGAAACCCAAAGTTAGAATCCTTTAGGGTTTTGAGAATGCAGTACCTGATTTGACAGAGATATTTACTTTTCCAGGTTGTATTCTATCTGCCCATACACTTGCCAGTCTCATCCCAACTCAGAAAATATAAATCCACCTTCAGTTTTCCATTGTCCTTACTTACTGCCTTTTCAGTAACTGAACATTTCCAAAATGCTTGTGTGAACTTACTGCCCACTCCCTCCTTAAACACACTCCAGAACCAACTCTGTCCCTTTGCTTCCACTCAAATAGCAAAGCTCAGCCTCTACCCAGCACTTCATTTTTATGAACTGGTCAAATGTAAAGATTTTTTAAACTCCATCCCCAAATTCTTTCCTCTTTAACCTTAAAAAAGTCACATAGGACTCACTAAGAGCGCAAGGCAGAGACCAGAAAAGCTTTGCACCTTCCTCAGTCCTATAACCTGTTCTTTTGACAAAGAAGGGTTATTCTTCTTCACTGAAACAAGCCTCAAGCCTAGATCTGTTTAGATCTTCAGCTCTGCCGGAGTCCAGACAAATCCAGAGGACTCACTCTGAAATGCATGCCTCTGATTAATATTCCAGTTTCTGTCCCTCCTAAAAGGCAGAAAACCTGTGATTACCGTTTTCCTATTCATCAAATTACTTCCTTCTCACTTTCCTGTCTTCCTTTGGAAAGTTCTTATGAAGCAGTTCCTAGTACCATTGGAAACAATTACTATCCAGGAAAATACAACTTTGCTTAGCAAAAGAGCTTCACACAGAGCAATTTGCCAGTGGTCTGTTTTTTATTCCAGACAAGACTTCTAAGCTTGGCACAAACTGCCTGGCACTCTGCAATTCACTGGGCTTTCTTCCCCTAATTTCTGCCTGGAACTCACCCATCCACCCATGCAGTTTGGTCATAGAAAAATAGCATTACAGACCATTCAATTAATGCATTTTAAAAGCTTCGTCTCAGACTCAAAGGTGTCTTCCACACCACAATCCTTTGCACAAAACGACCAGAAGCACCAAATGAAGTCACTCACCACAACAGCAGCTCCCGGAAAAGACAAGGAGTAGCATCTAATCTTTCCCCATCTTGATTACAGTCAGCTTCACTTTCCTATAATTTTGCGGCCGTGCATCACTGGCCCCACCCTTATAAACTCATGGCCTGGAGTTAGAAGTATCATAGCACCATGCTGAAAAAACATGTGCTCTAGCAGACAGGCCTCGATTCAAATCCCAGCTCTGCCTTTTATTAATTATAAAAAGTGCCTGCCCATGGGAAAACTATTTATTTTTTCTAAACCTCAGATTACCCATCTGTAAAATGTAGCAATTAATCCTATCTTTTTGTTAGGTATTATAAATGAGCTATGTAAATACAATATTCAGCATATAAGACATGACCCTTATAAACAAGTGATTGTTGATATTCAGTATCAATAGGGGTAATCTGTGGGCAGGCATGGGCATCTCACAGAACCCAGATGCACCAAAAGCCTCCAGTACTGGCAGAAGGAAAAATATGTTCAGCCTCATTCCACTCCCACCCTGCAAATGAGAGGGGCCTTAGCAAAGGAAAAAACTCAGACCACTCAGTGCTGCCAATCCCACCATCAGACCACCAAGCCATGCTTTGCTCCTATAGTAAAAGGAAAGATCAGTGCAAATGAAAAGGCTAATGAAAGAGGAGCCCTTCAGGGTAATACTTTCATGGGTCAGGTCAATATTTCAACACGGGAAAAATATGTGGATCTTGGAAAGTCCCTTCTCATTCAGTTTCTGATAAATTCTGACTCTCTATTTATGTACAAATAAAGGAGGGAAAGCAATATTGAAAACCCTAAGGATCTCAACTGGTGGCAGAATATTACCTAACAAATGAAAACATGAGAATTAGGGGGAAAGAGAAATCTTGAAATACAATTCACACACACATAAGCTGAAGAACATTTCAATCCTATGAAAGACCATGAGCTAAGAAAATAGAATGTTTTTTAAACTTTCTACAACAACAAAAAACCGTGGCACCTTGGGAGAAAGTGTCATAAAGCATATTTGCTGTTCCAAATGGAAAAGTCAGAATTTAATCTGAAACAAAAATATAGAAATTTACAGTTATCACAACCAGAAAATCTGGTAACAACCAAATGTCAGGTTCTGAGATTTGGGAGGGTTGGGGGAAGGACAACAGAGGGGACAAAGCCATAAAGGAAATTTATACAAAATTATCATGGAACTGGGAGTAAATTTTTTAAAATGAACTTTACAGGATTTTGAATTCAAAACTCAAGAATGTAGGGAGTAAGGAGAGAGAAAAATCAGGCAAAATCTATAGTGTTAGAGTCATAGCCTGGGAATCAGAACACTTAGGCTCTGGCTCTAAGCCAAACCATGTGCCCTTAGGCAAGTCACTGTCTGGGATAGGAGAACACTAATTATCGCTAAGATTCCTACCTGCCCAACAGTTTAGGGGTCAAAAGGAGGGGCGAGCACAAATATCTCAGGACTACAAACTTGACACAAGAGACGGGGAGGAAAAAAAGGGAAATGAGGGCCAGAGAGCAAGGAAACTTGGAGTAAGCAACTGAGCGTCGGTGGAAACAGCAAAGCTTCAAGATGGCCAAGTACTGCTGGAGTTCCAGGGAAGAGCGGACATCAGGACCTAGAAAAACTGCAAACTGCTCAGCAAATGTCAAAATGGACAGAAGGACAAGAGGAATGGGAAGACAGATATCAACCAATTATCTGTTAATCAATCAATATTCGGTCTGTCCTGGTAAACAGCCATAAGATCTGAGTGCCGCGACCACGGAAATCACCGTGACCCCTGCTGCTAGTGTGTTCGGGAGGCTATGTAGGAAGGAGAGTCCGTGACGGATTCCTTCTAGATAAGGGTTTTTGAAAATGGGTAGAAAGTGAAGGAAGACAGAGAGAAGGGAACCTGGGACACTCTGCAGTCTGGCAGGAGGGGAAGAGGAGCCAATGCCAGACTCCCGCCTGGAGATGGGCAGTGGGCTAGGTATCTGGGGCCCCGTTCTCACCATCTTGACAATACCCCGCTGCACGGTGGGGACCGCGGGTCCCCCGGAGGAGCCACCGCTCTGCGCGGAGGAGGCCATGTGTAGAGATGGAAAAGCAGCGAGTAAGGCGGAGGGCCGGCTTGGAGGTGTCAATGTGGGTGTCGGTGTTGGTGAGAGGCCGCCGCGGCGAGGAGCGGACGGGCGACGAGCTGCGGACGTTGGACGGACGAACGCGCCGGGCACTCACAGAAACAGCAGTGGGACTGGGATCGAAAAAGGAGACGAGATCTCGGCCGCCGCCACACGTTCTATTCGCCGCGCAAGCGTGCCAGAGCGCCCCCGCCCTCCAGCCAATTGGCACCCAGAGCCTGCCAGACCTCAAACCAATAGGCACCCTGCTCATGAAGCCCCGCCTCTTGGTTCCACAGGGGGTGGCTAACTCGAGGAAGCGCTGAAAGAGCTGATTTGCGGTGACAAGAAAAGTCTGGGGCGGGACTTCCGGGGCAGTCTTCTAGGTAGTGTCGGGAGGTGTAGTGAGAAGGAAAGGACACGTCAGCATCTGGACGCGGGGCGCGGTGGGCCCTGGGAGCCCCTAGGGGAAGGCCGGACTTGCCCACCAAGTTGGCCCCGCCCATGTCGCCCCGCCCCGCGGGCCCACGTGAATACCAGCGTTTCTGGAGTGTGCTCCTGGATTTGAGAAGTGCGTACGGTAGCTAGGAGCGGGAGAGGCCAAGTGGTGGAAGAGTCTTGTAAGTGGCAGCACACCGACTTCCGATATTTTACCTCAGCTAAAAGTATGGGGGAACTTGGAACAGTCTGAGCATCGTGAAACCTTCTACCTACGTTGGCCTTGGCACGGAACGCCACTGCACTTCTTTCCTGTAGTCCGGATTTCATCTCGCTCGTATTTGTGTCGCCGGTGTCTAGCGTTGGTACGGCGCTCAGAGTAATGTCTGTTGAAAGAAAGAATACATCTTTTAGGGGGTGCGCTGAAGTCAGGAAAAGCCTCTCAATATGCTGTCCCTGAGCCCGGAGGAGGCAGTCCCCTGATGAAGTGTGTTGACCTGACATGCCTTCAACCCCTTCCCACCCCCTCACCTACCCTTGTCTCTTTTGGAGAAGAATATTGCGGGGGGGGGGGGGGCGGCGGGGGCAGAGAGCCAAGGCATACAAATATTTAAATGAATGTTTAGAGACAACTAATACTGTTCGAGTGCCCACTATGTGCAGCCAAGGACCTTAGGAATTATGGCATTTAATCTTAATCTTTAAAACCGAGCTCTGCACCGAAAACAGTACTTATCCTGTAGTTCTTTTAAGAGGTTTGCTAATTCTCCCACATTTCGCGTGTCCCAGGGCCAAGTTTTGGGGTCAGAACCTTCATAGCACAGGTCACAGTATGGTAGCTGGTTTCCATCAGAGCAAACGAGAGCAAGAGAGGATAAGCAAGACAAAGGCATTTATAACCTCATCTCAGAAGTAACATCTCATCACTTTGCTATATTCTGTTCATAAGAAGAGTCACTAGGTCCTGCCCACAGTCAAGGAAGTAGGAATTATTACACAAGGGAATGAATACCAGGAAACAGGATCATTGGTGATCATCTTAAAGGTTGCCTATCACACACTGTTCTTTAATTTTAAGTAGAATTCAAAGTCCATGAACCTCTCTATCCTCTTTTTACCTGTTCCCTTCTGGGAATTTCTTCTGTTTACTCAGTCACTTTGATCACCAACTCCATTTTGTCTCGGTTGTATGTTTGCTTAATTAAGGCTTTTTCTTTAAAGAGCAGTTTTAGGTTCACAGCAATATTGAGGGGAATGTACAGAGATTTTTCCCTATACCCCCTGCCCATGCACATGCATAGCCTTTCCCATTATCAACATCCCCCACCAGGGTGGTACATTTATTACAGTTGATGAAATTACGTTGACATATCATAATCATCCAAAGTCCATAGTTTACATTAGAGACCATTCTTGGTGGTGCACATTCTCTGAGTTTGTACAAATGTATAATGACATGTATCTATCATTCTGGTACCATACAGAGTGTTTTCACTGCCCTAAAAACCACTTGTTCTGTTTAAAACCTGTTTTCCTCTTAACTCCAACTCCACTGGTTCCCATACTCTCAAACAGTAATAAGGCCTTCTACTTCAGAGAGATAAGAAAAGCCATCAAGAACACCTTCCATTTCCCACCACCAAATTTAAAAACTTACTTTCCTTCTCATTCCTCTCTTCTTCTCCTTTGTTACAAAGAAAACACTCCCTCCTACTGCCTACGCCAAACTTTCCCTTTCAGGATTGACTCCTCCACCTTCTCAAGGACTCTAAGAGATAATTCTCACTCCTGTTTTTATAGCCTCTCAGTTTATCCTGGATTCTTCTCATTAGCATTTAAATATCAGATTTCTTGCACAGTAAAAATAAATTTCAAAAATCTTTCCTTTACATTTCTCTTCAGATAGCTCTCCTCCCTTCACAAACAAACCCTCTTGGTGAAACTCTTTGTTGCCTCCACATGCTTAACCCTGCATTCAATTCTCAGCCCACTACATTCTAACTATTGTTCTTAACATTTTACTGAAACTGCTCTCTGCAAGGTGACTAAGAACCACCTTGTGACTCCATTCGATGGACACTTTTCACACTTCACTTTGCTGAATTCTCCACAACATTTAACACCATTTGCTCTTTGAGGAGTCTTTTTCCTTCCAACACTCCTTGTACTCATCCCATCTCTCTAGTTGCTCTGTATTTGCACTGTGGATGGCTCTTCTTTTGCCTGCCACTTAATATTGATGTGCCTCGGGGCTCTTCTCAGAGCATCCTCTTTTCACATTTGAAACATTCTTTCACGACATCCATTCCCATGGCTGCATGCTAATGATTCCCAAATATATAGAGCCTGTTAAAATTTCTCCATTGGATTCTAGACATATGTATCCAGTGATACTCTAGATATCCCCCTGTGGTTGTCACTTTGGAAATTCAAATTCAGCATGTCTCACAAGGAACTTATATTTCCTCCCCAACCTGCCCTTTCCTAGTATGTATCTCAGCCCAAATAATGACACCCAAAGCTACTCAGCTGCAAGTCAAAAATCCAGAGATCGTCAGTAACCACCCCTTCCTCCTCGTCATTCCTCAGTTCTCAGTAAATCTCTGAAATGTGTTAGGTCCACAGCAGGGCAGTCAAGTACACAAGCTCTGGAACCAGACAGCCAGGATTCACATCCCAACCCTGTATAACCTTAACAGTTTATATAGTGTCTCTGTTCCATGCATTTCTCATCTGTAAAATGAAAATAACAGGACCTACTTCCAAGGGTTGTTATGATATTGAGGGTTAAATGAATCGGTATTTGTTAAACACAGAACATTGCCTGGATCTGTATGTTAAATTTGTTATAATTATCAAATCTCTCCTGTTGCTTAAACCTGGCATATTTTCACCTGGATTGTTGCACTAGGCTTTTAATAGAGCTCCCTGACATAGCCTTCCTTAGCTACACCCCAGCAATTCTTCCTACTGTAGCCAAAGTGATAATTCTAAAATGCAGATCTGATCAGGCCTCTCTACTCCCCAAATTTCTCCTGTGATTTCTCAATACCAGCTCTTTTCTCACAGCTCTGTCTCGCACAATCTGCCCAGGCCAAGTGAACATGGTCTTTCAAGGGGTTGTATATGGTTTTAATATGCTTTCAAATCCACTTGTTTGTGACATAACTAAACTAATTTATGTCCATGACAAAGACCAAAAAAAAAAAAGTTGTTTTAGAAGTAGTTTTTTAAAAAATATTTTAATTTATTTTAGAGAGAGGGAAAAGGAGGAAGACAAAGAAGGAGAGAAACATCGATGTGTTAGAAAAACATCAGTTGGCTGTCTTTCACATGCCTGCAACTGGAGACCTGGCTCACAACCCAGACGTGTGCCCTGACTGGGAATCGAACAAGCACACTTTTGGTTTGCAGGCCACTGCTCAATCCACTGAACCACACCAGCCTGGGCTAGAAGTAAAGTTTTGATGTAAGAATGAGGTAAGTCATGCCTGGATGTTAGCAATGACATTGATGATAAACCACTCAGAGCCCCCTTGAAAAAGATCAACCTCCATGCCAGCAGTGGTGTCTTTGTTCCCTAGCAATTTGCTCTAGCAACAGGAGACTTTTATTTTTGCTCTGGCAGCTGGAAATCAGCTCTGAGTTGGATGCTGTCTGTACTTGTATAAAAAAGTACACCTCTGTTAAAACTTAGACTTTATTCCTTCACCTCTTCCTGCCTGGAAAAATAGTGTGATTAATTTGTCATTTGTTTGGTGGAAGTTATTTTATTATTTGGCTTATTGAAAGATATTATATATGCTATTGGCTTATAAAATTATTATAATTCCTGCAGTGAATATGTGCTAAATAAATTGCTGGTAAATACAAATATCAGTCTTTGAATATAAATTTTGCTGCCTCTCCATTCCTACTCACTTCACCTGACTACTAACTACTTCCTCATCCTTCAACTCCTCACTTAGAAATCAAAATGCCTCCCCTGGAAGGCATTGAGAAGATTGCCTCCCCTAAGGACAGGATAAGTTATCTTTCCTCCTATTTTTGGTCTATCAGGGCACTTATCAGATTGTAATATAATTGTCTTTTTGCCCACTGAAATGTTATCAGGCTGTCTGATTTATTGGTAGTAGCATTCCCAGCACAATGCCCATCACAGAGAGCTGCTGCTGCTCAGTAAATATTTGTTATCAGACTGTCTTCTTTGTTGACAGTAGCATTCCCAGCACAGTGCCTGGCACAGAGAGCTGCTGCTGCTCTGTAAATAAATAAATAAATGCGTAAGAGGAAAGTATTATCACATTCATTTTACCTACAAGAAGCTAGAGATTCATGTAGAATGTTTGTGGAAGGTCACCTGGCTAGTAAGTGGTAGAGTAGGGATTCGACATGAGTTCAAGTGACTCTAAAATTCACGATCACTATGCCTTCACAGGAAGAAAGAGACAATACTCATCCTTAGAATTAGATTCTGGTCACCTCTGTGCCTGGGCAGCCTCGGACCAAATGGGATGAACCGAGTGTTGCGCAGGTGTAGAGCTTCACCTTCTCTCAAGAAAGTTGATACAGGAACATCTGCTAATTTAGAAGCATGGTGGAGACTGCATTTCTAGCTTCTCCTAATGGAACCCCCACCTGCTGTAAGATATCTCTAGATGGCCTGTCAGAGGACAGGGTCAGTCATTTTATACCAAGGGTACTCTGAATATATTTTATTTTTTTAAGGTACTACGTTGGTGAATTTCATATATACTGGCAAGCTTTTGAAAATGTATTTAATTTTGTAATGTTTACCAATGATTTATTTACAAGCTATTTACTTAAATAAATGGAGCTGCTTAAGAAAGAGAGAGAGACTTTAAAATACTTAAAGGTGATTGATTCCTTCTGTGTGATGGAGAACACAGACGCACACACAATTGAGAAATGGACAAGATTCATTTAAACAATCACTCTATTTCCTGTACTCCCTTGAGAGTAAATTTAGGGAGTATATCCCTGACAGTAACAATGGTCAAAGTATATTGAGCACAAAACATATACACTAAACAGACTTTCAGCCCTAGCTCAGTTGTTTAGAGCCTTGTCCCCATACACTAAGGCTGTGGGTTCAATCCCCTGACAGGACACATATAAGAAACAACAAATGAATGTATAAATGAGTAGAACAATTCAGCAATGTTTTTCTCTCTTCCTCTCTCTCTCTCCCTTCCTTTCTTTCTCTTTCAAATCAATAAATAAAGTTCAAAAAAGAGGAAGAAGCATTGCCGGGACTGACACCAGGTGAAGAGGCTTTGGGTTCATCTACTGCAAAATGAACCCAAAGCACAAGCAGACACAGACATCTCTTTTGGATGTGAAATAACATGCAAAAAAGATTGTACCATTTCCTTGGGAAATGGTGTTACCTTATCAAAGAAATAAATTGTAAACATTGTTTAATAAAGAAACAAACAGAATTTGAGCTAAATGCTTTTACCTGCACTACATACTTATCCTTAGAACAGTACTTTACAGAAAGGAAAGAGCCTATGATCCTCATAGCAGGTACAGCCAATCTCTTTCTACAAAGGAGGATGTTATTGCTAAGAAAAGGTAAGCAACCAACTCTAGGTCAATAGCTAATAAGGGATGGAGTCAAGATTTGTTTGAACCCAGAACTTTCTGACCATAGTATGCTCTTAACTATTTGACTGGTGTCCCCCTCATCCTAGACCTGCAGTAGTAAAATAGAATCCAGAGGCTTGGCAGAGAAAGAATTTTCAATTCTCCAGTAAGTTTCCTTTGGGGAAACAGGAGCAAACGCTAGAGTGACTCCCTGTCTTCATTCTCACCGGCCTGCCTCCAACTTTAGACTTCAACCCATCCTCCATACTGTTAACCTGGTGTTCTTTCTAAAATGCAAACCTCAGTCACATAGACTTCCTCCTTAAATTGCAGTGGTTCCCCTACTGCTTTAGGATAAATTTTCAATTCCTTCACATAGAACATGAGACCCTATCCATCTGGCTTTGACATCCTTGTTTTCCCTCCTCCTTTTCTCCTTCTCGTCCTCCTTTTTAAAGTTTGTTATGGACTGAATTGTGTTCCCCAGACTTCATATTTTGAAGCCAACACCCTATATTTGGAGTCAAGAATGCTATGGAGGTAGTGAAGGTTAAATGAGGTCATAAATGTGGGGCCCTAATCTGATAAAATTGGTGTTCTTTGTTTTTTAATTTTTAAAAATGTTTACTGATTTTAGAGAGAGAAGGAGAAAGAGAGAGAGAAATCATCAATGTGAGAGAGAAACATCAATTGGTTGCCTCCCCTCTGTGCCTTGGCTGGGGACTGAACCTACAACCTAGGTATGTGCGCTGACCAGAAATCAAACCCCCAACCTTATGGTGTACAGGACAACATTCCAACCAACTGTGCCATGATACCCAGGGCAGAGTTGATGTTCTTATAAGAAGAGGAAGAGGGACCAGATAGCTATGTACCTATCTACCTGTCTCCCCCTTTGCTGGTGCACAGAGAAAAGATCATGGGAGGACATAGAAAAAGGTGGTGCCTGCAAGCCAGAAAGAGAGGCCTCACTAAGAACCAACATTTGCACCTTGATCTTGGAGTTCTAGCCTTCATAATTTCTGTTTTTTAGATCACCCAGTCTGTGGTATCTTGTTATGGCAATCTGAGCTGACTGATACAGAGTTTCACTGAATGTTTATGAAAGAAAAGGCTCACAAACCCAAGTTATCTAGCTCAGCCTTGTCCAAAAGAACTTTCTGCAGTGATGAAAATGTTCTATATCTGCTCTGTCTGACACAGTACCCACCAGCCACATGTGGCTAAGGAGCACTTGAAGTGTGGCTAGTGCAACTGAGGAACTGAATTTTCAATAGTTAAATTTTTAAGTAAGTTTGAAAACAAGGAAATAAACAACAAAAAAAGAAAAAGAGATATGTTTAAATAACCACAAGAGGCTACCAACTAATGTATTACACATTACTGGTCCCAGTGACTAAATTTTAATCTTGCTATTGTATCTGATACCATAATCTTTTATGTAGATTTTTTAATTAAGTTATTTCTATATGTTTCACATAGTCCAAACTTGATTAAAATACATGACAACATAAGGCATCATTTTTTTTTAAATCTTAAGAAACAACAAAAAAATTTATGTTAAAAGTTGGACCTGAATTCTGTTTTAAAGAAAGAAAAGAAAAATTATCCTGTGCCTATGTGTTACACAATATTTCTCAAACTTCACAGCACAACAAAATTCATATCAACCTAAGAAAAATAATGTTCTTCCCAATTTGTCCTATCTGTATAGTAAGTCAATGTAAAGGATTTGTTTGTACAACTATATGATTTGGGTAGTGGTTACAAAACTTTTGGTCATGGATCAACTTTGTACCCTGTGCTTTTTGTCATTAAAAGAAGACCAACCTTCATTACATTCTCCTGAATGCCATCAATCAATGCCTCTGGCTTCTCAGTAGACTTAGATAATTATATATTGATTTGCTCCTGCTACAGCCATTGGCTTTAACCAAAACTGTCAAGTTTTGTCACCTTGGACTCTGCCTGTCATACTCAAGTCTCAAAAAAAAAAAAAAAAGGCATAAGTAAGTCTCCAGCCATTGGTACCACCTTTATTACAAGGTAGCATTGTTGTTTGGAATCTCTGTCTCCTCTCTGCAAACTGAAATGATCAAGCTAGGGTGGAACCTGAGGCATCTTTTCTCTCTGTCCCCAGAATCCTGAAGTCAGTGTGTTACAAACTCAGAGTTAGGAATGTCTTAGCAAGTCATAACAACCTAGATTAACCATGGGATAAACATATATTTTTCTTTCACAGAACAAAAGATTAGAGATAACTGTTGAGACGTTCAACCATATCAGGACAGACATCCCTGTAATTCTCTTGGTTTTTCCTTGTAGTTGCAAAGTAGTTGCTTCAGCTCCAGATGATTTAGGAAGAAGAGGAGGCAAAAGACCAGTGCAAGAAATTTCTGCCCAGTTTTATCAGGAAAGCAAAAGCCTTTTTAAAGTCCAGTGCACTGCACCTCTTCTTTGCTTCTGGTCCCGTTCTGCCCTTCATAGAACTCAGGCCTATTTCTAAGTCCCATCCCTTCTCCCAGTGAAGAATCCTGTGCCCTAATTGTCTCCAGACTAAAAAAGCCAAAAGCAGTGAGCCTGTGTTTCATCTCTGCTGCCTCCAGACTAGGGCCCCCTTTACAACCTCCTCTCCTAAAGGCCCTGCCTCCTTGGAGTGGAGGTAACGGGGGCTTCCTCAACGTCTCCACCTTCTCCTACCTGAGGAGAAGACTCCTGTACATTGGAGGACCAAACCCAGTGTTACATTGCCCTGTGCTACTCACTTTGGCTCCAGCAGTTCTAGCCACATGAGAAAATTCACCTAAATACACCCAGGGTTTCCTGCCCCTTAGTTCTTGTTCTTCCAATTTCCTCCACTTGGAATGACCCTTGATTCAGTGCAGATAACAGCTTTTCCTGTACACTCTCCTGATATACCTGAGATCAGAAATGATTCCCCTGTCTCCCCAGGTCCCTTGGTTTATATCTTTCCAATGGTATGCACTGTATTTTCCCTGTATCATAGTTATTTCTTAACAGTTGAACTGGCCTGTGAACATTTTTTAACGACTTTATTTCTAGAGAGAGGGGAAGGGAGGGAGAAAGAGAGGGAGAAAAACATCAATGTGAGAGAGAAACATCGATCCGTTGCCTCTCACATGCCTCCAACTGGGGACCAGCCCACAACCCAGGCATGTGCCCTGACTGGGAATCAAACCAGCGACCTTTCGGTTTGCAGGACAACACTCAGCCAACTGAGCCACACCATCCAGAGCTGGCCTGTGAACTTTTTGATAACAAGCTCCTATGAGTTGTGTTAATTTTTGTGTTCCCTATACTCCTGACACTACCTGGTAAAGAATAAGCACTGAAGAAGTATATTTGGAATTCAGTTGAAGTATTCAGTGTGTTCTCATGATTGGGATGACTATTTACCTTCTCTTTCTTCTTGTACACCCATCACATATCCTTTGAGTTTCCTGGAAATTAAAACAGAGAATGTTGATGGGTGTCTACAGTGGAAGTTGGGGTTTTAGTGGGAATTATTATCGTTAGACCGATCCAGACATAGGCTAGTTCATCTGAAAAATGAATTATATTTCATTTCTATCAACAACTGTCTGTGTCTTCCTCTCTTCTTGATTCCTGGAAACCACACATAGCTTAACTTTAGCTTGCCCCTCATATTAGATAGACTAGGGCAGCTGCAGAAACAACAATTATTTAGTGTTTTAAATAACAGAGAGGAGTATTTCTCACATAACAGCCCAGAATGTGACTCTCCTCAAGTAATCGTCCCAAGACCCAGGCTGGTGGCAGCTCTTCCGTCTATTAACAGAGATCGTACTAGAACAGCCCTCCTTTAAAATCGAAAGCTAAGGAAGAGGGATCTTGTGATGATGCAGGGACATTTTGAGGAAGAGAAGAAAGACACTGAAATGGTCACATTGGACATTCTCAATCTTTTACATGCAGTAGGAAGACTCGGGAGACAGAAGACAGGATGAGTCCCTATGGAAGCAGTGACCCCACAATCGATGGGCCGGGGCCTGGAATAGCCAGGAGCTAAGGCCAAAGTAAGGTCAGGACTCTGCAGTGGTTTGGCATGGTCCTGGATAAGAGAGTCAGTGTCAACTCTCAGAGCTGAGAGGCCAGCAATAAAGAGGAAACAAAGCAAGAGGTGGGACCTGGGTGAGTGGTAACCGTGGGAAAGGTAGAGGCAATGTGAAGAGTGGGAAACTGCAGTGTGTGCAGATGGGGGTGCCAGCCCCCATTTGGTCATTAAATGACCTGAGTCCAGGCAGACAGGTCATTTGCTGGGAATGAAAGGGCAGGGTTGGAGCTAAGTCAAGAGGCCACAGTTCATGTGGCAGCTTGAACGCACACACAGGTTCTCTCACAGTGGACTTCAGGATGATCTATGCATTTTTTTCCCCAGGAGTCCTTTTCTGGATCTTCTCCAGCTCAATTCACCCAAAGAAAAGCCATTTCAAGTAGAAGAATACATTATTTCAGCCACATCATATTAACTCCACAGACATTTTGATGTCAGAAAATATCTTTTTCCTCTTCACCCCAAGTATTTATTCATGCATTTACAAGTGGCATAAATGCCAATAAGAAATAATTTTATGAAAAAGCAAGATAATTCTAAAATTATACTACAACCTGTTGTTCAGTGGAAAGCAGTTTGCTCCCTTAAGAGTGCTTCAGAGAACAGGATGCTGCTTTATGTTGCAATTGAAACAGGCAAAACAACCATAGAGTTATGTGATGTTTACATGCCTGTTTCTTTTTCTTTTTAAAAGAAAAGCTCTTTCCCAATACAGGGCCCTTAAGCTGTTTCCCCTGCCTGCAACTCTGTCCCTGCAACAAGGAACAAGATAGACAACAAGGAGCAAAGGTGACCACAGAAATATCTCTCAACACACGTGTTCTTTTTACAAAGTGACCTCAATATTCCTCCCATTGAAGAGGTGGGATATGTGGGCACTCTTTCCCTTCCCCTTCTCTCCTCCCCCTAGGGGTTACCTTTGTCTTTCTCTCTCCAAGCTACAAGGGCCCTTCTTCTGCCTCTGTAACTTGTTTCCTGAGCCTACATGGTCCAGATGGCTCACTTCTACTACTTCTGTAACTTTCTAAATAAGCTTTCTCTTATAATTTGAAAAAAAAGAAAGAAGAAGGAAGGAAGGGAGGGAGGGAGGGAGGGAGGGAGGGAGGGAAGGAAAGGAAAGGAAGGAGTATCTGTGTTTCCACCCATTGAATCTGGGTGGGTTTTTGCTCTGCCTCAGCCAATAGAGTACAGCAAGTGACTTCTTAAGTCACTTCATAAATATGCCTTGTACTTCCACTTGGTTCTTTAGGGATGCCTGCACTTGGAATCCAGCCACCGTGCTGTGAAAAAGCCTGAGCTACTCTAAGGAGAGCCTGCATTCAGGTGTGTTTTGGCCAACAGCCCCAGCCTAGTTCCTGGCCAGTAGCCAGCATTAACAACCAAATGTATGCGTGAAAAAGCCTTTTGATGATTCTAGACCATCATTGTTGAGTCACAGCTCATAAGTCTTCCCAGCAGAGGACACAGATATCGCAGAGCTGAGACAAGCAATTTCCCTTAGGCCCTTTCTGAACTCCTGACCCACAGAATCCACGAGCATAACAAAATGGTTACAGTTTTATGCCCCTGGGTTTGGAGTGGCTTAGTACATAGCAACAGTGTCTAAAACTGTGTTGTATCCAGTTTTAGCCATTATAAATAAATATTCATGTGCATGCATTTCTTTGGGGGAAATTATAGGGGTCAGAGGTTATGAATATTTTTGACTCTGGCAGCCAACGGCAAACTTTTTCCAAAGTGAATGCACCAGTTTAGACTCCCTCCAGCAGCACACGAGACTGCTAGCTGTCTCACACCCTCACCAATATTTGACATTGTCAGCCTTTTTAAGTTGCAGCCATTTAGGTGGATATGCAGTAGTATCTCATCATTATCTTAATTTGTATTTCCCTGATGAGGTTGAGCATCTAAAATTATGTGTGTCTGGCATTTGGTCATAAAGATATTCTCCTGTAAGCTAGTGGCCCTAGCCACCTAAGTAGGGCTGGGACTGCAGGGGTTCTGGACTTATGGGACAACAGATGGGCTGAGGCAGTGACGGCTGCCCAGACAGAGGTCTTCTGCCGGCGAGGCTCGAGATACTGGTCTGGGACCATAAGACATCTGGTTTGAGGACTGGTCGGTACCAAGGTTTTTTTGGATCCTGGGGACTGACCTGTGGGCTACTGCAGTATTGCTGGAACGTCATATTTGACACATGCATGACAGGAAATGGGAGGAACAATGCCCTCCCCCATGACGGATCTTGACAGGTAGTGAAGGAATCTTAAAACTTAGTGTCGATGGTCATGACCTAGATAACAGAAGGCTCTGGAAGTTCTGGTGAGGAGGCTGGGGCCCCACAAGGACACCTTACTGCTGACCTGGCAGTTTCCAAAGACAAACAGAGTCTGTGGAAATGATTCCTATTTTTCTATGTTTCTGTATTTTAAAGTATAGGTTTATTGCGGAAATGCATTACCCAGCTTGGAAAAATACAAATGTTTAAGATTTCAAAAAAAGGTATTCTTCTATATTATCCCCTATGAGCTTTATTATTTTGCCTTTCACATGAATAGCAACAATTCCAGGAGTTACTGTGATGTCTTTTGTTTGTCTTCCTTCAAGTCATACTTTGGGATCATGGCCATTTACATAGTATCCTAATCCAAAATGAGGCAGGAGAGTGAGAAAGGATCTAATCCTGGAATATTCTCTTGCTCCCAAAGTTTAGAAGTTCTTAACTGGAAAATAAGTGATAAATTTAAAAAAAATTCTAAGAGTTTAAAAGAGCAAAACTCTGTTTTTCAAGCAGTCTAATCCAAGTAAATCGCTTGGGACTCAACCTCTATAGAAGAAGTTAGCCATTCACTCTGTTCTCCCCACGTCAGGCTCCATTCTCATTATGAAAGCCAAACAGGCAGAAACTTTCCTTCCATCTGGCCTTTGTGGCCAGGTCACAGTTACAGTTAAAAATGCAATGACATCCTTGGGTGTGACACTAAATCTGAGAATTCGGAGTTCACAAGACATTTCTCTTAATCATTTTACCAGTTGGAAGGGGAACTGGTGTCTCCGAGCACTCGCAGCTGCCAAGTCTGTCCCAAGTCTGCATCTCCTTTGCTCCCGTTAACCGTGCGCTGGCTCTCCTGCCAGTTACACTGAAGCGGTGATGTAACCAAGGAAGCCCGGATACCAATATTTAAATATCAGGGCCGCATCCCTACCCAACGCAGAGCACTGAGCAGACTGCAGGGGGAGCTCGCGTGCAGACCCTGACGTGGGGTCAGGGCGGGCCGCCAGGCTCTGCCAAGATCCCAAGTGACTGAGCCCTGTGGCCAGGTCAAGCAACTCGAAGCAGCTAATCCTTATCCTTGGGGAAGGAGTTTTCCTCTCCTTGTCTTTGGTTTTTGCTGAGCAGTGGAAAGTTAACTGAAGCTGGAGCACTGAGCTTTCCTGCGTAAGACCTGCTACTGACTTATTTTCAGTGATGGCTAGATTGCATTAATATAGTCCCCTGTCACTCTTACCTAGGCCCGGCCAAGACCCCACAGCCTTCAGAAAGCATGTAAGCAAAGACTTTGGATCATCCCTGATTTATACTCTTCATCCTCTCCCCTTCAAAAATTGCGAAGTTTTGGTATATTTCAAAGGCAGCATGAAAAGAGCCACTCAACTATCAGATAAGGTAACTCTAGGTCAGAGAAGGAATTTCATGTCATAGGCTTAGTGAGCCTGGAGATCAAGAGGGTCAACTGAAGGAGCAGAGAGACAGGAAAGACAGGAATGCAGAGTTAGGGCAGCAAGGACGGGGCTGGAAATCTCCTAGACTGGAACTGTTGAGCTCAGTCATTAAATAATAATGCTGCCTATCGGCACTAGTAGTAGTAGTAATAATAGTAACAACAACAACAACAACAACAATACCTTATATAGAATGTTCTTTACATATACTAACTGATATAATACAGCAATCCTATCAGGTATAGTCCCATTCTGTTCATTGGGAAAATTGGAACACAAAGCGTTTTAAAATAGGAGCCTTTAAAAAGTAAGCTCTAAGAGGGCTAGGGTTTGTCTTTTATATTCACTGCTGTTATCCCAGTGTCTGGCACTTAGTAGGTGTTCAATAATGATTTGTCAAATTAATAGTTAAATGGCTCAAGATCATGCAGATGGTGTGGGAGTGCTGGGATAAAAACTGAGGTTTGATGGCTCTCAAGGTCCTACTGCTAATTACTGCTGCTGCTAATTACTGAGTCATTCTGTCCCGGATGCTGTTACAGGAGAGGGGCTTCGTGTGTCTCTCAGCCTGAGTTACATCTGCTTGGTAACCCTGCCCTCGTTCTCAAAGCTGGCTCTCCAAGGGAACACTTCCTAACTCATTTTATGAGACCAACATTACCTTGATACTAAAAGAGATAAAGATATTACAAGACAGGAAAAGTGAACCAGTATTTCTTATAAACATAGATGAAAAAGATCTTCAAAAAATATTAGCAAATCGAATCTACCAATGTATTAAAAAGAATTATACACCATGGCCAAGGGGGTTTATTCCAAATATGAAAAGCTGGCTCAATATTTAAAAACCAATCAATGTCATCCATCACATCTGCAGGCCAAAGAAGAAAAAAGTCGTATCAGTAGATGTAGAGAAGGCATTTAACAAAACCCAATCCCCATTCATGATAAAAACTCTCAGCAAACTAGGAATAGAGGGGAAATTCCTTAATTTGATAAAGAACACCCACAAAACCTACAGCTTAGTTTCATCAATTGCTACAAATAAAGGGTATTGAAAAGGGAGGGGACCATGTATGTGTCGGTGTACAGGCTATATGAGAAATCTCTGTACTTTCCTCTCAACTTTGCCACAAATCTAAAACTGCTCTAAAAAAAATAAAGTTTATAGGTTTGGTGATATATTTTTAGATACAACATCTAAGACAGGATTCATGAAAGAAGTATTTGAAAAGCTGGGCTTCGTTACAGTTAAAAACTTCTGCTCTTCAAAAGACAACATCAAGAGAATTACAAAAGTCACAGGCTGGGATAAAATATTTGCAAAGACTCATCTGAGAACTGCTATCCAAAATATACAAAGAACTCTTAAAACTCAACAATAAGAAAACAAACAACCTGGTTTTTAAATGGTCCAAAGATCTTAAAGTACACCTCACCAAAGGAGATATACAAATGGCAACTGAGCATATGATATGATACTCCATAATATATGTCAGCAGGGAAATGCAAATTAAAACAATGATGAAATACCACTGCACACCTATTAGAATGGCTAAAATCCAAAACATGACAATACCAAATGCTGGCAAGGATGTAGAGCAACAGGAACTCTCATACATTTCTCTTGGGAATGAAAATGGTACAGCCACTTTGGAAGACAGTATGCCAGTTTCTCGCAAAATTAAACATGCTCTAACTATATGATCCATCAATCATGCTTTCTGGTATTTGCCCAAAGGAGTTAAAAATGTATATTCACTCAAAAAATCTGCACATGGATGCCTATAGCAGCTTTAGTCATAATTGCCAAAACTTGGAAGCAACCAAGATGTCCTTCAGTAGGTAAATGGATAAACTGTGGAACATCTGGACAATGGAATATTATTCAGCACTAAAAAGAAACGATCTATCAAGCCATGAAAAGATGTAGAGGAATATTAAATGCATATTACTAAGTGAAAGAAGTCAATCTGAAAAGACTACATGTTGTATGATTTCATTACATGACATTCTGGAAAAGGCAAAACTATAGTGGAGGTAAAAAGATCAGTAGTGGCAATGGGTATGTTGGGGGGAAGAAAGGTCGAATAGGTGAAGCACTGTGGATTTTAGGGCGGTGAAACTATTCTGTATAATGCTGAGTTTGTGGATACATAACATTATGCATTTATCAAAACCTATAGAACTTTGCAGTATGATGAGTGATTCTTAATATTTACAAAATTAAAAAATTGGCCCTGGCTCATGTGGCTGAATGGATTGAGTGCCAGCCTGCAAACCAAAAGGTCACCGGTTCAATTCCCAGTCAAGGCACATGCCTGGGTTGCGGTCCAGGTCCCCAGTTGGGGGAGTGTGAGAGGCAACTGTTTCTCTCACACAACGATGTTTCTCTCCTTCTCTTTGTCCCTCCCTTCCTTTCTCTCTAAGAATAAACAAACAAAATCTTTTAAAAAATTATGTAGAGATCAGAGGATCCCAAGATAAAATGCAGAATGTGACAAAATAGTCTAATTGTATTACAAACGTATGAAACAACTTCAATGAAGGGAGTGGCAGAAAAAGTGCTGATTTAAGTAACTTTGGAAATGAGTGTAGTCTATAAGACTAAAGGAAAAGTAAATTGTACATAAGTATCATACAGAGTTTACAAATAAGTGAGGAATGAAGGATCTATGTAGTAATGAATTAGAGTTGGAGACACAAGAGTGGGCTCAGGGTTACTTTAATATGGATAAAATGGGCATGTACAGAACTATTTATACAATGTCTATATATGTACATATGTTAGTACACATACATATATTTCCTTCCTCTGTCAGCTGAGAGAACTCAGAAGCTCTGACACCCCGGTAACAAGCACACCTAGTGCCCAGGTTTTGTTTTTCATGCCATTTGCCAACAAAAGGTACCAGGGCTCCTTGGAGAATTGGCTGATTCTATGACTGGGGCAGGAAGTATACAGGGTAAGCCGGAACATGTAGTGCAGAAAGTAAGGAAGTGCTCACACCCACATCAAAACCCAAACCCCACAATAATGGGGGCGTGTCGAGGGGGCACAGGAGTCAACTGAAAGAGCTCCCAATGGCCAAAACTGGAATAATTTGAGCACAAAAAGAAATAAGGTTATATGGTATCATGAATAATGATCAAATAAACATGTAGATATGGTGATATCAAAAAAAAGAAATAAGGTAATAATTGAATTATAATGCAAATAATAAATGTATCCATAAACCCACGTTGATATAAATCAATTATTGAATAAAAAAGTGGAAGAGAAGAGAGACATCTCCTGAGCAGAAGAAATCCAGATAATTTGTGTAGATACCCTGCCCTGGAGCAAGTGAAGCAGAGCTCCCGCTCCTTTAGTGTGAGCTGTGCATAAGGACTTCTTTCAGAAAAGTCTTGTGTGGAAAGGAGGGGGAAGAGTAGCTTCCGTGGAGGAAGCCAACAAACACGGCTGCAGAGGTGGTCAAGGTCAACATGGACAGGGAGAAGTCATGCTGACAGTAGGCACCCTTAACGTGCTGTGATGACATCGCACTTTACACCTTACCCGAATCCTTGTTTGGGTGTTCTTCCCCAAAACCCATGAACTCAGCCTAATCATGAGACACTCCCAACCGAGGGACATTCTACAAAATATCCGACTCCTCAAAATTTTCGGTCATCAAAAGCAGGAAAAGTCCCAGAAACTGTAGCATGGGATCCATGCTAAATGTAACATGGGATCCCGAGTGGGGTCCTGGGACAGTGAGGGGAGAAGAGAAAATTAGCGAAAAACTGAGGCAATCTGAACAGGTGTGACCTTAGTTAATAGTAACATATCAATGTTAGTTTATGAACTATGACAAATGTACACTACTGTGATATGTTAATAATAGGGGAACCTCGGTATAGGGCATATGGGAACTCTCTGTACTATCTTTGAAATTTCTTTGTAAAGCTAAGACTATCCTAGAAAACGAAGGTTATTAAAATGAAGTGTATTTTTTAAATGGACTGTCCTCTGCTCCCCAGATCTTCCGCCCATGAGCAGTGGGGTTGGGGGTGGGGGAAGCTTTCGGGAGCACACAGCTGGTAGTCTCCAGGGAACAGATTGAACTTCGGGTTGCTGTTACTGGTCGGGTTTGAAAACACCAGCTAGGACGCATCACCCTCCCCACACCTGGAAAGGCTGGTGCGCATGCGGACCCAAGGACGCACTCTCCATTGCTGTCTTACAAAGCATCATCTGACCGCCCTGGTCAGCTGTGATCTAATGCCCGAAGTGCGGGTCCTGGAGGCTTTGGGCTGGGCTCCTTCCCAACCTGCCCTTTGCCCCGTGGGTGTCTTCTCATGGTCTCCTTGGTCTCTTAGGTGTAACCACTAAGCTCTGCTAGGTGTTGGCCTTGGGAATGCAGACTCAGCACCCTACTAGCAAAGAGAAACATGGGGGTGGGGATGAGCTCAGAGGTTAGGGGCTCCTGGGGAAAAAAAGAGGGGAAAGGAGAGCTTTTTCTGTGCTCCCAGGTCAAGGCCACAGAGGAGAGGACATGCTCTTCACTCCTTCCCTGGGTCGTTCAGAGGGAGGGAGCTGGGTAGCCAGCGCTCTAGAAGCTGGGCAGAAAAGCGCAGCGATTTGCAGGTGTTAGAGCGGGATCTGGGCTGGTGAGTGGGGCGACAGTGACAACATGAAGCTTTGGGGAGGGGATGCCACTTCAGCGCCGAGTTTAGAAATACCCAGGGATCCTAGAGATTCCCCATGTTTTTGTAGCAGGAAAACTACTACGACTTTAAACCGGAAGGAAGGCAAGTGCTGCCAGAGAGTGGTTTTTGGAGACCGAGTGTGGTGCGCTCTGGGAAGCAGAGGGCTGGCGGGAGAGAGGGACAGAGGTAGGCTGGGCGCCGCAGCTCACAGCCTGCTAAGAGGCACCTCGGGGAAGGGTAGAAAGAGCCTGAGAGTCGTGTCATTTCCCCCAGTGAGAACCAAAAGTCCGAGGTGAGGTGTCGAACCAAAGCCGGCAAGGTCCTTGCGCTGGCTGCGCCCTGTCCTCTCCAGCTTTACGCATTGACTTGTCTTGTCTTCAGGCCCTGTGAGGAAGGCAGGGTTGCTGCAGCTGCCTCTCCCGAGGACACATGTTTCCCCACAGCCATGAGGCTTTATACTAGAGGCTTCCAGGGGCAGAATAAGCCGGCAGTCAGGCCCCTACATCAGGGCGACGGACAGGCTGGAATGGCCATGGCTGCTCCAGAGAGGGGCGCACAGCCGGTCTGGCGGGAGGCAAGACCTCTGAGTTAATGTATAATTGTGAGCAGATGGCGGGGGCTGGCGGCAGCCTGGGGCCTGGCCCCAAGCTAATGAGGGACAATTAGCCCCAAACCCGGTGGGGGCGGTTGAGAGATTCAGACAGTGAAGGCAGATATTTGCTCCTCAAACAGTCTGGTGCGCTGGGCAGAGGGCTGAATGGCTGAGCCTTTGGGCTGGTTAAGCGCCCCTGCCAGGGCCTTTCCTCTCTTTCCCTCCTCCATCACTTCTGGGTCGAAAGCCTCTGTTTGTTCAGACCCAAGAGTGCATTGTAAAGGCGGGGGGAGAGGGTAGTTTATGGGGGAAATCACTACCACCACCATCTGCCAGGGCTTGTCCCTTCCCCCCTGACACCCCTCTTTCCAGCCTCATACAGCTGTCTATGGGAATAGCAGGTCAGGACAGGGAGCTTTGCACCCCCAGAAGCAGGGGCAGGGGGAGAGGGGAGAGGGGAGGCAGGAAAGGAGGACTAAAAGCAGGCTACTTCGTGTTTCCTTGGGACCCCCGTTCACCCAGCATGGCTGCGTGGAGCAACCAGCAGTCCCAGCTGCCCTGGGATTGGATGGCCTCCACAGGCAGTAGGGCATGTGCTGTCCTGCCCATGGTGCTGAAACCATTGCTGCAGTCTCCCCCACGGCCCAGGGCTCTGGACCAGCCTGAGGAGGCTGGAGGAGGCTGGAAGAGAAGGGGCATACATGTAGGGTAAGGTAGGAAATCCACTTCTGTGATACCTCTGGTCTTGAGTTCTTTATATGGTTTGGATGTTATATTAGCCCCTTGTCAGAGCTGTGGTTTGCAAACATGTTCTCCCATTCTGCTGGTTGCCTTTTCGTTTTGTCAGTGGTTGACCTTGCTTGATCCCAGCCCTAGGATCAAGCTGAACGGAAAACACCCACCCCCACTCCCCTCAAACCAAAGCATTCACCAGTGAAATTCATTCTCCCCCGTCTCAGTCTAGTCTTATTGCCTCACACCCTGCTTCCTTTCAACCTGACTTCTGGGAGGGTGTCACAGAATCCAAGGTATGGCATAGACCCAAGTGGATTTCCACGTTGGCTCCTTCACAAGTCATCTGCCCAAGCTTTGTTGTGGTGGCAACAAAAGTTCCACCCATTGGGGGCTGTGTTTCACCACCAGCCTCCCACTCCACAAGAACCACCAGCTACTTGGTGCCTCCACCCCAACGACGATCCAGATAAACTGTGGTGTTCTCTTTGGGAACAGGAGGGTCACTCATAACTTAGAGTCTAAATGCACCAAATCCCTCATGGAATGGAGCCTGATTATATCTAGAAATAGAAGGTTGAAAACCAGGCTGCACACCTCCCCATAAACACCCCACCTACATCCTAGCTATTCTTGCAGGCTCATTCCCAACACTACCACTGTTTCCAATGTTCTCAGGTCCAGGATCCCCCTATTCCAGGAAGGAGCTCCCCCATGGTGTCACCTCAGTCAAGGAGCCACTTGGAGAGTTGGTGAGGACCCTCTGTGGAGAGAACTCATGCTGTGTGACACACACTCCTTGCACCCTCATTCCCTCAAAGATTTAGGAGACACTTGGCCAGTGTTTGGGTATCAGTCTCTATACCCATTTATCTTCTATAGTAACACTCAAGGGATGCAGGAGTTGACTCCCAAACCCAGGCATGTGCATTCTAGCTGAGAAGATGTGTGTGTGTGTGTGTGTGTGTGTGTGTGTGTGTGTGTGTGTGTGGTTCTGGAGTAACTCTGGGCTTTTGTGCATTGAAACCCTTGGAGACACAGTCTGATTTCCCTGTCTTTCATATTCCCCATTCCCTGCAGGAGTACTGGCCCCTGAGTGGCTGCACTCAGAGTCTGGGGGCCTGCATGAGAGTGGCTCTGTATCTGCTTCAGGGTGGTAGGTGGACACAAAATAGGTTCCAAGGACTTCCCATGGAAGGACATAATGGGTCACTGGCTATGGTTTGCCCAGCCTCAGGGCTGGTGTCAGTCAGCCCCATGTACACCTCCCTCCTCCTTTCTCCTCTGATCATGGCCTGTGACATCACTGGCTGCTCCCAGAAGGCTGCCCTCTGCTCCTGAGCACAAGCTCTCTGTACCTCTGGACCCCTGGCAGGACTGACACAGGAGGAGATTGGAGGCTGTTACTAGCACCAGACCAGCACCACCAGCCCTGGAGCCTGCAGGGGTCTCAGGAACCTGCGTAGGAGACTGAGACTCTCCCACTGAAGCTCCCACTTCGTTGCCTCCACACAGGTAGCTCACCTGCAGGCTCATTGTCTGCTCTGCCTCCCATGCTGTCTCCATGTCTTTGTGTGGCCAAGTCAACTTCTCTCCTCTGTCTTTGCAGAACCCACTCTTCTGCCTCTTCAACCCCCCTACCTTGCTTTCCCATCTTGTGAACACCAGTTTTTTTATCAGATGAGTTAATATGAATGTTGGGATGTGTGGTGTGGCTACTGGGAGTGGAGTTTCTAGTAGTTGGGGCATAATGCTCTTAGGTTTGGAGATGATTTAGATTTGGATATTGAACTTGAGTCCCCACAGCTCCTCTGAGGTGTGGTCACTTAAGAGGGACACATCCTATCAAGGAGTCAGGGTTTGGCTGGTATTCTGAGCTCCCCCTGCTCCCCACCACTCCTGGCAGAGCCCTTTACAATCCCAGCTCAGCTCTCCTCCCTCCATTGCTTTGGGAGCAATTACACTAACATGAATCAGGGATGGGGGCAGACAAAGGAGCTGGAAATTTTAGCTTCTGGTGAGGAACTGGCTTCTAAATCTCCTCGAGTTTAACTCCCTGGGTGGCTCCTGACTTGTGGGAACCCAATTTTTCTTTTTGGAAAAACTTTTGCCTTTCTTCCTGACCTCCTGCAAAGATGAGAGCTTGAGGGAGAATGTGTCTCTGCCCAGAGAGGAGTGAGTAAAAGCCAACTTAGCTACTGAATTTAAAAAATAGCTCTGATTCCATACTCTTTGTGAGTTCATTGTTTCACCTGTGCTAGTCTCCTCTTCCAGCCGCACTGTAATCTCTTGGAGGGCAAAAACCTTGCCCCTTTTCTTTTTACTCCCTTCATCCTGAAAAACCAGCAGTATGCTCATGATTAATACCTTATTCAGTAAATAATTGCAGATTAGTAACTGAACCAAGATAGCAGGGTTATTACAGGAAAGTTCTAAGCCTAAGCTGTTCTCTACAGCCTCATGCCTTCCAGGGTTCCAGGCATGAAAAGAAGCAGCTTCAGCTCCATGTACTTGCTTATAAAAGCGAGAAAGGCATGGTGGCCCATGACCTGTGTTCCTTGCTTGTGCTCACGATGGCTCCTATGTCAGTCAGCAAAAAAGCTCTCTCCTGCTTCTCACTCCCTCCCTTCTACATGCCTTTGATACATGTTAGTTGAGTGAATGAGTGTCTGATCTCAGACAGTTGGTCTCTGCAAGTAATGCTTTACTATGAGATCTAGAACTCTCGAGTTAACAGGAACTAACAGTCCCAACAAGTCAGAAACTGCCAGGAGGTGTGTGTTCCAAAAGAAGCCAGGACTCAGGCTTGTTTAAGTCTAGTCCCAACGTGTGAGACCACAGCCTCAATGCCTGGGGGGTAAATCTGAGTCCCATGTCTCCCCAGAGCTTCCTGAAGAATATAAAAAACAGGAGCAAGACCCTTCCCTAAAGTGCTCCTCAGGAAGCTTCCTGGCTGGTGATTTGGGGAAGCTAACCTTAGGAGCTGCCCAAAAGTGAAGGCAGAACCTTAAACCTGGGTCTCCAGCTTCAGATCTTTGGGAGCTGAGACCTTTGGTCACAGATGCCATCTCCTGGCTGGGCAGAATACCCTAAGTTTGGTTTTTGACCCTATTGAGTCTGAGCTTAGGAGGCAGGAGCCCTGGCTCAAGTGCACTGCCCAGGGCTGAGAAGGCTGTTGAGGGGTCAGACACGATTTGTGTGTTTGGAAAGAGGAAAGCCTCAACAGTTGGTGGCATCATCCCTTTCCACCTTCCTGACATCTTGTAATGGACCTGTGAGCAGTGAGAGCCCTCCCGCCCTCCCAGACCCTCATCGGGACATCCAGAAAGATTCAGTCCTCTGCTGGCCCTGGGATATTTTACTTAATCACAGAAGGGTTCACGTAAAGAAAATTTGAAGTTTCTTAGCTAACCTACCAGCAAATTTTAGAAGCCTGACCCTCTATCACAATATACTACATCCCACGACCATATTAAGCAAGAGTCTTCACCCAATTATTGATTATTGCAGGCCCAGCCCCAAGACTGAAGAAAGAGGTCCCAGGAGCAAGTCCCTTCCCCAGTCTTCCCAGTTCCTTCCCTCTGTGAAGGGGCCAGCCTAGAGCATGCCGCAGGATGGTAAAATGCCTGGGAGAAGGGGAAGAACAGAGGAGGGAAGGAATACCTGAGGGCTCTGCTCCCATCCACGTGGTTTCACCTGCCCTTGGCCAGTGTTCCTGCAAAGATCTGTCTAGTCACTCCCTCCCCGCTCCATTCACTTCCCTGAAATCACATTTACTCTGTGACCATCATTTGGTCACAGAGTAAATGCTCACCTGGGAGCTAGCTCCCAAAGAAAGTGGCATGTTTGGGGGACCCCATGAGCAGAAGGGGAGCAGTCCCCTAGGGAGAAGGGGTGGGAGGTCAGGCTGCAGGGTCCCTCATGCCGCAGGTGGGCCTGGGAGAGGGGAGACGTGGCATGTGGATCCTTCCTCTCGTGCCCAGGAATCAGCAGTGTGAATCAGCTCGGGGGGCTCTTTGTGAATGGTCGGCCTCTGCCCCTGGACACCCGCCAGCAGATCGTGCGGCTGGCCGTCAGTGGGATGCGGCCCTGTGACATCTCACGGAGCCTTAAGGTAGTGCTCTGGGACTTTCACCCAGGGATGGGGACAAGAAGCAGAGAAAAGGGGCCTCTCTTGAGGCAAGTCTGGGGCTGTTACAGACTCTGAGTATGTCTCACTTTGCCTTGTAGCCTCCTTCTGTTCCAGGTACACTCACCCTCTGCTCGTTATGCCTTACCTGTCCTTACTTCTCACCTGACCCAGGTATCTAATGGCTGTGTGAGCAAGATCCTAGGGCGTTACTACCGCACAGGTGTCTTGGAACCCAAGGGGGTTGGGGGAAGCAAGCCACGTCTGGCCACACCCCGTGTGGTGGCTCGAATTGCCCAGCTGAAGGGTGAGTGCCCAGGCCTCTTTGCCTGGGAGATCCAACGCCAGCTCTGTGCTGAAGGGTTTTGCACCCAGGACAAGACTCCCAGTGTAAGTGTCCCCCTCTCCCCACACTGGGGCTGGCAAACAGGTTGTCTGGGGAGAAGATCCCTTCTCATTAGGCAATGGGGTCATCCTAGGCTGGGGGGCAGGGCTCCTGGGCTCTCTCTTCTGAAAAGTGGTGGAGGTGAGACAGGTGAGAAGAAGAAAGCATGGGGAAAGAGAAAAGGCTGCCTTCAGGAAGTGTGCAGGCAGGGACAGAAGGAGAGAAAGGATACTGGGGAAATATCCTTAGGATACAACCCTGGGACTGTGTACCATCTCTCCACTCAACGTCCTGACACCCCCAGGTCTCCTCCATCAACCGAGTCCTGCGGATGCTACAGGAGGACCAGGGACTGCCCTGGGCACAGCTCAGATCACCAGGTGGGTTTTTCAGTTGCCCCCATGGATGATCAGAGCCAAACCCAAGAATTTTACATTTCTTTACAGTCTTATTCTCTCCTGGCAGAAGAAAATTGAGGCTTGGAAAAAGAAAATGATTCCCCCAAGGCCACTAGCTAGTTGTTGGCAGGTCCTAGAGCAGATCCCAGGTCCCTTGTCTCTAGGTTCACAGGATCTGCTGAGGAAAAGGCAGGGCTGGGCCTTCCAACCCTCCTCTGCCTTGTGCACAGCTCCTCGGGGCACTTTTCATGACCTGTGCGATCATGCAGACCTGGGCCAACTTTGCTGCTGTTTGCTGCCAAACACTAGGCATGCACCCTACTATGGCGTGCCACTCACCCTACTATGGCATGCAGCATGCCTCCTACCAAGTGCCTCTGCAGAGATCTCCAAGTAACTGTGAATGTACCCCACCCCCAGTGCAGCTCTGCTCTTATACCCATGCTGTCTCCTGTCCACAGCCCTGGGGCCTCAGGGACCCCGTCTGACCAGAGGAATCACCATCACAAACCACACAAAGCATTGTCTCCCTTTTCTGCTATTTTGGCTCCAGTTCCTCGCACACCCCGTAGTGGCTCTGAAGCTCCTCGAGGCCCCCATCCAGGGACTGGCCACCGGAATCGGACTATCTTCTCCCCAGGTCAAGCTGAGGCGCTGGAGAAAGGTGCCCATGCTGGGGCAGACAGTGGGTCAGAGGCTGCTCAGTGTGACATATGGAGGCAGTAGCCCTGAGGCCTGTGGGCAAAGGATGAGAGGTGGAGGCTGGGTGGTCCTACCTTGGGGATTAGGGTAGTTTAGGGTTGCAGCAAGTTGGGAGTAGGGCCTGAGGTGGAGACCCATGCCTTGCTCCTCTCCCCATACCCTGGCTATGAGCCTCTGTCTCTGCAGAGTTCCAGCGTGGGCAGTATCCTGATTCAGTGGCCCGTGGAAAGCTGGCTGCTTCTACCTGTTTGCCCGAAGACACGGTGAGGGTGAGTGAGCCCTGCCACATAATGTGCATAAACCGCAAGGACAGAGTCTGTGCCCCGAAGTCTTTGGGTCCTGGTGAGGTGGACAAGGGGGCAAGAAGGTGGAAACAAATATGTCTGGAGCACAAATTAGAGACAAGATCCTCCTTGTTCCCCTTCTGCTGATGCTTTCCTCTCCTCCCCACTCCAAGCCTTTGAGTTGAGAAAAGGTCAGTGAGCAAAGGTCAGAGCAGGAAGGGTCTGTGCTCTGAGTCCAGGCCAAGAACAGGTGTTGAGAGCAGTAGGTGCCAAGTAGTGGAGAAAATAGCCAGCTACTTTGCTTCTGCCCTTCCTCAGGTCTGGTTTTCCAACAGAAGAGCCAAGTGGCGCCGACAAGAGAAGCTCAAGTGGGAAATGCAGCTTCCAGGTAATTTCTGTGTCCATCCACCCACCCATCCACCCTTCCACCCATCCATCTGTCCACCTATTCCTTCCTTCTTTCTTTAATTTTTTTTCCCTGAGGTAGAGAGACGGAGAGAGAGACAGACATATACTTGTCATTGGTTGCTTCATATATGTGCCCTGATTGGAGATAGAACCCACAACCTTGGCGTATTGGGACAATGCTCCAACCAACTGAGCTACCTGGCCAGGGCCCTTCCTTCCTTTCTTCCATCCATCCGCCCACCTAACATTTACTTGGCACTTCCCACATGCCAGGCCCTGTGTCAAATGCTGGGCACACATAGTCTCTGCTTTTCAGGGCTGCACTGTCTTCAGTTTACCACCCTTGGGATTTAATCCCTAGTCTCCCAAGGCTCTGCCAGTTTAAGGCTGTGGCATCCATCTTCCCTCACCCCTGCCAGAATTTGTTGCCTTTTCCAGAAACTTCCTGCTTCTCACTGTCACTCTCCCCTCCTTGGACCCTGGGTTCCTCCCTCTGAATGGATCCACCCTCACCTTGTAGGTACCTCTCAGGGTTTGACTGTACCGAGTGCTGCCCCAGGGACCGCCTCTGCACAGGTATTCAGGAAAGGAGGGGAATTTATGAAGCTGGAAGACTGAAGGGCTCACCACCTCTCCCATTCCCGGTGAAGGCCTGAGCTAAATTTCATGACTCTCCCAGTTCCCCATGGTACGCACTTCCTGAAAGTGCCATCCTCATAGTCTACTAAGTGAATGGTACCCTCTGGAATTGTGCTGAGGGCAGCCCTGGGTCCCAGTTCTGCTAAACAGAAGGCATGACAGGCAGCTGAGGGTGTTCTCTTGCTTTTTTCTAGCAGTCCCCTGGCAGTGGGGCCACAGCGGCCCTGCCTTTCTCAGAATCCTTGGATCCCACCTGTTATCAGCTATGCTGGGGGACAGCACCAGACAGGTGTCTGAGTGACACCCCACCCCATGCCTATCTCAAGCCCTGCTGGGGTAAGAATCCAGGCCAGGCCTCACTCCTGCAGGGTGTGGGGAGGGCTGGCTGACTCCATAGGAGGACAAGGATCTCTGGTTAGGGTCATCAAAGGAAACTCAATACAGCTTCCCTCCTTTCTTGCGTGGCCCACAAAGCTGGGGAGACTAGTATCCCCTGAGTCTATATATAGTATCACCTGCAGCCACAGCAGGAAAAGGGGGTGGGGTTGGGAGTTGAGTGCTTCTGTCCATGGTAGAGAACCAATGTCTGCCTTTCCCCATCAGTGGCAGCAACAAGCCCATGCTCACCCTCTCTTTGTCCCTGCAGGCTATCTGCCCCCCACAGCCAAGCCCCCTGGATTCAGTACAGCTCTGCCATCCTTGCCCTCCTTTCCATTGCCCCTGCCGACAGTCTTGCTGCCCTTCATGCCTTTCTCTGGCTTGGCTCCCCACTACTGCAAGGCCTATGATGAAGGAGGAGGGCCAGGATGGAAAGAAGACGGGGTGGGGGCTGTCTAGTGCTGGCCTGCCCAAGCACATCGTTGCTCCTTCTTCCATCTCTTCCTCACCTGTGGACCTTGCCTGGTCCTGCCCTGCTGCCGCTCCATCGTGTTACTTGTTTTGAGGGGCTGGAGAAGCCATGTCCACTCACTGCTCACAGTGGCCTTAAAAGGCCTTCACTTGGCAGTAATAAAAACATTTTTTAATCTACAGTAGTTCCTGTTGTCCTTTATGTTTTTCCCATGAGCACTCATACCCTTGCCCTTATATTTAACAATTAAAAACTGTGTGCCCTATCTATCATCTATCTCTCTGAAATATCTATGTATGTATCATAGCTAATGTATTTATGTAATGTAACTATGTATGCATACATGTATATATGTATGTATGTATCTAGCTATCTCCCCATCTACATATGTGTGTATATATGTATCTATCTTGGTATTTGAGAGCTCCTGGACCCACACCTATGCACACACACATAGCACATCACCCCTCAATCTTCCAGGATGCATCTCCAAAAAATAAGAAACTTTTCCTATAACCGTAACACAATGACCACATCTGAGAAAATTTTCAGTAATTCCTTGATCCAAAAGTTAGACATTAATTCTTTAATTGAATGTGTGTTTTTATTTTGCATAGCAGCAAACAAAGGGAATGCCATTTTCATATTCCGCTTGTCCCTTGGCACATGCTCCTGGGGCATGTTTGCTTACTGCTTCTTGACAGTAAGTTCCCAATCTGCTCAATTTTGTCCCCTGCAGAGAAATCTCTGGGCTCCTCTTGGGAAGACTTGGGATGGACGGGGAAAAATATGGGGAAAAGGGGATGAAGAAGGGGCTATTTGGGGTGGAGGATGGACTCATCCCTCCAAATTCTTCCCCTTTTGAAGGGCAGAGGTAGAATGAGGATGCAGTAGGGTGGCAGAGTGGGGACGTCGTTGTTTACTCCAGGTATTGGTCTGGAAGTGGTCCTTTGAGAGGTCTCTTCATCATCACTCTTAGAAACTTGCTGCTTGTTCACTAAGTAGCCACGAATCACATGTGGCCATTAAAATTTAATTGAAATTAAATGCAATGAATAACTGAGCTCCTCACTCACAGTAGCCATATATCAAATGCCTAATAGCCACACATGGCCCAAGGCTGCTGTACTGGATAGTAAACATTTTTAGCAGCACAGGAAGTTCTAAGGGGCAGCACAGCTCTAGAATGGAATTCCAAGGGTAACAGAGCATACCCTGCCCCTGCCCTGCCTTCAGTACCCTCAAGCTGGAGGCCTGCAGGACAGGCTGACCCGGGAAATGGGCGAGGCTTTGTGGGGTGACAATCTGCACAGCGCCATCTGAGAAGAAGCCATTCACTTCAGTGACAGAACTGACATCAACAGTGGAAGAAGCTGTCAGCTGAGACCCTATGGCTGAGCACATTCAAGGGGAGAACGAATGACTACTTGTGGGGAACAGGGCATAAGAGAGGAAGTATGTGTGTGGGTGTCTCCGTGCACATGCACGCCTGCCCATCTGAGTGTGGACACAGATTTATGGAGTGCTGAGGGACTGTGTTGAATGACCTCCAAGTTCCTATCTCTCTGAAGACTGTGTTCCACTGTTTATCTGTGGCCTGTTCCTAATGTTCTCTAGGGAAGGAGGTGCCCAGGCCTCTAGCGTTCTCACCCTTTCATGTATTGGAGAATTTCTTTACAAAATTCTTTTATATCTCACGAGGAGAAACATACTTGCAAAAAACCCTGAAGTCATTTTCCTCTATCCAAACACAATCTCTCTCATGTTCCAGTTTCAGCTGCTCTCGAGATGGACTGAAAGCCAGACTCTCACTATGGCACGGTGCAGTTTTCCCAGAGCAGGGGCCAGGCAGTACTGTGGGCATCTGAGAACATCTTAGGAGGCGTGTGGATGCTGCTTCGAATAATGTTGAGTCAGAAATGAGAAAATAATTCCCCTTTCGACTCCCTTTCGATTCTGATTGCATCAAACAGAAAGTCTTCATTTTGGTCCTAGTTTTTGATACCTCTGTAAGAGTTGCTAACCTTTTGTTTGTTTGTTTTTAAACAGAGGGAAAGGGAGCCTCAGGCTCTGAGACTTGGGCAAGGAAGGGAAAATTCTAACTAGGATTGATAACATCACTTTATTTTCATTGTATTTATTGTATGGACACTTTCTGTTCGTGGCAAGCGATTCTGGTCTTCCATTTATGATAGTGATTAAAATATTCCTTTCTAAATAAATGTACTTAAGAGTCTACGTTAATAAAAACATTAATAGGGCTGATGGCAAGCAGATGAACATCAAGGTTATGAAGACAGTGCAAGAAAATGAGAGTCACTTTGGAAGCTATGTTTTGATGGAAAGATGAGTGGACATTAGAGTCCACTCTAATCAAAGAATTGAGCCAGAGGTCTCAGTCATAGGACCTTGGGCAAATTATTCCAGCTCCCTGTAAATACAGGGAAAATACCTGTTGTACCCAACCAACTGGACCACAGGCAATAAGGTTGGATGACTGGTAAACTTCAGAGATGATGGAGTGGTGGTGAGGAGGTAGGCTACATAGGCATAAGGTATTATTACCATTATCCTGTGCCCATAGGATTGATAATCCTTCATTCTTTCTAGACCAAAGACAATTAGTCATATCTGGATTCTGAATCCTTCAGGGCAAGGCTAATTCTTCACGGCAGCACTAGGAAAAGTCCAGTGGTTTTGGTGGGGGTGAGAAGGATCAATGGAAGATCCATTGATCTTCTAGTTACCATTTGGTCTCTCCTCTTCTGGCTAGAGCCTCAGTCTCAACCTTACACCCCCCACCCCACCCTTGACACCCTTACTCTGTACTAAGTAAGAGGCATACCAAGGTCTTGGGGGTGGCCTTTTTTGATGTATTGTTGCTTGAAACAGATGTTTTGCTAAACTGGGTAGGAAAAGTTGCATAACAGATTTTCTTCTCACGGATCTGGACTCTGGGGTTCCTGTTCTGTTTAGTGTAGTAGTTTCTCCTGGAGGAGTTGGATTTCAGTAGGTGGCAACCCATTGACCTGGGGAGGAAAGAAGAAATAGAAACCTTCAGTCAGTCGTTTGCTGACCTCTGGCTTTTAGGAAAAAAACCTGTAAGATCCCAGGGGAAGAGAGAGAGAATAAAGTGATTTGTCCCTCTCTTGATGAGGTAATCACATAAACAAGTGAAGTTAATTTATGGAAAAAGGCAGTAGAGATTATTTTTAAAATCAAGTCAATGGTGCATAAATACCATCAGAGTTCTTAGGGAGACTGTAGTCAACAGGTAAAACTTACTACATGAGAATGTACTAGGTGCCAGGCTGTTTACTAAGCATCTTACAATCATTATCTCATGTAACACAACAACCCTAGGAGATAAATGTATATTCCTATTTCACCCATGAGAAACAGACTTTAAGTTCATCTGCCCAAGGTCAAAGAGATTTAACAGATACAGATCTAATTATGACCCAGTTCTGAGTCCAGAAGTGAGCTGTTAACCACTACAATACACTGTCTACTAGAATGTCAGGCCTGGAAGAAGCCTGAGAAATTTAGTTCAATCCAAGCCCTTCGTGGAATAGACCAGAAAACAAGTTCAGTGGGATTTCATTTTATTTTTCCCTGTTTGGCCATAGTAAAAGGTTTGTATAAAAAACTGGCAGAAAATGTAAGGAAAGGCGTGAACAACATATTGAGGCATCTATAACTAGGTTCATATTCATTTAACCTTCAAACCATCCTATGAAGTAGGTACTAATCCCCAAAGACCAAGTCTTACTAGCTCTTGGTTCCAGGTCTGTATGATATCAAAACCAAAGCTCGTTCTACAGTACAACACCTTCATCACTTTCCAAGCCAAGCAAGAGAGGTGGATTGTGAAGGGAAAGGCCTGAGAGTAGTGAGATGCTTGCCTTGAAGAGCTGTGAACAGGGAATGATGACATGGAGGCAGCACTTTAGGAAAGAGAACCTGATGCAGAGAACAGATTAGGTGGGGATGGGTCTGGTGGTCGTGAGTGCTGCTGGAAAGCCCTTGCTACAGTTCGGGCTTTTGGTGAAATCCTGGAACCACTGGTAGTAACTGTAATTAAGAAGGAGGAAGCACCAGAGAGGGGTTGTTAAGAGCCCCCCATAATTTTTAGGGGGGCTGGTGAAGGGAACACATGGGAGGTGGTGCCTGGGAGGATGTCCATGCCCTAGATGACCATGGGAAGGGCAGAAATAATTATCTTTGGAGGGGATAATGAGGAGGCTGATTTTGAAGGGATAGTAGCTGTCAATCAGAAAGTTAGAAAGAGATGAAGTTAGAGTTCAGAAGAAGGGTCAAGGCTGCAGATAAATATCTAGGAGCCATCAGCACCCCGAGATCCAGGGGTGAGGATAGCAAATGCAAAACTCTTCATTTTAATAAAGAGACACAGATACACAGGTACACCTCACCCCATCTCCTGCAGACTTGCTTGCAAGCACTATTATTATGTGTGGCATAAGCATGAGAACCTAGATTTGATTTTTCCTCCTCTCTCTAGCACATGTTGGGTTGGAAGTCCTGAGAGGAAAGGCACAGATTTGGAATACATTCACACCTCCGTACTCGTCAGCTTTAGAACTTGTCAAACACTGTACCCCTCACATTTTGATGAGAGAAAATGTTTCAGCACTGAGCATTTGTTCGGGATTCCTTGTACTTGCTAGAGTTTGTATGAGTCACCACACTGCCCCACTAGAGAAATTGCTTCAGGGTTCGATACTCATAGGTTTCAGCACTCACTACAAGTTCCAGAACAAATTAACAATGAGTACCAAGGAGCCACTGTTAATGTCTGGAGTTGATCAGGTTGTGGGACAGAAGTCAACCCATGGTGCTTTTTAGTCTTATTCTCATATGCCACACCCCTCTCTCCCTTCTCTTGTCCCTCAGCTCCTGCTCCCTCACGCCAGGTCCTTACCCACGGTACCTTACCTAAAATTCCCAAATACACTCTTTGGTAATGTCCTCGCTGTCTGCAAACAGGGTGCCGCTTCGGTCGGATCTCATGTAGAAGCCATTGGGTGCCAGCACTGTGAGCAAGTTGCTCCCTTGAAGCTCAATACAAAAGTTGAGGGCAAACTTTCCCCAAGGGCGGAAGGTGCCAAAGGATGTTATTGACCAGAAGGATCCACCCTGTGCTGGGGAGGGAATAGCTCAGGTCAGTGGGCCATTCCAGAGGGTTCCCCTGCACTGGAGGATTCCAGTGCAGCCTCTGAGGGAGCTCCCAGGAGATGTGCCACCCTCCCTGGCAGCTCTACCCTGCCTGCGTTGGCAGGTCCCTATGTGGAAAAGCAGGAGGACTGGTCTCTGTTCTGCCAGCCCACTGTGGGGGCCTTGAAATGTGAAAATGAACAGAAACTCTATTTTTCCTTTTATGATGAACTGGCCCTGAGTGGCAGGCTGTGACATCTGGGTTGGGGCTCAGGGAGGGCTGGACTGTGAACTGAGGGTGAGGGTGAGGGGCTACTCACCCTGGAAGTGGTAGATGCCCTGGCGGCAGGGCAGCAGGTGAATGCAGTTGGGCTGGTCCATGTTGCACTGCATGAGGTCATGTTCCGGTGAGATGCCCACATACCCATACCGACCTCGCAAGACGAGGAAGGGGCGGTTGGCTAATCGAATCCCAAATTCCTCATTTGGGCCTGAAAGAAATAGAGAGGCATTATCTGAATGGGCTGCTTCTAGATACTTTCTCAGATGAAAGCAGGAAGGTGGGACACTGACTGCAGGAGAGTATAGTCAATATTTTAACATTTAGTGAACACCTACTGTGTACCAGGTCACATGCTATGTACTGTGAAATGTTTGTGAAAACACTTAGAAATTTTAATTATTCTTCCTTCCTTTGAGATGTATGAATCTATTTAACCCTCATGATAATCTTGTGAGGAAGGCAGACTGGACATCACCTCCATTATAATAAATATAAGGAGTCTGAGCCTCAAAGAGGCAGTTTGCCAAGTGATGGCAAAATTTCAGTGACTCCACGAGTATATAGACCCGAATCTTCTGACTCCAATTCCAGGGCTTGTTCTAACATACCCAGCTCCCTAGAAAGCATCTTTAAGTTGGAATAAGCTGGAAGGAAGGCTGCTTAAATCACCTGGAATGGTAGCACTGGCCATCAGTAGGCCGTTGGGAGCGATGCCCAAGAAGCGTCTGTTGGGAGACTGCAGGATGATCCTGCCACAATTCCAGTGCACACGGAAGAAGGTGTCACACTCCAGCGGGTGCCCATTAGCCAACACTGTCCTATGGCGCCTCTGGAGGTAATATTGGGAACAGAAAAGGGAAGCAAGGAATGAAAACAGTTTTTTTCCCCTCATTTTTATTCGTAGACCGCCTCTCTCAGGGTATGCTTTATGCTTTCAGATCCTTTTTGGAAAATGTTGTGACTTCTGCCCTCTTATTTGCCCAGTCTGTGCTGTATCTCAGAGCCCAGTATTGAAAAGGGAACCAGATATCCACGTGGAGAGAAATAAACCTTGGCCCAGACTCCAAAATCACTTCAAAATGGATCATAGACATAAAAATAAAACCTAAACTATAATACATCTAAAAGAGAACAAAGGAGAGATTTTTTGTAAATTTGGGGTAGGCAATGATTTCTTGGGATCAAAAGAACCCCTACTAATCATTTACGAAATGGAGAAATTGGATTTCATTACATTTAAAATTTGCTACTCAAAAGACACTATTAAGCAAATGAAAAGGCAAGCCACAGATTGGGAGAAAACATTTACAATACATATATTTGGCAAAGGACTTGACTTTAGAACATATAGAAATGCACAATTTAATAAGACAAACAACCCAATAACAAATGGGCAAAAAATTTGAATAGACATCTCACAGTGTAAATAAACAAACACTCAATAAGCACATATGAAGATACTCATACATGATCAATTATAAGGGAAATGCAAATTAAAGCTATAAGAAAATGTCATTACACACCCATTAGGGTGGCTAAAATTAAAAAGACAATATCAAGTGCTGAATTCTCATACATGACTGGTGAGAATGTAAAATGGTACATACAGTAGAAATCTATTTGACATCTTCTTAAGAAGTTAAACACACATTTATCAGTAGTTGCAATCCTAGGTATTCACCCAGTATAATTGAAAAAGCAGGCCCACAAAAAGACTCATGCATACATGTTTATAGCAACTTTATTCATAAGTGCCCAAACTGGAAACAATTCAAGTAATTAACAAGTGAATGGAAAAATGAATTATGTTCGTGTTTATGAACAGTATTATGAAATACCACTCAACAATAAGAAGGAATAAATTACTGATACATCTAACATTGTAGATGAATTCCAATACATTATGCTGAGTGAAAGAAGCATACACATCACAATACTGTATGATACCACTTGTATGAAATTCTGGAGCAGAGAAATCTAAATGTGACCCACAGTGGCAGAATCCATGTCAGCAGTAGTGGGAAGGCAAGGATGGAGGGAACTGACTGGAAAGGGGCAGGAGGGAACTTCTGATGTGGTGGAAATAGTCTCTTAACTTGGTAAATGGTGGTAGGTGTATACATTTGTAAACATGTTCAATTACACACTTAAAATGAGTGTATTTTATTGCATAAAAGTTATGCATCAATAAAGTTGATTTGAAAAATAGAGGCTTCATTGGATGTTTACTGACCAGGGTCACCACCATGCACCTCACCGTATGGTCACCGGCCTTGAATAAAGAGAAGTGTGTCTATAGAGAGAGAACTCAGGGCTTCAAGGTTGTCTTGCTCAGAAAGCCAAGGTCTTACCTGGGCTAGATAGCAACCATTGGCAGAACGAAGCTGCAAAGCGAGGTTGTCGCTGTCACTTTCGAACTGGAACAACGACATTGGAGTTAAGTGCTCAGAGGCAGCATACACCTCAACATCTGCAGAGGAAGAACATGTCATAGTAAGTCTGAGTCTGGTCTCACGCTTGGTCTCAGCCTCTCCTCCACGCTTTATGGCTGGGGTTCCCTCTGCTTTTCCTCCTTGACCTATATTACCTTCTGCTTCACCATAGCAGCCTGGAGAAGACCCAGGCCACTTTCCTTTAAAGCCCATACCCCTGCTTTGTTGCCCTTCTCCATGGCATAGAGGTGCTCTTGGGACCCCTAGATCTTCCTTATAATTAGGTTCAAACGTCCTCACTGATCCCAACACATTTTCCTCTGTTCAATAGCTAGCCCTCCCTCCCTCCATGCTGCGCTGGACCCAGCACTTGCCGTAGATGACCGAGAGGAACTTCCGACTCCTTGACCTGAGGCTGACCCAGGTGGGGCAACGCTGTAGGATGAACCATTCCTCACCCCTGTGGGGACTGGAGCCCAGGCCCAGGAGCAGGCGTGGGCCCTGTGCGTACAACATGCCCCCTTCTCCATCACTCAGTGCCACAAGCCCTCCAGGCCGCACTTGCATGTGAAAAGCAGTCTGTGTGGAGGGTTGGGAGACCAGCCGGTCTAAGTGGGACAAGAAGCAGTGTGTAGAGGTCTCCAGGTGGTAGCATCCATCTTGGAAATGCAACAGGAATCCACATTCCCCCAGGCAGGGTACTGGTGCATCCACCCAGACACGACCCAGAGTGGGGTCGGCCCTGGCATAGCAGCGGTGGAGCGGGCTATAGAGGATCACGTGGACATGCAGGGCTGGCCGGGGGGTCCACATGTGATAAGCTGAGAGGACCCGGGAGCTGCAGAACACATCTTGGCCATCAGACTCCAGATAACGACCACTGATTATGCACTGGAGGGTCCACTTGCCGTTGCGGTGGAAACGGAGTAGGAAGCATCCGTGGTGGCTGGTCCTTGGCCGGTCATAGCACAGACTGCCATCTGCCTCACACAGGACATAGAGGCCCTGCAAGCTCCTTAGTCGTACCACAGCCTGTGTGTCATGCTCATTGCTGACCAGGATTTCCCAGGTCTGGAGGCATCGGGAGGGAGAAGGAGGACATCAGTCCTGCTAAGTGACTGGACCAAGGGGTCCTAAAACCATCACATCTGGCATCACCCCAGCCCCTTCACTGAGAACAACCAACTTTCCCTCCACACAGGCCTCCCTTGTGCTTCTCTACTTTCTCATTCAACAGTAATCAAAAGATCTCTGGACACCTCACGCACTGGAGCCACAGGGCTTCTCAGTATCCCAAGAGAAGTTATCAATGCCCACCTCCTCCAGCTAATGAAAGGTGAACTGCCCTCTCTTCCTTGACCATGTTCTTCAACACTTAAGTTTTAAATAAATGTTTTGGTTTAAGTCTTACTTCTCTCTTCCTCACTGTTGCCCCTGGAGAGCTCACTCAGCCTACACTTTCATTCCCCTGCCCACCTCCGCAACAGGGCAGGAGAAAAGACCTCTTACAGGCAGGCTTGGGCTCAGGGATGAGGTTAGCACAGTTGAGATGCAATTGTTGGCTTTAGCTGTGATGAACTCTTTTATAAGTGAGAGGACCTCTCTGGTGCCTCACTCTGTAGTGCCACCCCAGAGGGGCCTCCATCCTGCTCTAAAATGAGAACCCACTCTCTTAGGGCTCTGGAGTATCCCATTTCCAAACTACAGCCAGAACAGAAAGACTGGCTTTGCAGTAACTCCACTGGTTTAACTTTCGCATGTCCACAACTCGGCTTTCCAGCCTGGGGTCTCCACCTCTCCTCTTTGTGATGACACAACCACTCTATGCTGGAATGGAGGGGAGGGGACAGCCAGAGCAAGACAAGGCAGCAAGGCCAGGGCTGAGGCTTAACCTCCTGGAATAGGTTTAGAGAGGGGGAGATGGAGCAATGGAGACCTGTGGGCAAGAGCCTGGGGTAAGAGGGTCTTGGCCTAGTAATGTCAGAGGCCAGGAAAGTGATAGAGAGTGCACTCTCCCCGCTTTCCCCCTCCCTGTCCCACACAAGGGCTTAGTCACTGGGAAAACTGGCTCTTGTACAGGTTGACTCTGATACCTGTCTGCGGCCCAAACCCTTTGCAGTAGCGGTAACCATATTCTTATACGGCTCGTGAGTGAGATAGGATCCTGCCCAGCTGATGAGCCCAACCCTTAGGTCCTCCAGCTTGGGTCGCCTTTGCGTCCACTCCATCTCATCCATGGGACCGGCACCACAGGCGATGACTTTGTCCGGCCCAGCCTTCCCCCCAGTGGTGAGGTTCCAAAGGCCATAGGGCCTGGAATCAGGCCCAAAGTACCCACCAGAAGACGTTCCCAGAGGGAACTTTTTAGGCACAGGCTGACTAGGGCCCAGCACCTCTGTGACCCGGGAGCATTATGACTGTGACAGCTGCCTCTCATCCCACCATAGCAGGGAAAGGACACTAGCTCAGCATCAGAAGAGGTGGGTGCAGGCCAGCATTAGCCTCTCCATCCCACCACCCCAGGAGGTGGGCTACGACTAAGAATCAGAATTTCAGCTTGTGCCAGTGACCACCCGTGACTTCAGGCAAGTCCCTCCCCTTCTTCACTTCTCTTTCTAACCACTGGATAGAAGTCATCCTCTTTCCTCTCAGGACGTGGGTTGTACCTGGCTCCCTTGGGGTTCAAGTGATTTGGGAGTTTGTAATATTAAAGAAAAATTGATGAACTTTTATGGCCCTTGGGAAGATGAGGCTGGCATGTCTCAGAATGTACTTTTTAGGGAGGGGGAGGACACCCTGGATAGATAACCAGCAAGAATCAAATGACTCAGAGTAATTAGAAAGGCTGGCTCTGGAGCAGGGTGAAGAGAACGGCCTAAGAAGGGAGAGTCCCAAGTACTGTCACGATCCCCAGCGGCACTGCAGCTGCACAGACAGCCAGTGCTGCCTCCGAGTATACCAGCCCAGCCCGGAGTCTCTGTCTACCATGAGCCTCCAGAACTCACTTCGTACACAGCCCACGGAGAAAACCAGCCCACAGCCTGGAGAGACTGACATGAAAGGAGAGAGAATGGCAAAAAGAAATAATGGTGGTGATGGTGGGTTCTGTTTAAGCTTTGTTGGGATGCAAAGGGAAGTGGGCAGAGCAAACCATGCTTGAACAGCTCACAGCCCTGGTTCCTGTTCCCCATTGGTGAGGTGGGGTGGGGTGGGGTGGGGTGTCTTTCCAGGTGGAAAGTCTCAGTGGTGCGCAGTGAAGAACTGTAATCTCCAAGTCCCTACCAACGTTTTATGAAGTAAGGCTAATATCCCACAGAATTAGTTGTGTGACTTTAAAGATGCATTTTCTTGGCCCAGTCCAGTCCTGATGAATCACTTTCTCTCAAGTGTACCTCAAGACCCTTATTTTTAATGAATGTCCCCTCCTTCTCAAATTTTAATGTGCATGGTAGTTATTCAAAACCACAGCTAGCTAGGAGATGGATAGGGTGTGAGAGTTATATGGTTTACAGAAGCATGAACGTAGATCCTATCTGTTACCCTCAGCAAAGGCCCCCTGGAAATGGAGAAGTAGGATATCCTCCACTGGAACCCCTAAAGTGCTTCCAGCCTCAAGAATAAGGAGGAAGAAGTTAAGCTAGATCAAAGGAGCAATGTATGTGTGTGCGCTTGGGGAGGTGGGGGCGGTTCTGCAGCCTTAGCTGCTTGAGCTGCCTCCATACTGGATCTTTGCACCCAACAACCCAGCCCCCACTTCTAGGCTACAGACAACACCATGTACAAACCACAGCAAATTTATTACTCAATATCCAGTGCCATTTCATAGCACCACCTGGAGCCCTCACCTTCCCTCCCCACCTGGCCCCAAGGGTATGCCCCAAATGGGAAAAAACAAAAGTAAACCCAGGTCCCTGCTCCTCCTCTAAAAGAAGGAGCCTCAGCCCTGGAAGCCCCTTCCACAGGTCCCAGCAGGCAGGAGAGTGGACCCCCTCTATGTCTGGAGAGCAAGGCTCCAGACTCCAACAACAGAGAGAACATGCAGGCAGGAGAGGCAGGAGCAGAGGCCTGTGTCTGTGGGAGGTGGGGCAGGAGGGCAGGGCACTGCCTGAGGAGTCCGGGAGTCTGGTCATCCCGGGGATGCACGCGGGAGCTTCTGGGCAGCAGCAGGGGCCGGCCCCTGGTTGGTTAGCGCTTTGACAGCTCATGGGACAGCCAGTCCAGCCCATCGTACAGGCCTGTACCTTGGGTGGCACAGGTGGCCTGGACGTACCACTGTGGGGAGAAGGAAAGAAAGAGGTTAGCAGCAGGGAATAAAAGGAGGATGCATTCACTTCTTGCCCAGTCTGTGGCTCCCTTGGGAGAGGCAGGGCCCTCACCGTGCGACTGCGCAAGTGCTGCAGGCCCAGTTTGTCAGTCAGCTCACTCACGGGCATGGCGTTGGGCATGTCCTGCTTGTTGGCAAAGACCAGCAGCACCGCATCCCGCAGCTCATCCTCCTGCAGCTGAGAGTGGCCAAGGGAATAGAATCTGGGATCCCATGGAGTCCCCAGGCTCCCTCTTACCTGTTGTGTAGGGGAGCTCCCCTTTCTACCTTCTAGTATGTGAGAAAAACATAACATTGTCTAGTCTACTGCTGAACACAAGACATAAGAGTTATAAGTCAGCTGGAGGCCATCTTGGCCATAAGTCCAGAAAGAGCCTTTTTCTAATTTGAATCACTGCCCTAGTCAAAATGACAAAATTTCCAAATGGAAAAAAGAAGAATGTAAGATGATGTTTCTCTCCACCACATATTCCCCTCTCCCCACCAATTCTCAGACTCAGATGTAAGGACATGAAAATTCAAGTTCTATTCTTGTTATCTGACCCAAGTTTAAAACAGGGTTCTCACCCTGTTTTGTCCACAAAGAGAGACACACATTTGAAGCCTGTGAAGTATTTTCTGACCTTCATACCGGGATGGAGATCTCTGTTTGCAACCCAAGGGATCAGTTCCCAGGGCCCTGGGTGCTCACCATCTTCTGGAGTTCATCAGCAGATTCCTGGACCCGCTCTCGGTCATTACTGTCCACTACGAAGATGAGGCCCTGGGTGGGAAGGCAGAAGGGAAGGAGGAGCAATCATTCCTGCCCAGGGCATACCCTACTCTGGCTCCTTCTCTTTGCGTCTAAACCCTTCTCATCTAGTAAACTTCCACTAAGGCTCTGCAGACGTCCTGGCACAAACTGGAGACACCCTGCAAAGGATACTGCTTCTGCCTTCAGGCAAGTAATCTAGTTAAAAGACAAGCCTGAGAACAGGGAAAGACATGTGATGAGAGCTAAATCAGGCAGCCTGGACTCTGGATCCAAAACCTTGCTTCTCAGAACACACCTAAGGTGGTTGAGTCTCAGAACACTAAGGCCAGTTCTGAAGGATGAGTAGAGGCTAGCTCACAAAAGGGAGGTTGAAGGGGGTAAGGCTTTTTTCTAGCCTGGGGGAACAGCCTAGGCCAACATCTCAGTCTTCCTAACCCTAACACCACCTCCCCTGGGGTTGGGGAACACCCCTGCCCCCACCTGAGTGTTCTGGAAGTAGTGCCTCCACAGAGGCCGAATCTTGTCCTGGCCTCCCACGTCCCAGACTGTGAAACAGATGTTCTTGTATTCCACTGTTTCCACATTGAAGCCTGCAGATAATTGGGAAAAATATGAGAAAAAAGTCCTGAAATGAAGGACCTAACTAAAATTACGTGGATTCAGCAGGGACACAAAACCAGAAGGCAGTGATCAAAGCCCAAGGGAACAGAAGCCCAGAGGACCGGCAGTCCACAGACGGGGTGGGGCTAGGTCACATCCAGCCCTCCTGGACACCACCCAGAGCGTACAGATACTGTGACCCACTTCTCAGGTAGCTGTATCTGGTGTCAGTTCCCACTACTGGATGAAGAATGGGGAGTAGACCCGGAGGAGGTCAGCCGCCGCACTCCCGATCTTGTCTCCAGACTCACCTATGGTGGGAATGGTGGTGACAATCTCCCCCAACTTCAGCTTGTACAGGATTGTGGTCTTGCCAGCTGCATCCAAGCCAACTGTAAAGGAGAGGGGTATAGACATGGGAGTGAGGGAGCCCCCTAGAGACCAGGGAAGGGGAGAGCCTAGGACAGCAGACGGTGACGGGGGCGGAGAGCCCGAGCGCCTCCAGGTGCGCGCTGTTGTCTACCTTCCGGGCCTTGAGGGTAGTCTGGGTTGTGAGCGCCAACTCCAGACCCCAAAGCTGGAGGGGTGGGAGAGGGCTGGGGGGTGTCAGGCCACAGGAGGAGGACCGCGCTCCTTTTAAAAGTCGTTTCCAAGGGCGGAATCCTCCCTTCTTCCCAGCCGGACTAGGGCGGAGGGAGCGTCACCCCACCCAGGCCCGCAGCTCCAGGTCTCAGGCCCCGGGGGCGGCGCTGCAGACAGCGACCTTCCCGAGAGCTCTAGCCCTGGAGGTTAGGAGGTGGGTGACTCAGGGTCGGAGATTGGGTGAGCTGGGCTGGAGGGACGCAGGGGCGGGAGGGCTTTGCGGGGGCCGGCGCTCCCGTCCGGGCCGCGCGCTCGATCTGCCTCACCCATGAGGATCCGCATCTGCTTCTTCCCGAAGATCCGCGAAAAGAGCGCGGACACAGTGAGGCCCATGGCGGGGGCCCGGGGGAGGGGGCACTGGCACGGGCTAGGGGTGCAGGCTGGAACCGGCCGGCCGCGGGGGGATGGGGCTCGCCAGCAGGAGGAGGAGGTGCCGCCACCGCCTCCGCGCGTCCCGGCCCGCCCTACGTCACTGCGGACCCGCCCCCTTAGGGCCCCGCCCCCGGCTCCGCCTCCTTCCTGGCTCCGCGGCTTCGGCTCCGCCAAAAACTGGAGCTGAGTGAGACTCTGCCACTTGGCTTGGGTCGCACGCCGGCTTTTAAAGAAGAAGAGGTCAGGATTTCCCTCCGTTTCTAGGGCTCCTGTCTCGTCTGTGGCTGTTGAACCGGCTGCCCGAGCGGAGCCAAGGAAAGCTTTTCACGTTCCACAGCGGTCCCCACCCGCATCATCACAGGTCTGCCGCAGGGCTTTTGTTTGTGGCGTTCAGCCTACTCTGGGCTGTGATTTAAACTCCGGATAACTAGCAGCATCGACTGTGTGCACCACCCTCTCAGTGATGCAGAAGCTCCATGCAGGTGTCTTTGTCCTCTCTTTTCTCCTCTCAGCTCCCACTGAGGGGCTTTGAGCGTAGTAGGTGGTTCGGGGACAGTAGAATCTCAAGAAGAGTGCACGAGAAGGGGGAGAAGAAGATGCCCAAGTGCTAGTTGGCTTTCTTGGTTCCCTAAAAGGCTTGTTTCATAGATCCCGAAACATCAGAACCAGTGGAAGAGTCCCAGCTCTGGGCGGTGCGGTCACAGACCCTACCGCATACTAAAGAACTCGGTCTTCGCCTCTATGAGCCTAGACGCAAAATGCCTTTCCGTCTGGACGCAGACAGCCTATCTGAAGCTCCTTCCTCACTTTTCCACGGGCCTAAAAGCCTAGATTATTGATGCACACCTATCCAGGGTGTTGTCAGGATCTTGCCTCCTTAGACCCAAAGAGCTTCACCAGTATAATTTCCCCACTCAGCATCTCAACAGAAGTAGAAAGATAGCGGAAACCGGGTCATTGTTGGACTTTTGCTTAACAGATGCATGTTGGGTTGAATTGGACTAATAGGTTGTCCACTGGAGCAAGGGCAGGCGGTTTGCTTATTCTGGATCCCAGTAACCTAAAAGCAACTGTTTATGGACTAGATGTGGTGAGGTGAGCTGGGAATCAGAGAACCTTGTTCACTTATTCAACAAATATGGAATCCCCATATGTGCTACTGTTCTGGGTCTCAGTTCTGCCTTTTTTTTTTTTTTTTTTGAGGGCTTGCCTTCAACAATCCTTACAACCTGTCATTTTTAATGACAGATGGAGACTAATATCTGTCCTATCTCATGAGGTTATGGTGAAGATTAAAATGATGAGATAGCATACCTGAATGTTTTGTATAATGCAGCTGAGTGGTACCTGGGTCTCTAAGAAACTGGGTCTGAACAGACCTCCAGAGCCTGCTCCACCATGACCTGCAAGGCCTGCACAGGGAACAGACTTTGGGCACTAGGTAGAAGGGCATGATTTCACCCTTCAGTGATAGACTTGTATTCCTAAGAAGGCTTTTACAAGGCCCAAGAGTACATTTAAAAGAGTTCCAGTATAATAACACAACCAGTGGTGAACAAGTCAGGTTAGTTCTACATCTTGAGCTCTCTTATTAACCTCTTTCTTTTCATCCCAGTCATCACTGCCCTGTCTCACTACCATCTCCCATGACTGAATTACCAGGAGCCTCCTCACAGGTCTCTCACCCCTTGGTATCACCACCTAGTCATACAAGTCTTGATAATGCCACGTTTGTGATTAAAATTGAGAGTTTTCTTATCACCCAGGACAAAATCTAAATGCGTTAATTTCGGTTCCCTCCTACTATGCCAGCCCCATGTGTTTCCACCTCCTTCACACATACCCTAAACTGCCGCCTTGAGATGACTCAATGCTTTCCAGGTAAGCCAGGCTCCCTATGCCCTAGGAGTACTTGCAATCTTTTTCCTCTGCCTGGAATGCTTGTTTCCTCTCTAGCTAGATGGGCAATCACTCCTCATCCTTCAAATCCCAAAGTATTTCTCCCGAGAGCCTTCTCTGCCTCCCCTAGATAGGCCTCCCTCCTAACTTCCATTTCACTTTAAATATACTTCTGTAAACTGGTATGATGGCAGGACTTGTATTTGCATGCCCGGTTCCTCACTGGATGTGAGCTTCTTGAGGACAGGAACTTGTCTGTTCATGGTGATCATCTGGCACAGCATTCAGTATGTTGAGAGTGGTATTGATCAGCATAGAGTTCCTAAACATACGGAGTGATCTTGGGCATGTTCCTTAACTTCTCTGCACCTTGTTTCCATACTCACTGAGCAGAATTATTGTAAAGACTACATAGTAAAACTCTTGTGAAACTCCTGGATATAGTTCGTGTGGCACACCCTTCTGCATGGTGTGAGCCCAGATCCCACTCGGACATGCACGGGGCCCACGCCTACGGATGTGTTCTTTCATGGGTGGTCAGATTTGCAGTGTGCCTAGGCTGTTTGGAGACTTGCTCTTTGCTAGAACCCTCTTACCCTGCAAGTACCTTACAGGCCCAGTGTAAGCAGCTGCCTGTTCATTTGCTGATGTCCTTCTTCTGTGATGTGGTGGGGGGCATTGGCTCCTTTGTTGTAACCAGGATAGCGAGGAGGAACCATCTTGTAATGTGAGGAGATTTTTAGAATAAAGGCCTGTCATGGTGGAGGCCGAGGCTTTTGCTCCTCTTGAGAGAAGAGCCATGCTGTCATCCTTATTCCTCCACCAGACTTGGTAGTCTGTATGTATGTTTTAATTCATCCATAATGATGCGGACACTGCTGGTGGGTGTCTGCCACAAGTTTGCACTTGGAACAGAGTATTGGCTGTAGGGTGCCTTCTACAAACATTTGTTGAATCGACTCAACAGACTCAGAAAGGGTGCTAATAACTATACTATAATATGCCTACTAGGTGCCAAACACTGTCCTATAAAGGGGTGCCATTTTCATGGTCTAAATGAGACTCTTAATTGTTGCTCTTTAGGGACAAAGGTACTGATAATGGGCACGTGTCAATCTCGAATGTTTGGTAAGGACTCAGAGCCAGGTCACCCTGTCCTTTGCTGATCATAGCGTGAGGGCAAGCTAAGGCAACACGAAACCATCACTCGTGTGCCCTCAACTTGTGCTTGCTCCGCTACTCAGGAGAGCGGTCGACTTGCAGCCGCGCTAGATTCTCAACAGGTGACCTCCCACTGGCGGGCTGAAGTAGTCGGGTCCACTCCTTGCTCACTGGGGGCGGGGCCTGTGGCGTCGTGCTGTCGTCACTTCCAGCGGACCCGGAAGCGTTTTTCACTGGCCGCTGTGGTTAGGAAGTCGTGGTGGGGTTGAGATTAGTTTAAACCCTGGGGACCGTGGGCCCAGGGCCAGCCGGGGCTGCTGTGGCCCGGGCGAGCGGAGAACGCGGAGCGGCTTCTGGGACAGCGCGGGGGAGGCCTGGAAGTGTGCTCCTCTCGAGCTGACGTCGCCCCGCCTCTGGATAGGACCCTCCCCCGCCCCCAGCGCCTCGAACTCGGGGGCGCTCCGCCGGGCTGCCCCGCTGTCCCACGTCGGTATCGGGCAGCTGGGAGGAGCAGGTTAGCTGCTTCGGAGACGACAACGTCCTCCAGCGTCTTCACGACCCTCTACCAGGCTGCCCGAACGCTAACGTGGAACATCCAGTTGTGAATCCTCATGGAGAAGTTTGGGATGAATTTCGGGGGCGGACCGAGCAAAAAGGACCTGCTGGAGACCATTGAGACCCAGAAGAAGCAGCTCAACCAGTACCAGGCACGTCTCAAGGATGTGGTCCGCGCCTATAAAAGCCTACTGAAAGAGAAAGAAGCTCTAGAGGCCAGCATCAAAGTGCTGTCGGTATCCCACGAGGCAGATGTGGGCCTCGCAGGTGTCCAGCCTCTAGGCCTCACCTGTCCTGACGCCGTGGATGACCGATACTCCACTCACAGTGAGGATAGCACTGGGACTGCCACCAGCTTGGATACTACAGCCAGTCTCACTAGCACCAAAAGTGAGGTTGGGGCAGAAGATGACCGACTGGCCCGTGGACCACCACCTCTCAAGTCCGAAGAGGCCAGTGGTTCGGAGAGTGGTGTTAGCAGTAGCAGTGGGGATGGACCATCTGCAGGTGGGGAGGTGGACAAAAGACTGCACCAGCTGAAGACCCAGTTGGCTACTTTGACTAGCTCTTTGGCCACAGTTACCCAGGAGAAGTCCCGCATGGAAGCTTCTTACCTGGCTGACAAGAAGAAGATGAAACAGGACTTAGAAGATGCCAGTAAAAAGGCAGAGGATGAGAGGGACCGTCTAGAGGGAGAATTGAAGGAGCTGCAGGAGCAAGTAGCAGAAACCAAAGCCCGACTTATCACCCAACAGCACGATCGGGCCCAAGAGCAGAGTGACCATGCCTTGATGCTGCGTGAGCTCCAGAAACTGCTGCAGGAGGAGAGAACCCAGCGCCAAAACTTGGAGCTTCAGTTAGAAGAGACTCGAGAAGCCCTGGCAGGGCAGGCATATGCCGCTGGTCAGATGGAAGGGTTTGAACTGCAGACTAAACAGCTGACCCAGGAGGTGGAGGAGCTCAAAGGTGAGCTGCAGGCTCTTCGAGGTGAGAAGAATCGGCCAGACCCCCGGCTTCAGGAGCTTCAGGAAGAGGCTGCCTGCCTTAAGAGCCATTTCCAGGCTCAGTTGCAGCAGGAAATGAGGAAGGTAATTATCTTGATCTCCTTCAAATAGTCATTTAGCCTGAAGTGGAAAATATTAAGGGTTCTTTTTTTTTTTAATCTCCTCTGATAGTTAGATCTAAGTGGCTGTTCTGTCAGTTTTTTTTTTTTTTTTTTAATTACCTGAGGATTTGTTTATTGATTTGGGTGGAGGCAGAGGGGATAGAGAAAGAGAGAAACATCCATCAGGTGCCTCCCATACACACCCCTACTGGGGATCTAACCTGCAACCTAAGTATGTGCCCTGACCTGGGCTCTAACCTGCAACCTTTTGGTGAACACTCCAGCTTACTGAGCCACCCAGCCAGGGCTGCCCTGTCAGATTTTGATGCTTTTAAGAAAGTTTTATTTGTGAGTGCTGGGAATTCCTGTTCTGTGTGGTGTTGACAGTAGCCACAGAGTGTGCTTCCAGAAGGATGGGGAGTTTCTGAGCACAGGCCAGGCTGGAGCCAGACAGCTTCAAGCCTCTGGGCATTGGCATCTTGCCAGCTGTGCTCTGTGAAGCAGTATTGTAGCAGCTGTGCAGAGAGGTATGTGTTTGCTTGTGGGTATATGCCTATATGTAGGGGGCAATGGGAATTTTCTCTGAAGAAGCAACCTTTTGTAATTGCTTTCAGTCAAGATTTGCCTTTTCTATAAAGACATTCTATTGTACAGTGCTTCTGTTCAATGTGGAGAGAGTTCCAACTTAGTTTTGAACTTTCCAGGAATATTGGAAGAGGAAAAGAATGTCATCTAATTTCTTAAAAGGATTTGGGGAAGTACATGATAAACAAGGATAACATTTAATATGTGAGTTCAATGTATGATAGGAAAAAGTGGAAGCACTAAAGCAGAATAAAAGCAGATATACAAATATTCTTAATATTGATTGGTATAACTTGTGACTGGGAGCAGAACCCAAGCAGGATACAGGAACTTTTATTAGCTCCTAAATCAACAGAAAAATCCCCAGTTCCCATTTCTGCCAGGTCAGTCCCCATCCCTTTGCTTCCCTCTCTTGCTTTCTCAAAGTTTCCCATAGGGCTCTGTGGCTTTTCTGGATGCATTTCTCACTGTTCCCTTGTTTTACAGACAGCCCTTATAGAGGATCAACTACGCCAGCAATCTCAGCTGGAAGAGCAGAGGGTGGCAGCTCTGGAGAACCAAATCTCTGAGGTGTCAGAACTGCTGGGCACCTATGAGAAAGCCAAGCAGAAGGATCAGCTGGCCATCCAGAAGCTGAAGGAGCGCATTTTGCAGCTGGACCTGGAGAACAAAACGCTAGCTCTTGCAGTCTCCAGCAGGTCCCCTCTAGACAGCCACACAGAAGAGTCCAATCTGGATGTCAATGTCCTGAAGGATAAGATGGAAAAGCTGAAGAAGCTACTGCAGGTAGCATCCAGGAAAAGCCAGGTGACCTTGGATGTAGAGAGACTCTGCGACCTGGAGATAATGCCCAGCTCCGAGGCTGCCGATGGGGAGAAGGCGACTGCACTTTACTACCAACAGGAGTTGAAACAGCTGAAGGAAGAGTTTGAGAGGTACAAGATGAGGGCCCAGGTTGTCCTCAAGAGCAAGAACACCAAAGACGGTAACCTGGCCAAGGAGCTGGAGGAAGCCCAGGAACAGCTTGCAGAGCTGAAGGAGAAGTATATCTCCCTGCGGCTGTCCTGTGATGAGCTTGAGCGCCAGCACCAGCAGGAGGCTGAGGACTGGAAGCAGGAGCTGGCCCTGCTGCAGCATCACCACCGGCAGGAGCTGGAGCGGAGCCAGCTAGACTTCAGGGACCGCACACTGAAACTGGAGGAGGAGTTGCACAAGCAGCGGGACCGTGCCCTGGCTGTGCTGGCCGAGAAGGACTTGGAGCTGGAGCAACTGCGGTCTTTGGCCTTGTCTTCTATGCTGCCTGGACGCAGGAGCCCTGTTGGTGGTGGGGGTCTGGGGGACCCGGTTGACACAGCTTCCCCAGATAATCTGACTCAAGCACTTGAACTTGCTGCAGCCAATGAGCCCACTTTCTTCCTGTATGCTGAGCAGTTGGCCCGCAAGGAGGTGGAGATCACGTTGCTGAGGAAGCAGAAACACAGGCTGGAAGTGGAGGTGCATCAGCTGCAGGAGCGGCTGCTGGAGGAGGAGGAGCGGCATCGAGAGGAGGTTGGAGTCCTGCAGAGCCACATTGAGAAGAACATCAGGGACCAGAGTAGGGAGGGAGCCAACCTGGAGTACCTCAAAAATATCATCTACCGCTTCCTGACCTTGCCTGACAGCCTGGGCCGCCAGCAGACGCTCACAGCCATCCTGACTATCTTGCATTTCAGTCCAGAGGAGAAACAAGTAATAATGCAGCTCCCACCCGGTAGTAGCTGGTGGCCTTCTGGCAAGAGATGATGCCATTTTCACTAACTCCTGAAATATCTGTGCCTCTTATGTGGGAAGGGACAGGCTTTGGTTTCTACTGCCTCTTCTCTTACCTTATTATTTTTTTCCTTATTTTGTTGAACTGGGAGGAGTCTTCAAAGTGGGGTGGAATTTTCTGCCAAATACCATTAATTCCACTTAATCTTTGATGCCAGAAGTGTTGGGACAACATTTTATGGTAGGGTGTTTGTGTGTGAGGAGGAATAGGGGGAGAGGTAAGGATTGAGAAGTGCAGATGTTGGGGAAGTGGTGAGAATATTTGGAAATAAGACTTTTTTTTTTGTTTTAATATTATGCTTCTAGTGGAGAACTAGGAGTAAGTGTGACTCCAAAGGGAGCTCAGTTAATTTCTAATCACGCACAAGGACCAGCAGTTTTCTTCATCGTCACAATCTGAGTCTGGTTCACTGCTGCCCCAATTTTCTGGGGACATAAATCCAGGCTGGAGAGGGACCAGGAACTTTGAAATAGTGACAGATTGTCCACCAGTCCAAAGGGCCAAGAAATAGTGAGTTCATCCTACAACTGGGAAGCTCAGTCTAGTTAGGGCTGGATATGACCTAATCAATTTGGACAAAACACACCGCTTTTGACCAGTTTGATTTTAGGGATTTCCTGATGACCTGCTTTTAGCCTGGATAGGGTTATAATAGACCTTTCACACTTGTCCCTGCCTTAACCAGCCTGCTTAAGGTTGGCCTGAGATTGTGAGTGAGTGACTGCTATCTGTTCTTCAGTGTTGAACTTCATTAAGAAAAAAAACAATCCTAGCTTCTTACAGAGAGGGGTTCTGTTGGCAAGCTCTGATCTTGCCTGGATGCAAGGAATTAGCTCAGAGACTTATAGGGAAAAGGAGGAAGATTTGCCATAGAAGATTCCAGGAGACTGCTGGGACCCTCACAGCAAAGTGGTGGAAGTTCAGCCGAGGCTGAGCTGGGGCACTTGCTGCTCCATGGATAGCATTCTGGCTATATCCTCACATCTCTACAAGCAGAGTGTTCATGGGTTACTGTCACCAGGGTATTTTGCCCACTCCTTAGGGAGGTAATAGAGTTTCAGTCCACAGTCCTCATCTGCCCACAGGTGTTGACTGTAAGTTTTCCTCCTGCAGGGTTTCTTACATTTGGTGTTGCGTAAGTAGGTTCATTCTTCCCTTAAAGGAAGGATTCAGAAAAGTCGGGTTCAGACAGTATCAGTTTCTCTCTCTGTTCCTTGCCCCCATCTGCTCTTGCTGGTTTTAGAAATCTTTGGACCCTAAAGACCAATGCTTTGCCACTCACTGGACTAGTCTGTCTATCCGTTATTTCATCATAGAGCACTGTTTTGTGAGGGTTTGGGGTCCAGAAGACTCTGACTAAATGTTCTGATTGGGAAGCAGGGTGACCTGGACTGTCTACAAACTACAAACAGTGCACGGACTTAATGGAACAGAAGTGATGATTTGTTCAAATGTTAATAACATAAACCATGGATTTATTAAGCCCGAACAACTTGACCTGTGTGCTTTCTTTTAATAATTTTTGTTTTTTGGATTTTACTTATTTTTAAAGAGAGGGGAAAAGAGGGAAAAATGGAGAGAAACATCAACTGGGGATCTGGCCCACAACCAAGGCATGTGCCCTGATGGGGAATTGAACTGGTGACCCTTCAGTTCACATACTGGCACTCAATCCACTGAGTCCCACTAACCAGGGTGACCTATGTGCTTTCTTAATGGTGCATATTTATCTGGACACAAATAGAGTGTGAATGTAAATGGTAAATCCATGAGCCTGAATCCAGGGATGAATATGTCAATGCTTTAACTGCCTCAATTACAACGCTGTGTTTTTTTAGTCCAAATTCTGTGTGTGTGTGTTTGCGTGCAGGCAGCTACACTGAAAAAAGCTGTCTCATGTTTAATGAGGGTTTGAAATTTCCATAGTTACCGCTTTAAAATTCAGAGGTAATCTCTTTAGGAATGCTGTGTTATACTTCAAGTCAGGATACACAATGCCCCGGAAAAGCTTCTCAGGATATCAAACTAAACTTAATCATCATTTAATTTTCTTATTGATGCCCTTCAGTGTAGGATGAACCATTGTTATTTCTAGGTGGTTTTGGACGGGGTAGAAAGATCCATAATCACAGTTGCCTTCCTGGAACTAGGAATTCCTGTGCTTTTGACTTTTGAGAAGATATCAAACAGCAATGAAGCAAGTCACTTTCTGATTAATAATTTTAAGTATCCATATACATAAGGCTGTGAACGCTCCCAACTTAGATGAAAAGACTCAGTTCCTTCCTAACCTGAAGGACATGCAAGTTCCTTGTCTCTCCAGTCCTCCCCACCCCCAAATAAGCTTTTCAGTTATTTTATTGTTTTGCCTGTGCTAGATACCCTTGGAAAAGACAGGAAGAGAAAGAGAAAGAATTGAGATCAGATGCAGTCAGAGAAAAATAAATTTTCCTTGGCTCTGGTCCTGGACTATCAGACAGTGCATGGTGTGTCAGTAAAGTAATGAGACTGAACCTTACTTGTTTAGCTATTACCACATGAATTAGAGGAAAATCAGAGGAGAGAGAGGGGGAATGTGGCAGGAAGGCAAGTTGGCAACTGTAAGGGCTTTCTGCTGCCCCCTCCCCACACCCCACCCTCCGGGTTGGGTACCACTGATCTGGGGAATAAATGTTGATATGTCATGCCCTTAATACTCTAAGTTCCCATCTGTTACCCAGAACCCTAAAGCTCTTGTCCTTGTCCTGAGAAGCTGCTACTCCAGGGTGTTTTGCTAACTTGTGGAGTGGGACAGCAGTACCATATTGAGCTGTGATTTAGACAGATTATCATCGTTTACTCCTCACTGGTGCCACTATGCCCTATTTCATAGATGAAGAAGCAGAGACTGAGAAGTTAAATCTGCCCAAGATCACATAACTGATAGATATATCTGAAACAGTTCTGAATAACCCCAAAGCCTGCTTAATCTGGGTGTGCTCCTGTCATCTCAGGACTTGAGGGGTCAGGGTCTGTCTCTCTAGATGATTTCCAGGGATGGAGAGACTGATGTCCAGGTTTAACTGAGCTGGTTCAAATGGAGAGTAAGTCTCTAGCTATGAATTGCAGTGAAGCAATGCTGCTGCACTATGGACTTAAACAGGCAACACTGATTCTTCATAAGAGCCCTCGAGCTGTTCTGTCCCCCGAGTTCTAGAGGACTGCTCATTTTAGAATTCCGATCATTTAACTGAAGGAGGGCTGGGCAACAGCTATCGCTACAGTGTTCCAACTGTAACCTCTAGAAGCTTTGGGAATTGGAGATAGGACACTAATGAATGGGTCACTTCACTCAATCTTCAACTGCCTTGACTCCACTTTCACTCTCCTCCCCTGCTTCTCCTGAGCAGCCTGGTTATTGATGAATTTTGGAGTAAGAAACCAGACTCAGACATTCTGGGCTGAAATCTCAGTGCAGTCTCCTGCCAGCTGTATGACCTTCACAATTACATGATCTCTCTGAATTCAGTTTTCTTGTAGTAGGGGAAAGTAGTATCAATTTCTAGGTTATATCCTCAGATTAAGGAAAAAGAACCAGCCCAGGACCCAAAGCAAAATAGGTGGTAAACTGTTTCTTTTTTTCCAAGAATGTTAACTGGCAAAATTGGAAGCTAGATTGAGCTCTTCTGGGTTCAAGTCCTGTGTTTTTTAACCATAAATGTAAACAAAAGGAAAAAATAACGATTCTTTGATCAAGTGCCTGCTATGCAACAGATGGCTTGCATTTCCCCCTTGTTTTACTAATTCTCACAACAGGCTTGTGAAGCATATCTGCCTTGTAGATGAGGAACTGGGAGGCATGGTGAGATGAATTGCCCAGTGGCAGACTTATGATTCAAATACATTTGTTCATCTGAATCATGGCCCAAGCTCTTTCTGCTGTCTGTATTGTCCTCCAGCAGAGGGCAACATGGAATGCTGAAAACGTGTGGCTCTGAGAAACTTAGGGTGCTGCCTTCCCCACCTGGCCTGGGGAAGAAAGCGTCCTTGTCCAGGTAGTCCTCTCATCAGTGGCTTCAGTTTCCCAGAAGCCTCTTCTTTTCCTAGCAGCAGAGCTCTTTCACACTGAAAATTATGAAATGAACTCTGTTGCAAGTCAGTTTTATGTGAGTTTGAGTAGTGACCGCCTGTTTTTCCTGGGATCCAGATCTGCTGGATAACATACACATCAACTCTTCTGACAAGCCCACAGTCCAGGCAGGCCAAGAAGCAAAGGACACTTAGAGGCCAATGACCCTCATAAGGGGGCAAACCCTGTGCTGATCTTAACGTTAGCAATGAGACCATCTCTGGCTTAGTGTAGATTCATCTATCCCTATGAGCTACCCCTGAGGGACTAAATATTTTCTTTCATACCTGAAAGGATGAATCTGAAGACTGATACAACTTTATGTGAATATGAGTTTTTAAATGTAGATTACACATAAACTTTTAAAAAATATTTTTTATTGATTATGCTATTACAGTTGTCCCAAGTTTTCCCCCTTTGCCCACCTCTGCCAATACCCCCATTCCCTCCAGCAATCCCCCACCTCAGTTCATGTCTATAGGTCATGCATATAAGTTCTTTGGCTATTCTATTTCTTACACTGTTCTTAACATTCCCCTGTCTATTTTATACCTACCAATTTGTGCTTATTCCCTCAACCTCTTCCCCCATTCACCTCCTTCCCCCTCCCAGCTGACAACCCTACAAATGATCTCCATATCTATGATTCTGATCCTGTTCTGCTTGTTTGCTTAGTTTGCTTTTTAGATTCAGTTGTTCATAGTTGTGAATTTCTTGCCATTTTAATTGTTCATAGTTTTGATCTTCTTTTTCTTATATGAGTCCCTTTAATATCTCATACAGTAATGGCTCAGTGATGATGAACTCCTTTAGATTTACCTTGTCTGGGAAGCACTTTATCTACCCTTCCATTCTAAATGATAGCTTTGTTGGATAGAGTAATCTAAGTTGTAGGTCCTTGCCTCTCATCACTTTGAATGCTTCTTGCCAGTCCCTTCTCGCTTGCAAAGTTTCTTTTCAGCTGACAGTCTTATAGGAACTCCTTTGTAGGCAACTGTCTGCTTTTCTTTTGCTGCTTTTAAGATTCTCTATTTTTAACTTTTGGCATTTTAATTATGATGTGCCTTGATGTGGTCATCTTTGAGTCCAACTTGTTTGGGACTCTCTGTGCTTCCTGGACTTGTATGTCTATTTCCTTCCAAATTAGGGAAGGTTTTCTTTCATTATTTTTTCAAATAGATTTTCAATTTCTTGCTCTTCCTCTTCTCCTTCAGGCACCCCTATAATTCAGATGTTGGTACGTTTGGCGATGTCTCAGAGGCTTCTTAGCCTATCCTCATTTTTTAAAATTCTTTTCTTGCTGTTCTAATTGGTTGTTTTTTTCTTCCTTATATTCTGAAACGTTAGTTTGATTCTTAGCTTCATCCCTCCACTATTGGTTCCCTGTAGATTTTTCTTTATTTCACTTAATGTAAACTTCATTTATGCCTGAGTCTTTTTCTTGTTGTTGAAGTACCCAATGAATTCCTTAAGCATCCAGGGTGTTTTGAACTCTGCATCTGATGGGTTGCTTACTCCATTTTGTTTAGTTCTTTTTCTGGAGTTTTGTTCTGTTCTTTCATTTGGACCATATTTCTTTGTCTCCTCAATTTGGTAGGCTCCCTATGTTTATTTCTTTGTATTAGGTAGAGCTGCTTTAACTCCCTGTCTTAGTAGCGTGACCTATTGTAGAAAAGCACACTTGTAAGTTGTATGGGGTGGAGCCTTAGGCAATCACCAGGGTGGGGCAACCCATGTCTCCGCTCTGTGGCTCTGTGTGGGGGAGGGCTTGGAGAGGTGACAATGCTACTGCCTGGCCTCTGGAGTTTTGCCCAGGAGGAAGCTGTCTCCCAGTTCTCAATCTGTTGCCAGTCACTTCCGTTTCTCCCTCTATGCCACTGGTGCCCTTCCAGCTGTTGCCCAAAGGAGGTGTGTCTGTTTAAGTCCTAAGCCCATTGTGGGCCCTTTAAGAGGAGTCTCCTGAGAATCCTGCAGTTTCTTCCACCACCCCAACCCACACCGGTTTTTACAGCCAGAAATTATGGGGACTTACCGTTTTGGTACTGAACCCCTACATTGTATCACCTGGTCAGTTTACACTTGCCACCCCTGGGGCTGGGTGGTCTGCTCTGGGGCTATGATCACTTGCTCCTGAGGTATCCCTCTTAATTTTTATCCACCATGCATGGGTGTGGGACCACCCTTATGCATCTCTGTGCCTCACCATGTGTCTCCCATCTCTATCCCTCCTACCCATCCAGATGAATGTGGCTTCTTTAAATCCTTGGTTGTCAGATTTTCATACAGCTTGATTTTCTGACAAACCTGGGTGATGTTTATTTTGTAGTCTATTTGTAATTTTTGCTGAAGTTGTTCAAGAAGGTGAGGTGTGTTCATGTACTCCTCCATCTTGACCAGAAGTCCACATAAACTTTCTATAAACTGAGGCTTTGCTGTCTACACAGTCAAAATGTTTCAAGGTTAGTTTATTTAGGGTAGGGTATATTGCCATTCCCTTAGTTCAACAGCTATCAGGTCTCTGAAAATGAAGCCTCAGTCTAGGGAATTTCACAGGCCCATGGGGGACATCTTGCCCTGTATACTCCACTGGGATATCTGCCCAACTTGAAGCCTTAGCTGAGATGATAGGAGTCCGGAGGCCAAGCATATTTGTGTTGGTTTTGAATGCCTACATTGTATCACCTGGTTAGTTTACACTTGCCAAACCTAGGATCCTTAGGTACACTGTTCCTTCTACCTTCAAAGTCCTACCTCTGTCCCATCCCAGCCCTCTGCAATATGGTCCTGTCCTTTCAGACTGAGCTGAAATATCTCTTCCTCTATTCCGATGTTTCTGATACCTACGTATACTCTGGTACTTCCTTCTCTGAGGTCCTTTAGCACTTCCTTCAAACTGACCTCAAGCACAGTGATTTCTTGTACTTTCACTTTTAAATGTTCTATCTCATTGACTACCTTATAAATCCCTCAAAGTCATGCCTATGGCTCCATTCATCTTTTCACTATCAGGACTTTTAATATCCTAGCACGTAAGTAGCTGAATGAATAAACAAGAGACTGAAAATATCAATTTTGTAAAATTCTATAATACAATCCACCATCTGCATTCCAACTTGTCAATCAACCCAGTATCTTTTATAGGATTTTTTTTACCCCCTCTAGTAAAAGATCTTGTCTAGGATCGCATATTGCATTTAGTTATCATGTCTTTAGTCTCCTTTAATCTGGAAGAGTTCCTCACTTTTTCATTGTCTCTATGACAGTGGCATTTAAAAAAAATTTTGTTTATTTTTAGAGAGAGGGGAAGGGAGGGAGTGAAGGAGGGAGAGAAACATTGATGTGCAAGAGAAACATCAGTTAATTGCCTCTCACATGCCCCCAAGTGGGGACCTGGCCTGCAACGTAGGCATGTGCCCTGATTGGGAATTGAACCAGTGACCCTTCAGTTTGCAAGATGACACCTAACCCACTGAGCCGCATCAATCAGGGCAACAGTGGCATTTTAAAGGGATATGGCCCTGTCCCCTTTTTTAAGATAGAAAGTTTCTCATTTTTAGTTTGTCTGATGTTTCTTCATGATTAGATTTGGGTTATACATTGCCTGCCAGAATATTATATTAGTTATGTGATCTCAGGATAGCATATCTGGAGTCATTATCTACCCCGCATTGGTGATACTAATTTTGATACTTGGACAAGGTGTCTGATTTCTTCACTGTACAGAGTAGGACAGGCCAGAGGGATGATTTCATGCCTGAGATTCTTAGTATCATTCAAATGATGAACCTCTTGCCTTCAGGGTTCATAGGAGGATAGAGACTGGGTTGGAGGGGAGAGCCAGTGAGGAGTAACCACTTGAAGGAAGAAGCTTCCGGTGTCTGAGGGTTTCATTTGCCCTGGGACCCTTGAATGCTACATTGACAGGTCTGCCTGCCCCTCAAACTTCAGGTCATCATCTACAAGTCCAATGGTGGAAGTTTTCAATGAATTTAATGGCTTTGAACTCTTTCCATAAGTGCTACGTAGGGTGGCAGAATACCTGCAAACATATAGAAAACTTATGAAAGTGGGCTTTTTATTTCTAGCACTCTGGGACCCAATCTCTTTTAAAGAGTAACATGAAAAGGCTGAGGACAAGTCCTGAAAGAGAGAAAAGCAAGATGCTGATTCTGTCATTACCTGTGTCTGAGACCTTCTTTGTGACTCATTGATTTTATCTGTCAAAAAAGGAAGTGTTGCGCTTACAATTAGCTTCTCAAAGTTATTGTGATGATCACATCAAACAATGTATGAAAGTTCTTGGGAAAATGTAAAGCCCTATAAAAAGTAGTTACTGTTAATGCCTGAGTTCATATATACCAGCTCACATAGTACAGAACAAGGATAAGTTGTGTGTCGATGGACTGTCACCTGACCCTCCCCTTGGTTCCCACTTCTTTCTAAGAAGTAGATTCATACTTTCAGAAAGATGAAGTGGGGGAAGTATGATTAGTGTATGTATTGATTTTCCATTGCTGCCATAACAAATTACTACAAACTCAGTGACTTTAAGACAACATAAATTAATCTTACAGTCTTGGAGGTCAGAAGTCTGAAAAGTGTCTCACTGGGCTGACATTCAGGTCCCAGCAGGGCTCTGTTCCATTCTGAATCCTTGCCTTTTCCAGCTTCCAGAAGCCGCCTGCACCTTTTCTCATGGTCCCCTCCCTCCATCTTCAAAGCAAGCAATGTCACCTCTCTCTGTGCCTTCCTCCCACAGTCACATCTTCCTCTAACTCTCTCAGTCTCTCTTCCTCTCTTGAGAACCCTATGATTACATTAGGTCCACCCAGATAATCCAGGACAATCTCTCTGCTTTTAAGTCAGCTAATTGGCAACCGTAATTCCTGTTTGCCACGCAACCTAACAGGTTCTGGAGAGCAGGACACGGGCATCCGTAGGGGGTATCATTCTGCCCATCACAGAATATATTTTGTGAGTATTCTATCTGGAAAGAACTTTGGCAAACACAAGACACAGAAAATCAAAATTCTTTCTCACTTCTTGGTAATAAGGGTTTATGGTGCAACTGGTTAATTCCTAGCAATATTCTTTTTCATGGGAAAGCAGCAACACCTAGTGTCTCTCCATATAAATATCAACAGAAAACTAAGTGTCCTGTAATTAGAAACGTAGAGCTCAGTGACTGATGGTATAGAAATGACATTCTCACTACTCGCAGAGGGAGAAGGGTGGTGATTCTCTCTCTGTGTGTTCTTCAGACTTAGTGTGAGCCCCCACATCCACGCATACACCCAGAAGTATGTCAAGTCATTCTGTTTGGGGTATGGCTCTTTGATAGATGCAGAAAGATAAGAACATGACCCCTGCTCTCAAACTACTTCCAGTCTTATTGAGCAGATGAGAAACACCTCATAACTGAAGCGTATGTACACCTTTACAAAACACTAAAGACTTAATGGCCAAATGTATCAGTTATAATTATGCTTAGTTGTGCATATATCAAAACCCAAATGAACACTGGTTGAAACATCAGAGAAGTTTATTTCTCGCTCATGTGAAAGAATTGGTGCAGCTATAGTTTGGCAGGTCCTTAAAGAGTTAAGCATAGAGTTACCATACGACCCAGCAATTCTGCTCCTAGTTATATATATAAGAGAATTGAAAAGATGACTTCATACAAAAACTTGTACACAAATGTTTGTAATACCATGTTTCATAATAGCCAAATTGCGGGAACAACCTAAATATCCATCAACTGATAAATGGGTAAACAAAATTTGGTATACCTGTTCAGTGGAACATTATTCAACCGTGAAAGTACTGATACATGCTACAATGCAGAAAAATCCAGAAAACACTGTGTTAAGTGCAAAAACCAGACTCAAAAGGCAACACACTGTGTGATTCCATTTACACAAAGTGTTTAGAACAGGTGAATCCATACAGACAGAAAGCAGATGACTGGTTGCTGGGGGCTGGGGAGTGGGAAGGTAAGAAGGGGAGTGACAGCAAATGAGTACAGGGTTTATCTTGGGGGTGATGAAAATGTTCTGAAATCAGTGCTGATGGTTGAACAGCTTTGTAAATATACCAAAACCCCTAAAAACCATGGCCTTGTCCACTTTAAAGGTGTGAGTTATTTTGTGTGTGAATAATGTCTCAATCAACTTACTACAAAATACCATGAGGATCAAGGAAGCAAAAATGGGTGATGAATAATCAGAAGACATGAGGAAGAGATTAGAAAAGTACCTCCTACCAGTTTTTTGACTCCTGCCCCTCCACCCCCCATCCCTGGCCCAGCCAGTTCCATCTCAAGACCTGAGAGTGATCACCCCTTTCTTTCCCAGGTATTAGTTCTCCTTCCTCTGCTCCTCCCCTACTACAGTCAGCAGAGTGTTCAGTGTGTGTGGCTGACCTGACCCCAGATGAGGAGAGAGATGGCAAGTATGATCCCTATAGAGAAAAAATGGAGGATGTACTGATGGAATTAGAGAACGGAATAGAATTCACATCCCCTGACTCCTGAGGGTGTCCCTACCTGAGAGATACCTCTAATTTTGGGAAACAAATGTTCTTGGGAGTCCTGGCCCTGATGGCACAGGGATGTGAGCCTGATACATCCCTCTGGCCTATCACTCAATCCCTTTGGAGGCTGAGGAATCTTGGAGTGCAATACTGGGAGGTACCTGTGTCCCTACTCTCCTCTGGGGATGTGTATCCCTGCTCCTGTGGGTGGCCTTGCTCTGAATATTTATTCACTTTCCCCTTTCCCTCCTGTTCCATTGATAACTGCTCATTAACACACATATTGGTGTCTCCTTCACAGCCATATGGGCTTATTCTTGATCTGTCTCCTGTTCCTCTTCTAGTGCTGTGCAAACCAAGGTACCTTTTCTTCTTACAGGACAAGATACCACTCCTCACACCACTGTAAGACTTATTTCACTTGTTTTGATAGAAGTTTATCAACAGTGCAGATTGGATCAGGCTCCACGTTGTCCCCTCCAACCTTCCTCCACCTGTCCATGGTCTCCTCCACTGTATGAGGTTGAGCCTGAGAAGACAGAACTGTTGTAAAAGACAGTGTACCAAATGCCACATTCAGAAGTGGAAAGATACATGGTAACTGAATGTAGTGTGGTACCCAGCATGGGATTCTCAGAAAAAGGGCATTAGGTAAAAACTAAGAAAATATAAATAAAATATAGGCTTTAGTTAATAATAATGTATCAATATTGGTTCATTAATTGTGACAAATGTGCCATACTAATGTAAGATGCTCATCACAGGGAAAACTGGGGTTGGAGTACACAGAAATCTACTGTTTTTTGACATTTTTCTATAAAATCTGAAGTTATTTTAAATTTAAAACTTTGTTAAATCCACCCTGGCTGGTGCGGTTCAGTGGATTGAGTGCTGACCTATGAACCAGGGGGTCACTGGTTTGATTCCCAGTCTGGGCACTTGCCTGGGTCGCAGGCTGGGTTCCCTGGTGTGGGGTGTGTAAGAGGCAACCAAACATTGATGTTTATCTCCCTCTCTTTCTCCCTCCCTTCCCCTCTGTCTAAAAATAAATAAATAAAGTATTTTTAGAAAAGCAAGCAAAAAACAAACAAAAAAACTTTATTAAATTCCCCCAAATATAGTGTCCTCACCCTCATCAGAGCATTCAGCTGTGGCTTGGCTGGACCATTTAAAAGCAAAGTGTCATTTAATATGCCTCCTTTGAAGGGTAGTTATCAGATACCACCTGCATCCTCGGGGAAGCCTGGACAAGGGCCACGTACTTGTTTATAAAAGAGAGAGTTTTAAAGTCCTGGGTGAGTGGATAGGAAGTTGAGGGCACTGGAGCAGAAGTGCTATCTGGCCGTAGGGTGAGTGACGCCTTCAAGGACAACGAGTGACAATGAATGAGGCTGTGTGACCCTGGGCCATGTCCAAAAGGCCATTAGGGAAGGATCAATCCGTGAAGGGAGTTAATTTTACCTCTGGGGTGGAGCCAAGGGTCAGGATCTGAGAGTGTAGCCAGCCTTTGTGCCAAACATGAGAATTTAGTATGAGAATGAGCAGGGGCTCAGAGGGTGTATATACCACGCAACTGGGTCAGTCAGGCCCTGGTTTCCCGGACCTCTGACTGTGTGCACAATGGGCCCACACACTTCTGATGACAGACTGCTAAAGGTAGACAGACAGCCTGGCCAGAGGAGCCACCTCTGGAACTACTGCCCTCAGGCCAGACTGACCCCTTTGAAGTGTCCTACCTGGATGGAAAAGTCATCTTTTCCTGTCTTTATGTTCCACCCTGAAGCTGGGGTCAGCCTTTCCTCTCAGTAATGACACCCTCCTGGCCCAGCTCTTGGTATGCTGCAGCAGGCTGATGAGAGCAGAACCTCCTGTCTGACCCACATCCTGAGTCCTGCACCTTGAGGCCCTCGCACTTCCATCCCCACCCCCTCCCTGCTCGCGTTAACTGCCTTGGGTCAGAGTCCAGGCCAGCAAACTCTGCCATGAAATCGTAAGAAAGATCAAAGTCAACAATGGTCCAGGGCCCACTTTTTATTTTAACTTAAAATGTTTATGGATCCAGAAGAGGGCTGGGGATGAGAACACACACAATAAAAATGATTTTCAAATATGGTATAAAGTTTTCTAGTTCAGCATCATATTGTTGATGATATTAAAGTCCTGGCACTAGAGGTTCAGGAATACATTGAGGAAGATGCTTGAATGGGTAACACTAGCTTGTTCCTGTGGTACGCTAACACCCAGTTGGTTTTTGAGACATCCAGCAGTGATGAGAAGAGTCCCCCTAGGCAGCTCTAGGCTCAGCTCTGGCACTAATGTCTTAATTGGGTGGGTTTTGACTCATCATCGTTTAGTTACCCATTTTTCCTTAACGGAGTGCTTACTTGTTTTATGTAATTAGAAAGAGGAGGCTCACAACAGTCATCACATTACAGAGGAGAGATGACAGAAAAGATCATTAACTCTATCTTATCGTACAAGTCCCAGCAGTAATTAAGTATTTACAGCAACAGCACAGCCTAAATTATTTGGTCGACAATCCCTAACAGCACCAGTAGTGTGGTGCATTTTATTCTTCGTAAGACTGAACGTAATTAGTCTGCTGTATAACCTAATCATAAAAATGTAATTCCCACAACATTTGTTATTACTGCCTTGTAAAAGGACAGATTAAAGACAGAATTTGGACACATCAACTTGTTCTGCAGCATAAAAGCCAAAATAGGAGTTTTCTCCACCAGAGGGCTGGTGCCCACGCTGCCCTTCCTTTAGCAGCAGGCAGTGTGGATGGACGGAGGGAGGCAGAACTTGATTTTCAGTAAGTTGTTTTTTTTATTACCTGAATGAATTCTGGGAACGCGTGCTGCATGAGCTAATTCTTTCAGGAGAGGAGTGGTCCTAGAAACGCAATTGAGGTTCCCATGAGAGTTTTTTTGGGGGGGTGTTTAAAACTTTCACTTTCTTCTCCCTTTTCCATTTCAAAATCTCATAAAAAATGTGAATTCTTACCAAAAGAAAGCTGAATCCATGTGCATTTTTACTATAGCAATGTCTAGAATTTCACACAGCAATTTCTTCATTTGAGAGTTGGTAATGGCAGGAATGATTTTATAGTTACATATGGGATGTGGGAGTCTGCTAATTGTCTCCCAATATTTATTCTCCTCTTCTCCCTTAGTAATAGCATCTCAATGTTTAGGTGGGCAATGCTGTGCTTCAAACTAAAAGACATATGCCAAGTTCCCCTGCAGCTATGCAAAATCACGTGACCACTAGGCAGTAAGGTATTAAAAGGAAGTGTGTAGGATTTCTGTAAAGGCTCTTGCAAAAAATGGAATACCCTATTCTTTCCTTTGCTCTATTCTGCTACCTGGGATGTAGATGCAGTGGCTGAAGCTCTAACAGCCCCCCTTGGACCATGAGGACGAGTGCCCCTCACTCTAAGGGTGGTGGAGAGTGAGCAGGAAGGCATGGGTCCTTGGTCCTTGGTCACTTAGTGGAGGGCCAGATAAGTAAGTCATGGACTGTCTATTTCTGGATTTCTTCTAGATGAAAGAAAATAAATGTCTAATTTCTTTAAACCACTGGCTTTTTACTTTTAACTAATTAATTTATTTTAATTGTGGTAAACAATAACATATATTTCCAATTTTGACCAGTTTTTTTTAATCCTCACCTGAGGACATGCTTTTGTTTTTAGAGAGAGGGGAGAAATATTGATGTAGGAATGAAACATCAGTTAGTTGCCTCTTGCACGCCCCCAGCTGGGGACCTGGCCCACAACCCAAGCATGTGCCCTGTCTGGGAATTGAACCAGCAAACTCTTGGATTGCAGGCTGGCACTCAATCCACGGACCACAGCAACCAGGGCAGGGTACTGGCTGGTTTTAAGTGTATAGTTTAGTAGTGTTACCTATATTCACATAAACTATTGTTGTTTTGAGGTTTTTTGTTTATATGAATTCAAACCTAATCCTAACTAAAACACAGAAGCTCTTTTAACTGACGTCCAATTAACTCACTTGTTAAATTAACAGCGCTCTCCATTTCTTGGGTTGTTGCCCATCATATGAATGCTCTGGCCACTAAACTATTCTCTAGGACAGTGGTTCTCAAACTTGCATGTGCATCACAATCACCTGGAGATTTCTGGACTCTACTCCCAGAGTTTCTGATTCAGTAGGTCTGGAGCAGGGCTTGAGAATGTGCATTTCTAACCAGTTTCCAGGGGCCACTGATGCTGCTGGCCTGGGGTGCTCACTTTGGGAACCACTGATCTAAGTAAGGACACCACAGTTTTCTGTTCCTACCAGTGAACTGAATGCTACCAGGAATCAACTGTGTGTGTCCTCAAACGTATTTACATGTGTTATACTTGTGATTGTCTTTATAATTATGAGGATGTAAACCTGTTTATAAGTAATGTACTTGTGATTATGATTTAATTAAATGTTACACAAAGCTATGAAACAGTAGTTGAAAAAAGAATTGTTTCTAAGAAATTAAGCTGAGTGCTTTGGGATGCCTTAATATTGGTATTCACTGGAATAATGTCACTAAGTTAGGCTTGATGGGGTAACTGTTAAAGATCAGAAAAAAATCTATAAAAACTTAGGGGAATCATGCATTCAAGTTGCTTTAAAAGGGTTTTGAAATTATTGTTTTACTTTAAACAAATCATGTCTATGATATAAGTTGTATATGATGTGTTATGTCTGTGATTTAGTCAATAGGGACAAAGTGGAATTCATTCAGTGAATCTAGTCTTTACAAAAACAAAAAACAAAAACAAAAAAAAAACTTTGGAAAATTGGCAAATGAATGCTTGCTTAACATTTTAAATGAAAGCTTAAATTCAAAATTAAAATAAAACATTTCAATCAATATAAAATGTTTAAGATATATTCTCTACTTCCTTGCCTTTTCAGTTAACTGATGGTCTTATCCTGGGTTACCCTGTCAAAGTGGCTTATGTGCAATTACTTTAATCAGAAATGCAATCCAAGAGTATGAGTGAAAGGAGAATGAGGCCGGGGGACGAAGAGCTAATATGAAAATGCCCAATGGAGCTGCCTGCACTTGGAATCCAGTGGAACTGATTTCTTGATCTTAGAGAACCATTTTCAGAGAGGCTACATAAATGACTGCTTTTCAGGACAGTATGTTTGGGGTAAGTAGGGAGAAGAATTTACATATTTTGCCATGTATAACACATATTTTGCCCAAATTTTTTGAGGGAAAAATAAGGATGTGCATTATTCATGGGTAGAACCTGAAATGTCTTGTATCTGTTCTTGTGCTTTGTAATTATTTGTTACATAAAATTTCTTGTACCATAATATGTTCAAAAATAAATGCTAGGACTTCCGGCAAAGATGGAGGTGTAGGTAGATACACTGTACCTCCTCTCACAACCAAAAGAAGGACAACAACAATTTAGAAACAAAAAACAACCAGTACCAACAGAAAATTGAACTGTATGGAAGTCTGACAACCAAGGAGTTAAAGTAGACACATTCATCCAGACCGGTAGGAGGGACGGAGTCAGGCAGCTGGGTGGAGAGGGGTCATGGCAGAGCAAAGACTGGTGGACCCTGGGCTCACAAGGTGGCAGCAGGTGGATCCAGAGAGGCGGCGGACTGTGAAGGGGTGCAGCGCACAAGGAGGCTGGCAGGCTGGGTGGTCCCACATTTACATGCAGATAAACCAGGCAAAACTGGGGAGTGAGACAGACCGTGCAACCCAGTATCCCAGAGCAGGGAAATAAAGCCTCAAAACACTGATTGAAAACACCTGTGGGGGTTGAGGTTCTGGGAGAGACTCCCAGCCTCACAGGAGAGTTTGTTGGAGAGACCCACAGGGTCCTAGAACGTATACAAACCCACCCACCTGGGAATCAGCACCAGAAGGGCCCAATTTGCTTGAGGGAAGTAACTGAAATCTGGCAAAGAGCAGAGCAAGTGCCATTGTTCCCTCTCGGACCCCTGCCCCACATACAGCGTCACAACCCAGCAACGTGGGTTGCCCCACCCTGGTGAACAACTAAGGCTCCACCCCTCACAGGTAACAGGAGCATGAAGACAAAAAAAAATGGCCCAAACGAAAGAACAGATCAAAGCTCCAGAAAAAATACAACTAAGCAACAAAGAGATAGCCAACCTATCAGATACACAGTTCAAAACACTGGTAATCAAGATGCTCACAGAATTGGTTGATTTTGGTTGTCAATTAGATGAAAAAATGAAGGCTACACTAAGTGAAATGAAAGAAAATGCACAGGATACCAACAGGGATGGGAAGAAAACTGGGACTCAAATCAATGGAGTGGACCAGAAGGAAGAAAGAAATATCCAACTAGAAAAGAATGAAGAAACAAGAATTCAAAAAAATGAGGAGAGGCTTAGGAACCTCCAGGACATCTTTAAACGTTCCAACATCTGAATTATAGGGGTACCAGAAGGAGAAGAGGAAGAGCAACAAGTGGAAAAGTTATTTGAACAAATAATAAAGGAGAACTTCCCCAATCTGGCAAAGGAAATAGACTTCCAGGGAGTCCAGGAAGCTCAGAGAGTCCCAAAGAAGTTGGACCCAAGGAGGAAGGAACATACCAAGGTACATCATAATTATCTTAGCCAAGATTAATGATAAGGAGAGAATCTTAAAAGCAGCAAGAGAAACAGAGTTATCTACAAAGGAGTGCCCATAAGACTGTCAGCTGATTTTTCAAAAGAGATCTTACAGGGAAGAAGCGGCTAGAAAGAAGTATTCCAAGTCATGAAAGGCAAGGACCTATATCCAAGATTGCTCTATCCAGCAAAGCTGTCATTTAGAATAGAAGGGCAGATAAAGTGCTTCCCAGATAAGGTCAAGTTAAAGCAGTTCACCATTACCAAGCCCTTATTATATGAAATGTTAAAGGGACTTATCTAAGAAAAAGAAGATAAAAGACATGTACAGTAAAATAACAGCAAACTCACACTTATTAACAACCACACCTAAAACAAAAAGAAAAAGAAAAACAAAATAAGCAAATAACTGGAATGGGAACAGAATCACAGAAACAGAGATCATATGGAGGGTTAGCAACAGGGGAGTGGAAGGAGGAGAGAGGGGGAAGGTACAGAGAATAAGTAGCATAGATGGTAGGTAGAAAATAGACAGGGGGAGGGCAAGAAGAGTATGGGAAATGCGGAAGCTAAAGAACTTATAAGTATGACACATGGACATGAACTAAAGGGGGGGAATGTGGGTGGGAGGGGGTCTGCAGGGTAGAAGGGAGTGAAGGGGAAAATGGGACAACTGTAATAGCATAATCAATAAAATACATTTAAAAATAAATGCTAAAATTTCTTTATAGTAAAAAAGTAAATATAAATAAATAAATAATTAAATTAAAAAATTAAAATGAAAGATTTTTTTTTCCTGAAAGTTTGGGCCAACAACGTGGAGTGCATTATACATGGCAAAATATGATACTTATTGTCTCCAATTTCTCACTGGTTTAAGTTTACTCCCTACTGCTGCCCTTTGCCCTCATGGGGACCTGGATTTGGCCAAGGGGAGAACTGGATCAGGAACAAGTCCTGTGTGTACTGGGGAATGGGGCCCTGGACACTCTGGAGAGTCTGCACTCACCCAGTGAGTATCTCTGTCCCCAGGGAACAAGCCATTAAATAGCAGGTAAGATATACCATGAAGGTCAAGAAAAAGACTGGAAGAAAGAATAAGAATAAGGGAAGATTTGTTCCCTGCTTTCCAAACAACTTCACATTTTCACTTGTACTGGGCCCTGCAAAATTATGCAGCTTGCCCCGACTGGCACTAAGTGGGTCTGTGTGGATCATGCCTTGGTGCCAGCAGGTACACTCTGGGCAGAGGGTAGGAGTGTGTAGCTGAGGCACGGGGCAGGTTCCACCAGGTTTTCTCTGCCTGCGGTGGGTCAGTAGGCTACATGGGGGAGGTTGCTGAAGTTGTAGCTACATCAGGCACAACTGGCCAAAGGCCCTGGGACAGGTGAGACCGAGAAGTTGTGGACTGGCATGTACGAAGTGCTGATAGAGTTCTTCCCTTGCATCTCTCTCGTCATCTCTGCCTTCCCCTGTTATCTGGCTCCCACGCCATAATTTGTGGCCTTCATTACTCCAATGTGAAGATGTCTTTGTCTTTCCTGAGAAAGGAGGTGCAAGTTCAATAACCCGCACAGCCAGTCATAATATATCATAAGATTTACAATAAGAGAATTAGCAAAATGGACTGTAGTCCTGGATACTACAGCTGTTTCCTTGACTGTAATAGGTATTTATCATTTCTATCCTCCATCACTTATTCTAGATTTATCTCTCCGCCTTGGCTAACACTTTGCCTGTTCTGGGCTTCTTTCCTGGTAGAGTGACCTATGCCTTCATCCTTGAGGGATTTGAATCCTTAGTTGCCTTGACTTGGTCAGATACTGGTTGCTAAATTCTTTATCCATTGTTATTGCTGGGCATGGAAGCATCAAGAGATAACCCAGTGAACACCCTGGGCTTCAGACATACTCCTTCCTGACACCATTATGTAGCATCCATCCTAGCTTTTCATGGTAATTAGAAATAAACTTATGTATCGGCCTCTTCATCTGCTGGAATGAGGAGGTGAAAGTGACCACGTAGGGGTAGAAACTACCAGGATATTACAACTCTTATTGTGTTCCTTGGAAGAAGTATCCTCAACCAGGATCAGGACTCCTAACACAGCAGAGCCTAAGGCTGAGGGAATGGGAAGCCCAAGTTCTGCAAGTGAGTCACTGGGAATGATGGCAAGAAGGGTTAATCCTACTTCTACTCACTTGTTCTTGGTCTTGGGTATTCTAGCTGTTGGAGATACAGAAGCACGTACTTTCTATTCATTCAATGTCTATACCATAGGTTGGAATAAAGTATAATAATTCCAGCACCTTCAATGACTCTAAGAGGCCATTACACTGTCTATTAGCCTGGATGTTTCAGGGTGATGAGGTACATAAGGGGTAGTAGAGTCTTGTCATGTGTCCATTGTCGCACTTCCTCTGCTGTAAAATGGGTCCCTTTGAGCAAGGCAATATTTGTGTAATAGAATGGGTGTTATAAACCTTAGGTGGTGGCACTGTTGGAGGCCTTGTGTAGAGGAAGGGAAAAACTTATCTAAAGCAGATGTCAAATCTGGGAAGAACAGCTACTATTCCATCTAGGGTGGAAGGACATGTAACTGTAATTCCTTGAGGAATAGTACCATGTTACTATCTCAGTATCAGTCTCTGCTGTTGGCAGGTTGTGCATTCAGCAATGGTAGTAGCCACATCAATCTTAGTAAGGGGTAATTTATGCCATTTAGCCCATTCATAGCATAGTAGCGTAGATGGAGGCTATGGATATAGCATGAATCTATTGCAAAAGCACAGTGGTGGCCAAGCAAATAAGGCTGGCTATGTCCATAAGACAAGTCACCCTGTCCATCTGGTAGGTGAGAGTGTTAACTGGAGGGCATTAACGTGAGACACAGAGATGTAAACACTGGTGTCTACTCCCACAGATCCATCCATATATTTCTTCCTCCGATCTCCTTATTCCCAATATTCCAATCTTGTTCCTTTGAGAACTTGACCAAATAGTTAAGCCATTTCTGTGCCACTTCCCAGAAATCTATGTATCTGTACTTCAGACCACTCCATGTGGTGTAGACGACCAAGTCTACTGTTCAGAGCTCTGCCTCCAGGGAGAATCTTTCTTCATCGCTGTCCTGTATGCTTATTCCTGAGTAATACAGCTGCAGTCTTTCATTTTTTTAAATTTTGTTTTGTTTTATTTTGTTTTGTTTTTGCGTCCCTATATTGTTATGAACCCATCAATGAACCAGTCGGAGTTCTTTCTTCCTCTGTTAGTTGGTGTTAAGTAATCTTCCATGAGGCCACGGGAGCAAGATGAGGAAGAGGTATTAATGCAGTAGAGATAGGTAAATGGGAATCTGGGCTACCTGTTAACATAATTTATTCGTACCTTCTGGTCTTGCTCAGGCCCAATCCTGTATGTGCTATTATCATCATATTGTGGATCGCTGCTCTTGCCTGAACTCATGAGTGGATCTGATCATATCCAATTTGATGGGCCATTCTCATAATCATTTGCATAGTCAGTTGCTATCCCAAGGTCAGTTGATTTCAATACATCTCAGTGGTACACCAGGAGATGTTTTTCAAACGGAAAATAATTCTTGGCCACAGAAGGCATGGCCTTGCTCCATAACTCTAGTTATTTGTACTAATTCTCCTATTGAGGCTTTTCAGACACTCCACACAGTGTTCTTATCCATCAGATACTTCTAGCACCCCCAAAATTGCTGAGTGGTGAGGTGGCAGGGCAGCTGACCCCTCTGCTTGGACATCTCTCTTCTGAACGCAATCCCAGGGAGAAGAGTGAGGGAAAGCGTGGAGTGAGGCAGGAGAGCAGAGTGAAGAAATGTGAGCATGCAACACATGCTTGGATTTAAGAATGACTGATTTCTCAATCTTGTGAGATCATTTTCTGACAGGTTTTGATATTTTTTTTTTCAGAGCAGTCCATATAGAGATGGAAGGGAGAAGAATTTATCTGTCAGCTTCTATTTGTTTCATTCAAAGACTCCGCTCACAGATGAGGGAGCTGAGCAGGTCTGCCTTAGTAGGGAGATTCTCAGGAAAAACCTGCGGGACAGATGTGAGTGTTGTGGTGTGTGGGCACAAAGGTAGGTGCTGTTGGGTTGTGGCAACTGGGTTTAAAACAAATGACCAAAAGCCCTAGATTCAATAGAGCCCAACGGCTCTAAAGGAGAACATAAAATGTGTTTGATTTATGAAGCAAACTACAGGTCCAGATGAATTGGATTGGAGGGCTTCTGCTCCATTTATCTCTGGGATGAAGTGCCTTAATCAGAATTATTAACTATGACTGTCATTTACCCTGTTCCAATGACTCACAAATCTCATCTACAGCCTCGACCTTTCCCTGAAGCTCCGAACTCATGTGTCCAACTGCTACTTCATGTTGTCACGTGAACATTTAAGAGGGCTACTCAAACTTAATGTTGCTGTAATAGAACTCTTAATTCCTCCCACTCCACTGGATTTGCTTCTCCCCCAGCAAGTTGCTCAGTTCTAACATCTATTGGTATCAGTTACATTTGCTCCTCTCTTTCTCTTAGTGTAATATCCTCTCCTTGACTTATCCTCATTTGCTCCTGTGACAAACCTTCCGAGACGTACTGTGACTCTGCTCTCTTTTCTCCATCTTCACTACAACTTCCCAGTTGAAGCCACCTTTACCTTTGCTTGTACTATTGAAATAACCTCCTAATAGGTCTCCCTTCTACACTTGCTCCACCTAGAACCCATTCTTCACACAGCAGGGAGTAATATTTTAAAAATGAACAGTTGATCATATGACTACCATGCTTAAAAATCTCCAATATGAGACCTGACTGTTGGTTGAGCGCTCTTCTGGGAAGCAAAACGTTGCCAGTTCGATTCTTGGTCAGGGCACGTGCCTGGGTTGCGGGTTCCTGGTAGCAGCCTCTGGGAGAGGCAGCCAATCCTTGTTTCTCTCTCATATCGATGTTTCTTTTCTTCTCTTTCTCCCTCTCTTCACTCTTCTCTCTTTCTAAATAAATAAAATCTTTAAAAAAGATCTCTCCTGTTATTCTCCCTCCTACAACTTGCATAAAATCTAATGGTGTACATGGACTGGCTTCTGCTCACCTCTCTGACTTTATCTAACCCCACTCACTTCCTCCACCACTGCTTTCTAGCCACACTAGCTTTCTTTCTGTCCCAAGTTTTGAGGACTTTGCCCCAGGTGTTCCCTCTGCCCAGAGTGCTCTTCTCCCTGATCTGTAAACATGGCCAGTTCTCCATCCACTGTATTTTATTTTTGCTTGTTTATTATATCTCCCTGGCCCCCATTAGAATGTGAGCTCTATCGGAAAAAAGAACTTGTCATTCTTTTTTTCATTCTTGTATTTACTGCACCTGGAACAATGCTTGGCGCAAAGTAGGCCCTCAGTACATATTTCCTGATTCAGGGCATGGAGACTGATACTTGTAATGGAAGCATTTACAACTAAAGCAGACTTCCTCTTTGCAAATACAAAATGCCTAAAAAGTATGCTTGTCAAATAATTTTTGAAACGGCATCCTGCTTTCCCGTTAGACTAAAGAAAAAACATAGAAGCTGTTTCTGGAGGACTGACAGTTTGGGGCCAATGCCAGACAGGCTTTCCAATGGAGGATTCAGATTGGGATCATTTGGTGCAGCTGACTGCCAGAAACTTCCCAGCTATTTTCAAATTAACCATGTTGAAGTTAATTCCTATGTGTAGCGGAGCGTTGACTAGAGCCTCTAGGAGGCTAAGAGAAAACCCTTCTAAGCCCCATCCTGTGCCAGGGAAGCTATTCTGTTACATAGAAGGCACATAACATCTCATTTTGGAACTGTTACATGACTATTGCCTGCATTCTTTGGAAAAGCACTCTCCTCACTCTTTGTTGCCACTTCCGGGGTGGCCTTATAGATGAGAGAAGTAAGGTCTGGAGAGGAAAGTGACTGGCCCATGGTCATCCTGTTGGTGAGAATCAGAGCCGGAACCAGATTGCAGATCTGACAGAGTGGAGACTCTTACAATACACCATGGCACCGCTTCCCTGGTTCCCCTGCCCCCTAAACAAACAAACAAACAAACAAACATGCAAACATGAAAGGGTTTGCCCCAGACAATGTCCTCAGTGAGTCTTGGCGGGATCACCGCAGGTCTCTGAGTCCTGAAAGTGGTGGTAACAGTGAAGGAGCTCATCTTCCTCTCTTATTTTGCTTGTAATATTCTCAACTCATCATCAAATATTTACCATCCAAGGGAAATAATTGTCTTCATTTAGGGTTCCACTGTGACCTGCGTAAGTCACAGGGGACATTCCCATCTCAGTGAAGAGTCTATTGAAATTCCATTAGAAATAAATGACTGGATATGTTTTCTCGCAGTGACGCAGTTTGTCCCATAACGAATCAATAGATGTAGTTGTCTTTCCTCTTTCCTTTATGGGTTTCGATTTGCAGAATTACAGGAAGTTTATACAGATCTCACCACAAAAACAAAACAAAACACCCTTTTTCTTTATACTGTGCTGCTGTAGTTAAAAGTTAGGGCCATCAGGGAAAGACTCCAGATACTTTGTTTAGAAGACTTGGGGTAAAATAGAATGTTTTCCTTCACTAAAAACAATTCGATTTTATAGTCCCTCTCCGGGATATTTACTTCTTTCTTTGTCTTCCTGATTTCAGGAATGGGGGGTGGAGTAGCATTTCCAATTTGCAGTTTCCTATCCATATTTTTCTCTAGATAACTCTCTAGATAATTCTTGGGGTGATCATGAGGCTTTGGTTGTTGAGGGTGCAATTTGAGCAATTTGAGTAACTTACTAGCCCTGTGCATTTCCAACTAATCATGTGACCAAGAAGTTCAGGACCACTGTTTCATGGTAAGCGTGCTCTTTCTAAACATAATATGTGATGCGATTAGAGCAGCGTGGTGTTCTTTTGTTTCCGGGGTGGGTTTGGGGAACAGCAGACAGCCCAGGACTTTGAGTTCATCCCCTCCACAGAGCCAAAGACTGAAACAACCGGCCGAGATCGTCCCTGGTGCTCCCTCCTGCAAGTGACTTTTACATTTGTTGCAGCTGCCTGTGTTTCCAGCGCCCTCCTGGTCCTGCTCCGTCCCTGAAGAGGCGGCAATTGCACATCTTGCGGCACACATCCTGTAGCCCTACCTTTGTGCAGCCATTCACTGAGGAATAAAATGTTCTCAGCGCACAAAAGCCGCTGCTGAAGGGAACAGCTTCGGGCAGAGGGAGGGAGCTGGCGGCTGCCGCGCCGGCTGCACCGTCTCCAGTGGAAACAGATGCTGCTCACCCTGCGTAGGAAACTAATGGAGCGTCCCTAAGAAACCCAAACTCCAGCTTGGCTCACCCCAGCTTTCTCCCCCACCTCCAGACCCCCAGGTGAGACTAAAACGAACCAGCAAACCCCGCGACCCGTAACAGCCCAGTCTGCCTGCCTGTGGAAGGTGGGCAGCCTGTTTATCTATCACCCGGAGTTCGACCTGGATCTTAGTGTTTCATTTTGTGCCAACAAATACTGTCACCACCGTTTTCTTTTGTTTTCCAGCAATTTATTTTCTTGCGGTAACTTAAAAAACATTTCCTGTGGGGATGGGGTGAAAAAAGTCGGATATAAATGTTTACCAATGCAAGCTCCGTTGGCTTAACGCAGGGTTTGCGACTTCAGAAATGCCTGCCGCTAACCAGGGTGCCCGCGCCAGGCTTCAAACTGCCGCTTAAGAATGGTGGCGGGGAGCCAGGGCTACGAATGTGATGCTGCCGTTTGTGCGGGTCTGTTTCAACATTTTTATTTAAATATATTTCCCTCTAAGAATTTTTAATTGGAGATTTCGCCTTGAGGTGCTCCGACAAATCAGAGAAGGCGCCAAACCTAGTTATTTCGCTTCATAACCAAGCTTTATTTCGGGGCTTTTTTTCCCCCTGCAGTTCTTGCCCCGAAGCGATCTGTAAAGCGAACCCACTCTGATACAGTTTGAAAAGTGCATTTTGTACTTGGCTCTTTCTTTGATCGAATTAATCTGGGCTTTTTTTTGTAGTTCTAAATGAGGCCTACGGGCTGACAATGTAGCTGTTTAAAGGGGATTTTAGGGGATAATAGCCAATGCAAATAGTGCCATGAGAATGGCAACTTGCTTTTGCACTTTCAATCACATAATAACAGCAAAGAAAGCTTTTAAAATGAATTGAAATTTTGTGGCATGCCATCTGGGATTATTTGGGGAAACAGTTCTGAAAACTGCAGTTGGGCAGAAGAATGGTGGTTGGGTCTGCTCTTAAGCTGACAAGTTTCAGATGGCAACCTTATGCTGACTGGTGTGGAGTTGGCTAGCATTTTTTTTAATTTTATTATTTTCTTTCTCTCGGATTATCTGCAAAAATTCTCTTTGATTGCTGGTATTTGGGTCTGAAAAACTTTTCTATTGTTGAAGAATTCAATTCAGCCCCTTGCAGCTGCTGATCCCCTCATTGTTCCACTCCTTATGTGTACGCGTCTCAGATGAATGTAGCCAAGCCTTTTAGTGCCTTAATAGGTGTCTACATAAAGGTCATTTATTCTGCCGTACTTGTTTTAACAAAAGTTTATACACAAACAACAACCACAGCTAAAACATTCACATTAATCAATTTCCTCCTGATGCAGAATGCAAAAACTGCCTCCAGCCATGGCCCGGGCATGAAAAATGTTTTCTGTGTATGAGGTTGTAAAGAAGAAAATAGATTAAGCAATTTTGTCAAGGGCAAAGCATAATTGTTTCAATGGTTTCTAGCTGAGATCTCCCATTCTGGTGTTTCTGTGTTACGCTGAGGGCAGAGATGCTTAGGATGGAGTGAACTGAGGTCTTAGCTCTTCTTTCCCTTGATGTTCACCCCGGTTTGGGAGCTGTTCTCTGTGAACTTCTGGTGGGTGTCAGCAGGAAAGGATGCATGGGTAAAGCCAGAAGCTGGAGAAAACTGCATAAAGGGGTGCATCAGGTATCTAGAATTTGCAAAAAAAATTTTTTTTTCAGGGGTGTAAGTTCCCCTGCTATACAAAAGGCTTCGCTGCCCCTTTCCACCTGCACACCCATAGAAGGCTGAAGTATATGATGAAAATAATAGTCACCAAAGCAAACGCTGATGAGGATGCTGATATGCTAACTGAATTCCTGGGGGTTGAGGGGAGGCAAACAAGGGTTTCTAAGGGATCTTGGTGCTGTCTTTTGGTACTATGTGCAGGGGATTGCCCAGCGCAGTGGACGTCATGTGGGAATAGCAAAATCTGACCACGTGGGAGAGGGAGCAGGGAGGCCCACCCACTCTGTTTTCCTGAGCAGATTCCAAAGAGCTTGCCTCTGCCACCGGGCAATGCAAGAGACAGGGCCACATTTTTTGATCCATCTCTGGATGACAATACTTGTTGATGGCCCTGTCTTCACCCAGATTATTCAGGAAGTAAAAATAAATACTCCGAGGTACCTACAGGTTGTTCTTCTGGGCTGTGTTGGTTTGCCTGCTAATTTATCTTTCAAGCTCAAGGCTTACATTTGAAATGTTAAGGATTCAAGTCTTTAGCTGCGGTAGGGGTTTTGTGTACTCTGCGATTTGGCCTCTAGATATGGCTCCACCCTCTCCCCCAAACTCACCTGAGGGTCTCTTCCCTTGCTCCACTCTCCCAGGCAGAGGCCCTTCCCATTGGAGCCAGCTGATTCTCTCCCACAACTTCTCAGCTTTTGGGTTGGACAGGTACTTCTCAAATTCTAATGTGCTTGTGAATGACAGGGGATCTTGTTAAAATGCACGTTCTGATTCTGTTGTCCTGGGATGGGCCCTGAAAAATCTGCATTTTTAATAAGCTCCCTGGTGATGCTGATGCTGCCAGGGACCCTAGATTCTAACTAACCTGGAGATGAGGTACAGCTCTCACTGTTCCAGAGCCAAAATATTTATCTGTTGAGTGATGGGAATAAAAATGCTCATTGGTGTAATCGGAGATTTATTGATTTTTCAAGTCTGGTAGCTTTTTTTGAGATTGGCAAGGATTTACGGACAGTCGAGTTTTAGGGAGGGTTATCTTGTGATGTATCTTGCACTTGACTTCCTTCTTTAGTTCCAACCAGGAGACACAAAGTAAATGATAACATACTTGATCCCAATCTTTGATCATTTTGATATTTGGCAATTTAGTAATTTATTACCAAATACATATCAGATGCCTACTATGTGCAGGCACTGTGCTAGGTGCTGTGGGTACAGTGGTGGCAAACAGATGGAAGTTTAGCTTCCAGGAGGTCTCCACCCTGGCTGCACAGTGGGATCAACTGAGGAGTTTTTACAACTTTCTCACTCTCCCAGAGGGTCACATTGAATTGGCCTAGGATGGAGCCCTGCCATCAGCACTTCTGAAGCACTCCTCTGGGGAGCCTCATATGCAGCTGGGCTGAGGACCCCTGGCCCAAAGGGTTGAGCTAGATGCAAAAGGATGTAGGTGAGAACCGTGAGAACTGCCACCTTGGGTACAGACTCCAAAGCTTGAAGAGGACAGTACGATGACCGTGTGAGTGGAACCGTCTTTCCCTGGCAGCCTGCCTTTTCAGAGCATCATGCCTATCACAGTTAGAGGATGGCAGTTAGCATGCGTGTCCATCAGCACTTTGTAGGATCACTTCTACTCACGTCTCTGTGACATCACCTCCTGATTCTGGGTCTCAAGATGTGGTGTCTCCCCGGCACTAGACCCTCTACTGTGCAACTGAGGTTGCTTTGGAGCAAAAAGAAGAAAAGGATTTGACTCCATTGCATTAGGGTGGCCAACTGTCCTGGTTTGTCTGGGACTTAGGGGTTTCCCAGGATGCAGGACTTTCAGAAGCTAAAGCCAGGAAAGTCCCAGACAAACCTGGATGAGTTGATCAGCCTTGTGCTGGTGCTCAAGCTTGACACAAAGAGAAGGATCCATAAAAGGGAAATTTGAGAAATTGGGCCTCACCAAATTAAAAACCTTTGTTTCGTGAAAGATTATGTGAAGAGAGTGAGAGATAAGCTACAGACAGTGAGAAAATATTTGCAAACCATGTATCTGATAAAGTACTAGATCTAGAATATATAAAGAATTTGAGCATATCATGCTAAGTGCAATAAATCAGAAAAAGTTAATAAGAACCATATAATTTCACTCAGATGTGGGATGGAAAGCTGAAAGCAACAAATGAACAAACAAGAAAAACAGACTTAGACACAGACAACAGCAAGGTGGTTTCCAGAGGGAAGGGGGGGGGACAGTAAAGGGAAAAGGCAGTCAAATATACAATGACAGAAAAAGACTTGACTTTGAGTGATGGGCACACAATGTAATATGAAGATCATGTATCATAGAATTGTACACTTGAAACATATGTACATAATCTCATTAACCAATGTTGCCCCAATAAATTTAATAAAAAGAACAAAAAAGACTTTATAAACTCAACAGTAAAAACCAAACAAAGCAGTTAGAAAATGGGTAAAAGACATTAACAGACAGTTCATGGAAGAGGATATGATATACACATGGCAAATAAGCACTTGAAAATACGCGCAACATCAGTAGCCATTAGAAGTACGCAAATTAAAGCCACAGTGAGATATTACTACGTGGTTATCAGAATGGCCACGGTGAAAAACAATGGCAACATCAAATGCTGGTGAGGATGTGGATAAAGTGCATCACTCATACACTGCTGGTGGGAAAGTAAAATGGTACAACCACCCTGAGAAACAGCTTGGAAAATTTTTATGAAGCTAAACATGTAGCTACCACATACCCGAGCAATTGTGCTCTCATTCCAGAAAAATCAAAACTTACATTCACACAAAAACCTGTACACAAATGTTCATAACAGCATTATGTGTAATAGCTAAAAATTGGAAACAATCTAGATAGCCTTCAAGAAGTTAAATGAAAAGCAAGGGACTGTATTTCAGTAGATAACTTTTTTCAAAACATTTTTTTTTGGGGGGGGGAAGAAAATAAAATAAAAGAAATTCTTAGAGGTGAAAATGTTGGAAGCTACTATTCCAGTGCTTACTAGGTCTGGATATTTGATTCGGAGGTGCTGCATTCAGAGAGTAATTAGCCTATGTGGTGTGGTGGGAGGGGGGCTGGGTAAATAACACATTCTCACAGAGAGGACCGATAAAGCCCTCATTGCCCAGAGTCCACACAACCAGGAAATCAAACAAGTAGAAAAGCACATAAGTGGTAAGTAAGCATACTCATGTCAAGGGTATTTAGTAAAAAAAAAAAAAAAAAGACTACTTCCAGGCTATAGTTGATGTAAAAGTTCAATTCATTATTCTTCTGTGTGTGCACCTCTACAGTATAGTGATAAATAATGCTATTAATAGTGATTCTGGAATATTACTGGTTCTTGAAGTGCTTTCTGAATCATAAAATATGTTCTATAAATGCTATTATAGGGAGATTCTACTGTATCACAATTTTCTGCAAAGTGGTAATACATGGATGGTCTCCTTGTGGCATTCCTTAATTAATTAATGTTTGCTGATCCAGAGCATGCTCTTCCCAGTGTCTGATGTTCAGGAGTTGAAGGTTCTTGGACAAAAGAGAACTCATGAGCTCCTCCTTACTTGTTAATGGAAGGGCTCATCTGTTGGTCCAGGTCATACTCAGGTTGGATTTTTGGGTCCAAGCACCCACAAGTGCCAAGCCAAGGGGCTCATTTTATGTTGGTCATGCTAAGTGGCACCTACTGGATTCCCCACCTCTATCACCATAGAAATAATGACAAGTAATTCCTATATAATATTTCCCATGCACCAGATTCTGTTCCAAGTGTTCTATACATGTTAACTCAATTGTCCATACAACCCATGAGATATATGCATTCCTATACCCACTTACTGATGAGGAAAGTGAGGCACAGAGAAATTAAACTGCCCAGGGTCACACAGCTTAGCAGAACAAAAGGTCAAACCCAGCTCATCTGGCTCTAGAGTTCATTTCTTTTCAAGAAAGTATGCCAATGTATAGGCTTTATAATGAGGTAATCTATTTGAATATTTTAATTTCAATATGACCCAAATTTTCAGAATTTGTTTTGGTTTCCTTTTTCTGAATCAATTTATCTATTAAGTGCCTATGTCACAAAGCATGTGGATCCATGTACAATACTCCATTTTGACAAAATGGTAAGTCATGGTAGGGTGCGTTGATTGTGGAGTTGCGCAGATGGCAAAACAAGACCAAGACAGAGTGAAGTTCTCCTCCATGTCATTGTGCATGTCAACTGTTTTGGTGACACCTGCATAATATACTAGTTACTGGTGCTACAGAATAATTTGTTGAATAGTAGTATTTTAATTTATTTAAAGTAATGTGTCACCTCTTTGTCTCCATGGATTGTTATTTTTCATGGGTGCCTTTGAAGATGAAGGACAAGCTTGTTGCAGAAGCCCTGATAAGTTTTAGAGGAATTATCTGAAGTTTGTATCTGCTCTCCCTCTCCCCAGGTTGGCAAATTTACTGCAGATGGGTTGACCTATGAACACCAGAATGTTTTTTAATCTTATGGTACATTCACAGTCTTAGAGGGATTTGAATGGCTCCAGATTTAATCACAGGTTGCTCTTTCTTCGTGTAGCATGTATTCATTTAAAAATGAAATGAGACCACATTATCTTGCAACTAGGTCTAAGGTGTTTTTCTTGCAGGTATTTGTTGTTGTTATTATTACTGACACACTCCTTTAGTATTATTTCTGTTTCTTGATTTCCTGGGAAAAAGCAGTGGCTACACTGGAGGTGTGTTATGTGATTTCCCCCATTTCTTGCCTCTCAATTCAGACCGCTTGGCTAGCTCATTGGGTGTACTAATGGTAGGTGATTAATTTTAGGTAAATTACTGCTTGAATCAAAGGATACACCTTGAGAGGCAGAAGTCAGTCTGTCAAAACAGTTATGGGGGACATCCCTGTAATTTTGTCATTTTGCAAATGATGCCAGGAATGTTTGTTTGGCGATCTAAGAAATAGCATCTTAAGCACACAGCCATCAAAAGTAGTAGGAAACCCCCCCAAGCCATCATCCAAGTGTCTTCTGTCTGACTCAGAGCATAAGGGATCAGAGAGAATAGCGTGTGTCACTGTGGCTTACTGTAGCCTCACACTTGCACGTCCATCCGTCTCATGACCTGCCAGAGAAATCTTAAGTATGGTAAGAAAGCCTGGAATCTAGTCAGATTATGGAAAGCCAGTATTTGTGCATTCAGGAACAACCTAAGTCTCACACCAAACCTTACTGGGCATGTTTTATTTGAGAACGCAGACAACTGGCAGAAGATGGAAAATAGCATCTGAGTGCGTACCATTGTCATGGAAGAATGACAGGAGGACTTCAACTTCTTATTTTAACCACTGTGTCAAGTCAACTTAAGCTGTAACTTTGCATTTATTACTATTTTTCTTATATATGCTACTTAAGTTATAATTCTAATAGATATTTCAGAATTTTAGAACCAGAAGAGCCTTTGAGCTAATAATAGCTGCAATGACGGAACGCTTACTCCCTGTCAAGGACCAGAGTAAATGCTATGTGCATTGTTTCATTCTCTACAATCTGTGAGTTGGCTGTAATTTCCCCCCACTTTACAGTGTGGATAAATGAGACCTGGCAAGATGAAGTAACGTGACCGAAGTCCCCCATCTGGTAGAGCTGGGATTAAAATAGTAACAGCACCAACTCCAATTGGCATTCTTCCTATCTAGGTTCTAGCTACCTTGGGTCAATACCTTAAAAAGGAAAACTGAGGTCAGGAGAAGGTAATTTACCTAAAGTAACATCAACATGTGGCTGATTTTCTGAACTGATTATGTAAAGAAAGAAAGGGGAAGGCTGAGGTGAAGCGGCTGGAGTTCTGGAATGGAATGCTGTCCCCTCCAGGTCTCGGACACCCACAGCCTGCGTCTTCAGAAACTCCTCTGATCAGAGCACAGGCGCTTTCTATTAATAAGCACTTTTAAAGAAATACAGCTTATTGAGATATAATTTACATATTATTATGTTCACCCTTTTAAAGTATACGATTCAGTGGTTTTTAGTACATTAATTCACGGAGTTGTACAACAATCACCACTATTTAATTTCAGCGTATTTGAATCACTCCAGACAGAAATCCCACACTCATTAGCAGTTGCTTTCCATTTCCAGCTGCCCAGGACCCTCGCAGTCACTCATCTACTGTCTTTATGGATTCTCCTGTTCTCTACATTTCATTTGAATGGAATCATACAATATGTGGCCTCTCACTTAGCATGGTGTTTTCAAGGTTCATCCATGCCATAGTATAAATTGATTGCTTTTTATGCCTAAATCATATTCTATTGTATGACTATACCACTTTTGTATGTGGTATATTTTGTATGTTGTATGAATATACCATTTTGTTTATTCTTTCATCAGTCAATGGACATGTGGGTTGTTTCTACTTTTTGGTTATTGTAAAGAATGCATCTGTGAACGTTTATTTGGGTACAAGTTTTTGTGTGGATGTATGTTTTCAAATTTTTTGGTTATATACCCTGCAAAAGGAGTGGAATCTCTAGGTCATATGTTAACTGTATGGGCAACTTTGAGGAACTGCCGATGTATTTTCCAAAGTGGCCATACCATTCATCATTCTCACCTGCAATTTTGAGGGTTCCGATTTTCTATATCTTGCCAGTACTTGTTATTGTCTATCTTTTTGATTATAGCAATCTTAGTAGGTGTAAAGTGGTATCTCATAATGCTTTTTAAAGATTTATTTATTTTTAGAGAGAGGAGGAGAGTGGGAGAAGGGGAGGGCAACTCAGGTATGTGCCCTGACTGGGAATCAAACCAGTGACCTTTCAGTTTGCAGGATGAAGCCCAACCTACTGAGCTGCACCAGTCAGGGATCATAATGGTTTTGATTTGTATTTTCTTGACTAATAATGTTGAGCATCTTTTCATGTGCTAATTGGTCATTTCATTTGTATATCATCACTGGTAAAACAGCTATTCAATTCCTTTGCCTATTTTTTAATTGTTGTTCAAGTACAGTTGTCTCCATTTTCACCCTACCATACCTGCCCACCCCCCTGCATCCCCATCTCCCACTCTCGAACCTACCCCCTTTGGCTTTGTCCGTATATCCTTCATACATGTTCTTAGATGGCCCTTCCCCTATTTTCCCCCATTATCCATCCTCCCCCTCCCCTCTGCTTACTGTCAGTTTGTTTTTTATTTCAATGTCTCTGGTTCTATTTTGCTTGCTTGTTTGTTTTGCTAATTAGTTTCCACTTATAGGTGAGATCATATGGTATTTGTCTTTCACTGCCTGGCTTATTTCACTTAGCATAATGTTCTCCTGTTCCATCCATGCTGTCTCGAAGGGTAGGAGTTCTTTCTTTATGCTGTGTAGTATTCCATTGTGTAAATGTACCACAGGTTTTTTTTGTCCACTCATTTACTGATGGGCCCTTAGGTTGCTTCCAGCACTTAGATATTGTAAATTGTCCTGCTATGAACATAGGGGTGCATAAGTTCTTTGGAAATGGTGTTTCCGGATTCTTAGGGTATAATCCCAGCAGTGGAATTGCTGAGTCAAAAGGCAGTTCCATTTTTAGTTTTCTGAGGAAACTCCATACTGTTTTCCACAGTGGCTGCACTGGTCTGCATTCCCACCAACAGTGCATTAGGGTTCCCTCTTCTCCACATCCTCTCCAACACTTGTTGTTTGTTGATTTGATTATAATGGTCATTCTGACTAGTGTGAAGTGGTATCTCATTGTGGTTTTAATTTGCATGTCTCTGATGGCTAGTGATGCTGAGCCTTTTTTCATATTTCTTTGGGTCCTCTGTATGCTGATTTTTTCTTTAAAGATTTATTTTTTATTTTAGAGATGGGGAGGGAGGGAGAAAGAGAGGGAGAGAAACATCAATGTGCAGTTGCCTCTCATGTGGCCCTTGTTGGGGACCTGGCCTGCAGCCCAGGCATGTGCCCTCACTGGTATTTGAACCTGTAACCCTTTGGTTCACAGGCTGGCGCTCAATTCACTGAGCTATACCAGTCATGGCCCTTTGCTGATTTTTTAAATTGGGTTGTTTGTCTTCCTGGAGTGTAATCGTGTCAGTTCTTTATATATTTTGGAGATTAAACCCTTGTTCAAGGTATCATTTGCAAGTATGTTTTCCTACATGGTTGGTTCTCTTTCCATTTTAATACTGTTTTCTTTAGTTGTGCAGAAGCTTTTTATTTTGATGAGGTCCCATTTATTTATTCTTTCCTTTATGTCCCTTGCTCTAGGGGACCTTTGCCTATTTTTAATTGTGTTTTTATAAGAGCTCTTTACTCTGGCCCTTCACAGATGTATAATTTGCAAATATTTCTCTAATTCTGTGGGTTGTCTTTTCACTTTCTTTGCTTTAAGAAATTCTTTTTTTAATCCTCACCCAAGGATATGTTTATTGCTTTTAGAGATATAGGGAGGGAGAGAGAGAGAGAGAAACATCAGTGGATATGGATGTAAGAGAGAAACATTGATTAGTTGCCTCCTTGACTGGGGGATCAAACCTGCAGATCAATTCCCTGCCCTGACTGGGAATTGAACCTGTAACCTTTTAGTGTATGGGACAATGCTCCAACCAACTGAGCCACCCCACCAGGACTCTCTTCAATTTCTTGGTGATGTCATTGAAAACATGAAGTTTTTAATATTGATGATGGCCAATTTATCTATTTTTCTTTTGTCATTTGTATTTTCTGTGTCACATCTAAGAAAACATTGCCTATTTCAAGTTTACAAAGATTTACTCCTATGTTTTCTTCTAAGAGTTTTGTCTCTTATTAGTTCTAGCAAGAACTATAATTTTAGGTCTGTGTTCCACTTTGATATTCTATGTAAAATATGAGGTAAAACAGATATATATTAGAGCGCCCTAGTCAGTTAGTTGAAGTTATGTTAATCTATTCATTTGATTATGAAGAAATATTGGAATTATTGCTCCAAATTTATGATTGGTTCAAGACTCATATTTTCTAACTTTAATTTTCTTAACACTAATAATAGTAAGATGTTATATGATTCTTTAATTCTTATCGGTTAAGCTATTACACTGGGGAGGGGAAGTCATTTTCTATTAAGGAACTTTTGCTAAGTTCCAGAAAAATAACAGCAATTCATGAGCCATAGAAGTAAAATGTAACTTTAATTATTATTTTAAAGAAAATAATAAGATTAAAAGGGGTCCACAAATCTGGTTCTTGCTTTAGGAATAGGCAACTGAAAGTATTATTTAAGCATTTGCATATTTAAGTGCGCTGCAGTTCTATCCACTGACCAGCTGCTGAAGAAGAGAGAAAAGAGAAGTGGGGTTGGAGGGATGAGGGAAATGAAGAGAGAGGAATAGTCAGGAAAGGAGCACCCAGAGGGCTAGTATGGCCTGGCAGTTCACGTGGGGTTGCAGGTGATAGGGACGGGGGAATTGGGACAAAGCAGAGAAGACCCACCCAGATGATGGCACTCAGTTACAGACATGTAAAACTTCCTGTGTATTAAACATACAAAGGTAGACAAAATAAGAGAGGAACGAGACCAAACACAGGAATTATTCACAGTGATAAAGAGAATAACCAGGTTACATGAATTAATAAGCATTTTGAGAGACTGGGATTAGGTAATTCTTAAAGTGGGGGGTGGCCTTTTGTACAATCCAAACATTAACAAAAGATCGCCTGTCTTGCTATGATCACCCTGGGTAGGATGCCATTAAGAGCCAGATTTGGCTTCAAAACCACATCTTTTATCCTGGGAGTCTCTGTCCTGCATCACAGCTAGATCACAGTGCAGAAGACAGAATTTCTTCTAGTGAGTTCATGAGCATCATTTTTGTATATTATTCTGCTTATTTAATATATTTCATACGGCCTTAACTCATCAGGAAGTTATCAGGATCAAATGTAAATGACTAACAGCACCCATCTCCCCACCCTTCCTTTTTTGCTCGCAAGCAAATTACAGCTGTAATGCAGGTCAATAGGCAGAAGAGTCCAGGTCTTCAACACAGCGCGAAGCATACACGATTACTACTGCAAACTCCAATTCAGTTGTACCGAACTGACATGAGCTATAGGCTCTGAAACTTGATCAAGGGGATTGAAATGATTAAAACAAAACATCGATACATAGCCAACAGTGTGGGACTCTAACAGTGTGCAACAAGGTTTTAATTTAAGCACATTACATTCTTTTAAATCAAGTCCTTCAATAATATTAATTTTCGAGAACATTAAATTCCATCTAGTGTACTGAAGCTGGTAATTATAATGCATAAAAATAGCCGAATAACCAGGGTAGTGCCAATTACTCTGTCACTCATGAGTAATCAACTATTTTTGTGCAGCACAATATATATGATGCCTGCACCTAAAGTGATAATGTACAGCACTTAAATGAAAACTAATTTTTCCAAAGCATGGTGAGGCATGCCCGAAAGCTTTCACAAATTGACCTGAGAGATAGTTTATGTCCCTTTGAGGAGTGCTCGAGTGAATGGTTTGAAGAGAGTTTGGTCCTGGGCTGGCCTGTGTGTCAGCATCCCAGGAATAATGGAGACACAGCTTCCATGTGCTTAAGATGACCTGTGACAGTTGGCAGACCCAGTGTTGGAGACTGATGTGCAGACTGTGAGATGGGTGAGCATGCAGACTGGCTGGACTATGGTGGTGATCGAGGTGTCTGTATCAGGAATAGGTGTTGCCCCTCCAGGATTTTCTGTGACTTCCCAGCAGCCACCCTATGAAATTAGGAGAGTCTTCTCTGAGGGTGATCACCCCTGGTGCTTCTGCCTCGGTTATATTCCGGCATCCTCACTGAACCCTTCATCTTTTGGAAGCCCTCAGCAGTGAGCCTTTCAGATGTTTTAAGTATCTCCCCTTCCTCAGTTATGAACTCACTCAAGAATGGAAGCTCAGAAAGAAGCTGATGAAATTCAAACACCGCAAGAAGACCTCTTTATAGGGTTGTTAGAATTAAATGAGGTGTTTACAGAGCATTTACTGTGTGCCAGACACTGGTTTACTAGATACAAAATTATTATTATTACTATTAGTTGTCATTAGTGATAATTATACATCAAACCTAATTGCTTATTTTATACCTTAACAATGTAGTTCCCTTTCATGAAAAATGACATAGTCCCAGAGGAGGTAGTAGAAGGAGTCTTTTCTTTGTAAATGCTGTGTTTCACTTCAGATTTATTGGTAATTTCCATTAAAATCTCAAAATTGAAGTATATGAGAAAAAAAAAAAAGGTTGGACCCAGAGACACCTCCAAAGATACTAGGTATAGTATTGTGCAAAGCAAGTTATTGGGTTCAGTGGGTGGTGCTTAGTGAGCATTCACTGAGGAGCTCTATATAAGAGCAAACCTCGTTTCTTCCCCCAGGGAGTGTAATATAGCACAAGAGACAAGAAAGAATACATGCCTGACACAAGTGATTTATCACAAATGCAAGCAGAAGTATTGGACAAGGTGCATAAAACAGTGGGATAATTAGCCCTGGCAGGTGTGGCTCAGCTGGTTGGAGCATCGTCCAGTAAACTGAGAGGTTGCCAGTTCGATTCCAATCAGGACACACGCCTGGGTTGCAGGGTCAGTCCCCAGTTAGGGCACATATGAGAGGCAACCAATTGATGCTTCCCTCGCACCTCAGTGTTTCTCCCTCTCTCTCTCCCTCCCTTCCCCTCTCTCCAAATCAATAAGCATGTCCTCAGGTGAAGATAAAAAAAGAACAGTTGGATAATTAAATGTTAGGATTATCAGTCCTAGATTAAGTTAGAGAAAAATTCACAGAAGCTGAGCTATAAAGCAACTTGAAGATAGGAGTGCCTTGATAGGAAGGAACAGGAGGGGTCTCCTCAGCATGGGGACTGGAAGGAGGGCCCAAGCCAGCTGTTGGTGAATGTGTGTGTGAGTGTGTGTGTGCACGTGCATAGTGGGGTAAGAGACAGGGAAAGGGGCATTAGATAATGAGAAACAAGAGCAGAGAGTATGAGCCAGGGAGTATTTGGGAAGAAAGGATCCTAGACATTTGTATTGCATATTAGGCACTCTGCTATGGGGTGGAGTTACGCTGTGGACATGCAGAGACAGCCTCTGCCTCACGGAGTTTACCATCTAGAAGGGATTCAGACAAGACTAGAGGCACAGAGAGCAGCTGTGAGGAGAAATGACACTGGCCTGAACTAGGTAGTCTCAGAGAGTGCTTTAGATAGTGGAACAGATCAGCCCAGAGTTCCCAGGGGCTGGAACATAATAAAAGTTTGTTTCATACTGTGTCACAGCCCAATGTGAGTATTCCTAGAAGACAGCCTTCCAAATGCTCATTCAGAAACCTGGCTGCTTCTATCTCATGGGCCAACCAACCTCTAAGACCTAAGGGTCCATTCCATTCAGCTGGTGGGTAAGGAAAGAGGCTTGGGAATGGACATCTGCTTCATAAGTACTAAATTGCATAAGTAACTATCAGTTTATATTCCATGGGCAAGAACTAATTGCATAGCCTTTTCCCTACCTCAGATGCTAGGGGCTTAGAAAATATAGTTTCTTGCAAAAAAAAAAAAAAAGGAAAGAAAGAAAAGAAAAAAAAACATAGCGGTTACTATCATGTTAAGATCATATGGCTAGATGTTGCTAAGATCATTTTGAAATATACAACATTTTGTTGTTGAAACTCAGGTTCATGATGTCATATGAACTTGTTTCAACACTTGCTCAACTTGGAAACCACAATGCCTTCAACAGGATAAAGTCATTGCTTGAATTATTGGCAATTTTCTCATTGGCAAGGTCCCCAAGGTGATGACTTATTTGCATAGCTTTGATGTTGAATCTTTCATATATTTTTATTTAGTTAGTTTTAAATTATGTTTTATTGTTTATGCTGTTGGCCCAATTTTCCCTCTATATTTTTGTTTTGTTTGCTAAGCAATTAATAGATTAAGTTGCTAGAAAAAAATTATAAAATATTTTTAAAATATGCTATTAAAAAAAGAAAACATATGGGACAGCTGTTTTCCTATGATAGTCCCACACTGTGCAAGAGGTGGTCAGATAGTGGTTTCCGCTACAACTGAGTTAGTGAGACATGAGTGAAATAAACAGTAATCAGGAACTGGAATCAACAGGTAAGTTAATTAAGCTTCTGAGGTTGATTGGGTATGATATCTGAAGGTCAGGCGGGACTTGTGGACATCTCCTAGGTTTTTGGCTTGGATAATGAAGTCAATGGCCTATTTATGGAGATAAGGAACAGAGGAGAGAGAGGTAGCTTGTAGAGGAGAAGGGAAAAATAGAAATTTGAATTTTGCTATGTGGAGTTGCAGGTAACTGGGGATATGCAAGTGAAGATGACTAATTATGGGTCATGTGGATTAGGTAAGTTTGACGTTTAGGGGAGAGGTCTAGGCTGGGGAAGGGGAAGTGGAGTTCATCAGTACATAGATGATAATTGGTGTCACAGAAGAGGATGATCCTTCTGTTGTCTTTGTCCAGGGGAGAGGCTCTGGGACTGGGGATCAGAACTCATGCTGAGGAAATGGACAGGGAACGTTGTGGGGAAGATGAGAGAGGAGCCAGCCACGGCATCACATCCAGTTGTAATTAAGGGGCTGGGAGGATGGTGCCGCATTTGATGGAAATGAGGGAGTTGGGAAGGGGTGAGATTCAGAAGGGAGGACAGTAGCTCAGTTTTTATAACATTAGAACATAGCTAATGCTAGGGTGTGAAATTATAGTATTAAAGAAGGGACTTTGAAGGTAATCTCTCTTACTAAGTCATTGCAAGGAAAAGTCAGGGTGTTCTTGTTCCGTGGCATATTAAAGCATGTGCTTAGGGGCAGTCACGTGGATACCGAGGCTTAGAGGAAGACCTCCAAGAAGTGCAGAGGGAGGCTCCTTACAGGGCAGAGGAAGAGAAAAAAAGTGTAAGGTCATGGAGAAGAGAACATAGTGGAGGTCAAGAAAGGAGGGCTAACAACGAGAGTCGAGGAGGAGAGACTAGTTAGCAGGGTGAATGGCAGGAAGTATTTGTATGGAGGACATGAGACATGTCAATAAATATTTTTGTGTTATCTTTCTCACAATTAACATTTCAAAATTGTATTAGTCAAATAACAGTTCTTATTTATATGGCTTGTGCTTGGATTCGTGGGGCTGTGGTACATACATGGATGTCTGATTTTGTTTTGGAAAAGAAATAAAATGGCATAAAGTCTTGTTTCATAAGAGAGTTGAAGGCTTACACGAGAAACCACCAGGAACTTGAGTTTGCAATCTTGTAGGAATGAAGGACATAACATACCTTAAATGGTTCGGGGCCAGTTAACGCATTTTGTTTAGAACGGGCCACTCTGCAGCTAACAAGAAAGGGGGCATGAGACGGAGATTCAGTACATTTGCAGCCAACAGGTGTCACTCTTGCAATGCGATACACAGCAGTCGTGACTTCTCTCACATCCCTCCCAAGGCTCTGATTTGATGTACAAGTATTGTCAGCTATCGCTCCCCCTTAAAGAATGCCAGTAAAAGTACATTATAAGGAAGGCTTTTCTTTATACAGAGAACTGCTTCTCCCACCTGGCAGTTTCATCTGATTGTGAGAATACATAAAACTTGATGTCATTTCCAAAGCGTATCTGCGGTAAACTGCAAAATGAGAGTACTTGAGTGAAGCTGTAGCTGATAATGAATGACGTGGCATGGACAGGAGAAATATCAATGGTGAGAAATGTAATGGCTAAATGTTAGCACAGGTCTTTTTCTTTTCTTTTTTTTTGACAAAGTCACTGGCTCTGGGGACTGTCATATTTACTTTGTCACCAGGCTCCATTGGATTCTTTGAAAAATTAGTCCACAGCTATACGCTATGCTCAGTCCTTCTCACTGCATGTGTGCGTGTTACAGAGGCTGGGGTGCAGTTGTTTTATGGGATCCGAGTGACCCTGAGAGACCAAGAGTGGGGTAAGCAGTTGATTCCTTCTTGTTCTTCGGAGAGCGTGATACTGTGACCAAAAGCACATGTTGTTAGAGGCTGAACCGAGTTCTGTATCTTACCAGGCTGCTGTCTAGACCGTTATCCAAAATGGTGGTTTGGAAATTAAACTTTTAATTGAATGGGGATAAGCTTGCTGACTGAAATTTTTTTTGGCCTAGTCCTTTTTTCCCTGTGGAAGTCACAGGATTGCTGACAGTGTGAGCTGTTCCTGAGTGGGATCCTTTTATAATAAATTGATAACTTAGTGAGTAAACGGGTTTCCTGAGTTCTGTGAGCTGCTCTAGCGAAATTGTTGAACTGAAGGAGGGGATCATGGGAACCTCTGATTTATGGCCAACTGGCCAGAAGTATAGTAACAACCCGGAATTTCATCTGGAATCTAAAGCTCAAGGAGGGTGTCGTGGGAACCTCCAATCCACAGCCTGTTTGTCAGAAGCAAAGAAAACAACCTGATGGCAACTGGCATCTGAAATGGGAAGAGGGGGAAGCCTCTTGTGAAACGGAACACTCAGCCTGTGGAATCTGATGCTAGCTCCAGGTGGATGGTGTCAGAATTGAGTTGAGTTATAGGACACTCACCTGGTGGCCTGATAATTGCTTGTTGGTATGGGGAAGACCACCCCCCCCACCCCCCGCCAACACACACACCAACACGCACACACTACAATTGGGTCCAGGAACCTGACAGAGGATTTGCACATGGCAGTGACTTAACCATGATGACGATAAATCTGCTTCATGTAGTAGGAAGATTCAACCTTAGAGTGTAAGGGAGCTAATTCTGTGAGCACACAAGGTGGCTGCTAATGCCACCTTAGTGCATTCTGAGATATTTTACTGGGTGTGGCACATTCGCACTGTGTCATTCTTGTTGTTAATGGCTGAAGCTAAGATAGAAATCAGAAACCTGGCAGCTGAATGCTGAGGATAGATCTTAAACGTACAATTGTCCATATACGACATCATCAATTTTTCTGGGATGATATTAGAAAGTCCAGTGACTTGCTAGAAGTTGTGGAAGAAGTGCCCAAATTCCGATTATGACTCAGAAAGCCAAAACCAGGAGTCACAAAGGAAAGGGCCAGCTGTGAGTGGCAAAGCTATCGGTATTGCTCCATTCCCTTTTGAGCATTAGCAGCAACTGGGCTGGGGCTGTTCTGGGAAGCAGATGCGGAGTAATCAAGATCTGTATATCATGAAGCCAAGATGCAGATTTGGGGAAAAACCGACAACCTTTTGCTCTTGTGTTTTCGAGTGTCATGGCCTGGTTAGGGTCGCAGTTAATGGCTGTTACGGCTGCTGAGCACCACAGTCACTGAATTCAACCCATTGAATTTCTGTTGATTTAAACAATGACCGGGATCATTATTTGGGTAGAAAGTGTTGGGGGCTGGGCAATTCCAGACCAAGAGAACAGTGACTGAAGGGGGCTCTTGAGGTGCATGACCTGTGTGGGGGAAGGTGGGTTGTCTGGCCTGGCAAGGTGTGCGGAAGGACAAAGTAGAAGACAAGCCTTGAAGGGTACTTTGGGTGCAGATCGCAGAGAGCCTTGACATTTATACTAAGAAACCTAGGTTTGGCCAGAGGAGGTGGTAAGTCAGGAGTCTCTCCGGCAGGGAAAGGATGTGAACATACCTGTTCTTCAGAAAGATAATCTGGGCAGCAGAGTTCTGATTTTAAAGAGAGGCTTGAGGCAGGGGCTGCAGCTAAAAGAAGGTCATGTGGGCAGTGATCTAGGGCCCAAACTGGGGCAGTGGTCGTTGGCTGTAGGAGAACAGGGAGGCATGGAAGATACTTTAGGGCAAAATTAGCGTTTGATTAAGAATTTTAGAGACCTTAGGTACTGACAAGCTAATGGCATCTCCCCAGTCCTCATATGCTGTTTAAAATAAAAACAACACTGGATTACAAAATAAACATTAAGAAAAAATAAATTTTATAGAAACATCAAACTTCTACTCCTCTCAAATTTTGTTTCATGCTTTTGAAACCCTTGATTCACTGGTGTGTTAAGAAGTTGCTGAATAGCCATTTAGGGTTATGCAGCCATGGATGAAATGGCTAGTACTTGAAAACTGGTCTGGAGTAAGAAGTAAGGAAGAGAGTGGAGTTTCTGGCTTGGTCAATAGGGAGGAAAGAGAAGCCAGTGACAAAGACACAGGGTGGTTCCCGGGTGTAGGGCACTGCCAAGGCGCTGTAGGGTGCACCAAAGAAAGCGTGAAGACACTGCTCCAAACCGTGGTGAACGTGAGCGATGTTCAGGCTGCTGACCTAGCCTATTAGAATATTTATTGACTCATTCATCCCTTTTTATTTCTACCTTCAGACTTACTTTCTTTTAATATCCAGAATATATAAAGAATAAGCCATTTAAAAACCAACAAACATGTGAAAAGATGCTCTGCATCACTAATCATAAGAGGAACACAAATCAAGATCGCGGTGAAATATCACCTCACATGCATTAGGATGGCTACTATAGAAAACCCCCAGAAAATAACAAGTGTTGGTGTCAGCGTGAGAAATTAGAACCTTTGTGCACTGTTGGTGTGATTGTAAAATGGTGCAGTTGAGGCAGGTTAGTAGTAAGCTAGGAAAATTCCTTGCCAGGTGTAATGGGGAAACCGAGACAGACAGCTGAACAAGCTGGCAGAGCAACTGGCACCCAGGTACAGAAGATCACCAGGGCGGAAAGTGCCAAGCAGGCTGCTTCGGCTCACCGAGAAGTCAGAGAAAAGGGGTCCTGGGGGCAGGCTCAGAGGGTTAGTCCAGTACAAACTGCCACTGCCTATTGCTACCCTGGTTGAAAGTCTTGTGGGGACCCTTAGAGTTTAGGAGAGAAAAGTAAAGATGCTCACCTGTGGGGGAAAAGAGGGGGAAGGGAAAGGCACAGGCGTGCTCCTGGGATGGAGAGCAGCGTGCTGCCTCTTTTGGTTTGAGGGTTTTTTTTTCCCCACAAGTATGATTTTATTTTAGCGCACAGATATTTGAAATTAGTCAAATAAACATTTGCTAATCTGAAATGTATAGAGAATAATACAAAAAATGCATGGACCCCTCTTTGTATGTTGTACTGTATTTTGCCATGTATAAGGTGCACCCACATTTTGGGCCCAAACTCTCAGGAAAAATCTTTTGTTTACATTTTTTAATTCAATTTTATTTTTTAATATTTTAATTTTTTATTGTTGTTCAGTTACAGTTGTCCCCATTACCCCCCATTGCTGTCCCCTGCTCCATCAAACCCCCACTCCCAAAGACAATCCCCACCCTATTGTCCTTGTCCATGGGTCCTTTGTACGTGTTCCTTGACTTGATCCTTCCCCTTCTTTCCCCTGTTATCTCCCTCCCCATCCCCTCTGGCCACTACCAGTTTGTTCTATATTAAGGGTTTTTAAAGGTCAGGATTTTAGGGGAGGATCTCAATAGAATGGTCATCAGCTTTTCCAGGTGTGTCCTTTTAGGGTTGTAGTCTCCACTAATTGGTCAGTACCAGGGCAGAGGGTCATTAGTCATAGCAGCTGGACCTGGAGTCACCTGCCCGGCTTTGCTGCTTTTTTTGGGCCTGGAGCTGAATACAACTGCAGTCCAGATGCTATCTCTAGGGAAGAAAGGTCAGGGGCTCTAAACCCACATGACCAGCGATATGCTGGAGGAAGACCTGCTCTGATCCCAGTCCTGGTCCCCTTTCGTAACACAACCGCCGTGGAAAACAGTATGGCATTTCCTCAAAAAATTAAAAATGGAGCTGCCACATGATTCAGCAATCTCACTTTTGGGTATATATCCAAAAGAATTAAAGCAGGGTCTCTACCAGCTATTTGCAGACCGGTGTGCATAGTAGTATTATTACAGGAGCCAAAAGGTGGAAGCAATCCAAATGTCCATCAACGAGTGAATGGTTAGGGTTCCAGGAATTAGTTATTTGGCTGGCAATGAAGGGTCTCATTCAAGAACTGATGCTTCCTCATCATGGGACGTTCTACAACTCTGCGGTTCCTCCACTTAGGTTTGTGGATTCTGTCTGTGTGCAATCATGGCTATACCCTGATGGTGATAAAATAGCACAAATAATGGTGTGTAACACAATGCTAAGTAGTACTCTGTGTAAGACCGTGTTGTCTTTACATGCACAAATCGACTCAGTTATCACTATGACTCTTTTAGGTGTAAGTTATCAATCCATTTCTCTGTAGAGGAACCTGAATCATAGAAAACTTAAGGAAACATAAAGCATAAATAATGAAACTTGGATTTGACCAGTTTACCTTATGTTAGTGTCTGTGGTATTAACCACCATTTTATTAGAGGTAGTAGATTGGAAGGCTTTAGCAGAGTAGGTCATTCAGAAATGTGTACATGGCAGAAATAAAAGCAAATATTTAAAGTATTGAATCATATCAGATTTAAGAGTTGTTTTTCTCTACGATGAAAAAAATTCCATACCAATATGTAACTACATATTTCTAATACATACAAAGGTAGTTTTATTAAAATGTAATAGTATCTGGTTGTATGAGGGATACAAAATGCCTATTAATGAGGAAGATATTATTTTAGCATACTGATAGTAATAAGTGCCTTTTAAAATTAAACTTTTATTAAGAGAATTGTAGATTGTTATGCAGTTGCAAGAAATAATACAGAGAAATCCCATGTACCATTTACTCACTTTTCCCCACTGGTCCAGCATCTTGCAAAACTATTGTACAATGTGAAAAACCAAGATCCTGGTGTTGATACGATCTACCTTTCTTATTCAGATTTCCCCCGGTTTTATTTGTACTCGTGTTTGTGTGTGTATTTGGTTACATACAGTTTTATCACATGTGTAGGTTTGGGTTTCTACCACTGCAGTCAAGATCCTGAACAATTCTATCACAATGGCCCTTGGTATTGCCTTTTTTTAAAAGTACATCTTCCTTTCCTCCCATCACACTTTCTGACCCTAATCTGTTCTCCATTTCTATATTTTTGTCATTTCCAGAATGACAGATGGAATCATACAGTTTGCAGCCTTTTGGAGTTGGCCTTTTCTTCCCTCAACAGAATTCTCTTGAGAGTCATCCAAGTTGTTTGTGTATCCATAGTTCATTGTTTTGTATTGCTGAGCGGTGTTCTGTGCTATGGATGTACCGCTCACTGTTTGTTTAACCCACTAGTTGAAGCACATCTGGACAGTTTTCAAGTTTTGACAGTCATAAATCAGGATGTTATGACCGTTTCTGTACAGGTTTTTGTGTGAACATAAGTTTATTATTTTTTTGGAATAAACACCCAAGAGGCAATTATGATGCTGCATGGTAGTTGTTTAATTTTATAAGCAACTGCTTGTATTAGTTTGCTATTGCAGCTGCAAATTTAGTGTCTTAAAATAACACAAATTTCTTCTTTTATACTTCTGGAGGTAAGAGGTTTGAATGAGTCTTACAGGGTCACCAAAGCCAATTCCTTCTGGATGCTCCAGAGGAGGATCTATTCCTTGTCTCCCCAGCTCAAGAGGGTGATGGGGGCCCCTTTCTCCATATGTAAACCCAGCTCTGTAGCATCTTCTCTTCTCTCTGACATCCTGCCCTCCCCTTCTAAGAACCCTCATGATTACACTGTACCCACTAGGTAATCTACGATGATCTCCCCATCTCAAGATTTTAATTTAATCACATCTGCAAAGTCTCTTTTGTTCTATAAGGTAACATTTTCAAAAGTTCTGAAAATGAGGAGGTGGACACCTTTAGGGGACCATCATTCAGCCTGCCACACTGCCAAAATGTTCTCCAGAATGACTGTTCCATTTTATATTCCCATTGTATAATGATTATTTTCTGCATCATCACCAGCATTTGATGTTGCCACTAGTTTTGATTTTAGCCATTCTGATAGGTGAGTAGTGACATCTCATTGTGGTTGGTTTTAATTAGTATTTTCCTGGTGGCTAATAGTATTGAACATTATTTTCATGTGCTTATTTGGACCTGTGTACCTTTTTTATTGAAATTTCTCTTCAAATCTTTTGCCATTTTCTAATGGATTGTTAATTTTTCTACTGTTAAATTAAGATAATTTTAGTTTTTTTTTAAAGATACTAGCCTTTTGTCAGGTATGTGGTTTTCATTTTTTACTGGTCTGTAGCTTGCTTTTCATCCTCTTCACATGGTGTTAATTTAATGTTCTCAAATTAAGACAAAGCAGAAGTTCTCAGTTTGAAGACAGCCACTTGATCACACTTTATTTCATTGTATCAAATTTAAAACTTTTCTGTTATCCATAGACACAAAGTGTTTCTCTTAAATTTTTCTAAAAGGTTTGTAGTTTTATGTTTTACATTTAAGTCCACAATCCATTTTGAGTTAATTTGTGTAGAAGGAATGCATGCTTTTAATAGAAATAAATTGGGGGCTATGAGCTGATTTCAGAGTCTTTTTTTAAATAAAGATTTTATTTATTTATTCTTAGACAGAGGGGAAGGGTGGGAGAAAGAGAGGGAGAGAAAAATCAGTGTGTGGGTGCCTCTCATGCACTCCCTACAGGGAACCCAGTCCACAGCTCAGGCCTGTGCCCTCTACTGGGAATTGAACCAGTGACCCTCTAGTTCACAGGCAGGCATTCAATCCACAGAGTCACATCAGCCAGGGCTGATTTTAGAGTCTTTTGACTCCTGAAGTTTGTGTTCATGATGGTGCTAGTTTAATAACACTGTTAACTGATGCCAAAATAGATGTCTCTTTTGCAGATAAACTGTAATGTTTCTGGTTCCTCAGGGTAGGGCCGTGCCCCCCTCTTCTTTTCATGTGTACATCAAAAAAGGAATACCAGACTTTGTAGTTCTTTTCTGAAGAAAAACAGTAAAAAAATTTTATATGACATTTTTCTTAATTTATTTTGCCAAGGGTTTGGGTAATTTTAACTGATGCCTTATGAGAAAAGAGCTCTGTGAACTGGTTTAATTTTCTCAGTATTGGTTGTTTCATTACCTATTTTTCTAGTTTTGGAAGTGGGAAGTTTCATATTATATTGTTAGACTATGGCTGGAGGGTACAACTGAGGCAAGTAGTAGAGTAAATTTGGAGGATTAGGAATAAATTTGTAAAAGCTTAAAACCAGAATCTTGAAGGATGGGACAAAACATAAGGGTTATCAGAACATAAGTATTATTGCTGAATGGTAATCAGAAAACTGTAGAGGGTCTTTAACTGCACCCCAGGTTATATACTAAAGAAGAAAATGTAAACTTGCATCACCCTCTGAAATATTGAGTGTTCACTGTCATCAATTCAGATAAATCCTTGTTCTAGCAATTTTGTATTACAAATTTCATGATGGATTTCATACTTTGCCTATGGAAGGAGCAAATTCAATAGAATATAATGTATGTACTTTGAGTTTCAAAAGTCAATATGGAAAGTGAAGTGGCTTTTGTAATAAATATAGCAACTGAATTGGTAAAGATAATTATGGAGTAATTCTATCCTTGGCCCTTGAAGATAGATTACACTGAAATCGATGAAATTACATGCATGGATCAAAGATAGAATGTTGATTAATTTTCACATGTCAAATTAAATCAGCTCACAAACTAGTTGCTACATGTGCAAGAGGAGTTATTTTAAAATACAGAATCAGATCTTTATACTATTGCAAAAATTATTAGTTTTAAAGAAAATATTTTATACATGTTATTTTGTTGTCAAAAATGTGATAAAATCATATGAATATTATTATGACATGCATATCTTAAAAATGATGAATGCCTAATTCCAAGGACCTTGGTGATGTATCGGGTCTTCACAATTGCAGCTTGATTGTATATCATCAAATAAAGGGAATAAGCCTCCAAAAATTAAGACAGCACTATTATAATTAGTTTCCTTCCTTTCAAAGCAAATAGGGAAGTGAATATAAACAGATACTTTTGGTCTTGGACTAATACTATAGTCTCCTCTTGGAGACTTATATAACCTACTTGGGCTCAACTTGTATACTTCTTGTTTCTTATTCTCAGCATCAGAGAGAGTGTGGAAATGTCATATGCCATGCAGATTCCTTCCTCATGTGACAGTTTCCTAACATTATCTGACCAGATCACAGCTTCTCAAGTATCCTGTTTAAGACTTGAAGCTAGAGCTAAAGAGCCCACGGAAAAGTGTCGTGAGTTCCTGTTTTGTCTTTTTGGATCATAGGAACCTTTGTTCTTTTTGGAACCTGATCATAGTTTCTGCTCTTCCCTCATTCTCTTCTGCTTATAGACAATTCTGTGTTAGGTATACCCTTATTGTATAGTTTACCAAAACAATGGTGTGAATGAAGTGGGACTGACTTCCTGCCCAATGACTGAGTATGACAAATATAACTTTAGCCTGAAAGGGCTGCTCTAGAGCCACTCTCCTGGCTTTCCTTGGCCATAAGGTTGAAGGTGTGTTTGCCTTCTCCGGTTCCTCCATGCAGACGCCATGACTCCCTTCTGTGCGTTTCCTCAGCACTTAGTCTGATTCTAAGAGAATCTCTAGCTTTACCTTGATATAGGAATTACCTGTGGACCAGTCACATCTCACAATTGACTGGCAGCTTCTGGAGGGCTCAGGTCAAGTCACAAGGACTTTTGTGGTTTCCCACGGCACCCGTTGGGGCCTGGGGCAGAATGGGCACACGGTGACGTGTTGTTGTTTTCCTTATATTCTGAAGTCTGAGTGAGCCACGTCGCAATACTTAGCTGAGTTTTGTATGTCATAACATTTAATGACAAACTTTTGTTGGTCTGGATTACAGCTTTTAGATCAGTCGGTCCGCTGTTCTTTGACCGAATTTTCTGCATTTTTGTCTTTACAGTGAGAAGTAGCAATCTCTTTTCTTTGTTCCTTGATTTTATCTCTTAGGACGGGAAACATGCTTATACCTGCCATTCTAGCTAATCACTACACTATGACTCATCATCAGGGACCTTAAATTTAGAAGAAAAATGTAAAGTTAGGCCATGAATTTGTGTTTTAAAGGAGCCACTCGGGTATTTTCCTGAAAAAAGAAAATCACAGTTTTAATCTTCTTCCTATTAATATTAGATGATTCTTAGAATTAACACATTATATAGCAAGCATGAAGAAACATGATATTCTCACAGAGGAATTATCTTACATAAAAGAATGCCTTTAGTTTTTTAAAATTTAATTAATTAATTTTTAAAAATATATTTTATTGATTATGCTATTACAATTGTCCCATTTTTTCTCCTATTCCCCTCTGCCCTGCACACCCCCTCCCACCCACATTCCCTCCCTTTATTTCATGTCTATGGGTCATACATATAAATTCTTTGAGAATGCCTTTAGTTTTCATGTAGAAGTATTATATAAATCCAAAGTACAAATTTTATTTTATGTTTTTAATTATTATTGAAAGTAGGTCTATAAAGTCAGGAAGATACATGTTTTCCTAGAAAACAGGAAACAAATTCTGTTTTACTAGTCATACCTAGTAGAAAGCTATTAGTTTTCTTCCAAGAATAAAGTAGGATTGCAAGTGGGTATTTAAAAAATGCATTAAAATGGCAATGTGAACATAATTTAAATGAGCCAAGCGCTGCTAATTATTCTGGCATGTGTTCAGTTAGTTTTGTGCTGTTTCTCCTCTAGTGTAAACAAGAGAAATAGTCTTAATTGTCACAAATAGCTTTTTAGTAAAGGTTGCTTTTTAAAAAAAATTTTTGCTGCTCTTTTAGTACAGTTTGTACTAAAGAACTAGTCACAATGTGTGATTATTTAGGATAATTTTTAAAAAATGAATGCACTATTACTTACATTTTTCAGCTCTTAAAATCAAATTAAAGAGCTAATTAAGCTATTCATTTACTAGAGCGGAAAATAATTATGCAATGTGTATCTGGAGGAATAAATAGCTTCATGTGCATCCAAATGAGGTAAAAGTGAGCTGAGACATATTCATGTAATGGGGTACGTGGAGCACAACACATAATGAAGAAGGCAGGTCCTTCACTGTAGTGTACTTGATCATTACTCTCCAGAAATGACATTGATTTGTGGGTGTGACTACACTACTCTTCACAACTCAGGGGCATTAGTGCATGACTAATAAATACTGCAGACTTGTTTTGAAGGCACTTTATCACACATTTACAAAATTTAAATGAGTTAGTTATTAGAACATGCTTCTCTTTCCTCTAGCATGGAGGACTAAATACTCAAGGTAGTTCCTGGATAAAGCATACTTATTGATGAGTAACAGGATGTTGGACTGAAGTTTATCCCTGAGTTTTGACTGAGACACCACTGTGATAGATATGAAAGAGAGGGTGAAAATTCTGGGAGCTACATCCTTGAACTTGTCAATCAAGGGTATGATCTACAAGGGAGTCATTGTACATACGGGAGAGGAAAGGGCTAGAGAGAAGGATATTTTTGGAGAAAAATGCATGATAAATCCCAGTGCTTCCCCCCACACAGGGGGAGATACTTCCTTCTTCCTTCTTCTTCGCTGCAGGCCAGTGAGGCAGATACGCACGTCACTGCCAGTTGTGGGCTGGAGTCTGATTCTGATGTCAGAAGTCCTGAGGGCAACAGAAGAGTGGACTAACTACTCTTTTGGCTGACAATGGGGGGAACTGGCACTGAGGTTTGTTTGATTCTTTTTTGTCAAAGGCTGTCTCATTGTTTCAAATAGACTAGAGGTGTGTACTTGGGAGGAAGAGGCAGTGTGGTTTCTCTTAGAGCCTGCAATCTGCAAGGGGGGAGATCTCAGAAGACAGAGGCTGGTTATGCACCACTGGTGTACAAAGACAGGAGTTATGAAAGACTGCTCAGGTTAGGAATGCACCAGCCTGGGGCTGGCTAGAAGTTGCAAGAGAAAGATGTTTACTGATAATGAGCTCTGGAGAGCTCATTCACCTTCAGGTCATAAGGATATCAGTCCTAGTGAGACCCTTTGTCCCACTCTTCTTCCTCATCTTCTTGCTTTAACCCTGAGGATATCAAAACATTAACTCTGAAGAAGGAAGAGGAAGGAGAGAAAAGAAGCACAAGGCAGCAAACTAGGTAAGGGGCCAATAAGCCCCTTTTTCTCATTGTAGCTTCCAGCCTGAAGCAGAAGCAAGCTGGGAGAGAAGGAGGTTTATTGCTAAGTCAAGCCCAGAGTTATAATTATTATGCAGAATTGGACATTGTAGTTTCTGAATCAATACTGTTTTTCATCCAGCTATGGGGAAACATTATCCCTGCTAAATAAAGCCTAATGGAATAGTGGGAAGCAAAAAGTTGTATCTTGATTACGTTATGATATGTATGTGCTTGAGTAACATCGCAATTTCAAATGCAGTGCTAGGTTTGTAGGAAATGAGGGAAATGTCCAATGGTGTAAAAAAATAAAAAGAATAGTCTGTTGAAATTTGAGCAGTAAGCAAATGAGATCAGGAGGGTAGCTTTGTGCCCAAGGCAAGATGAGTAATTGGAACCTGAGACTCCTACAACAGTTCAGACCCTGAAAGGGGAATAAGGCAGCTCTGGGTGCAGCTCTCCCTGGCAGACGCAAGAGAAAACCTACTCTGGAGGAAGGCAACCTCAGTTGGCCTCAGGATTCCTATAGATTAATATCTACTAAATATAAACTCACAATCAAAGATCACCAAAATAACAGAAGAAAAAACCTCTGTCTCACCATGAGGAGAGTTGGCAGAAACAATAAAGGATTTAGGACCCTAATGAATTAAGGTTTTGGAATTATCAGGTGTAGAATATCAAATGATCATGTATGAAATGTGTACAGAAATAACCTGGTACCTCACATAAATGAGAAAGCAATAAGGAACTAACCAAAATAAGCAGGAAGATTTGAAAAGAAAAGAAGTAGAAATTTCAAAATGGAAAAATATTGTTGAAATTTTAAAAATCAATGAGTTGGTAAAATATCAAATTAAATAATTGAAGAGAGAATTATTGCTAGATAGATTGAAAGAAATTACCCAGAATGCTGCACAGTAAGTTAAGAAAAGGAAAAATACAAAGGACAGTTTATCACTAACAGGCCCTCACTAAAATAACTCTAAATGTTTTAGTCTCACAACCCCTTTACATTCTTCAAAATTATTGAGAACCCAAAAAAGCTTTTCTATATGTGGGTTATATCTGTTGATATATACTATATTAGAAGTTAAAGCAAAAAATTTAAAAATTTTATTAATTCATTAAAAGTAATAAACCCATTAGATGTTTAGAAAACATCAAATAAGAAAAAAGCTTATTTTCAATACAAACATATTATTGTGAAATTGTTTTGCGCTTTTGAAAATCTCTTTATTGTCTGGGTAGATAGAAGACTGCTAGATTCTCATATCTGCTTCTGCATTCATTCTGTGGCTATACATTGTTTTGGTGGAAATGTATGAAGAAAATCTGGCCTCACACACATATGTAGTGAAAAAGGGAGAAGTATCTTACCAGCCTTTTCAGATGATGGTGGATATTATTCTTTATACTACACCCCAACTCAACTACTGGTAGTTTCCTAATGGTTAGTAGCAATGTGGAATTTGAAAACATTATCAACAAACTTTTCATATTACATTAAAATTCATTTGCTGATGCTGGGATTATACCCTAAGAATCCTGAAACACCAATTCAAAAGAACTGGTGCACCCCAATGTTCATAGCAGAACAATTTGCACTAGCCAAGTGCTGGAAACAGCCTAAGTGCCCATCAGTAAATGAGTGGATCAAAAAACTGGTACGTTTACACAATGGAATACTATGCAGCAGAAAGAATGAAGGAAATTCTACTCTTAGTGACAGTATGGATGGAACTGGAGAGCATTATGCTAAGTGAAATCAGCCAGGAGGTGAAAGACAAATGCCATGTGATCTCACCTATAAGTGGAACCTAATCAACAAAACAAACAAGCGAGTGCAATATAACTGAAGACATGGAAATAAAGAACAAAGTGACGTAACCAGAGGGGAAGGGTGAGGGGATAATGGGATAGAGAAGGGGAAGAAGGGTCGTCAAAGAACATGTATAAAGGAGCCATGGACAAAGACAAAGGTGGGGGAGGATTGAATGTGGGAGGTGGGGGTGGGTAGGGTGGGGGAGAATAGTGAGGGGGGGAATGGGGACAACCATAATTAAACAATAAAAAATTCATTTGTCTATCTTAAATCTAAAATGGACTTTTTACCTATGGATGATTTTGTAACATCATGAACTGGTGATTTGGAAAATGTAGGTTCACTGGGTAACACAGGTCTTCCGTACATTGATGCAAAAATCACACTCATTAACATCACCACTAATCTCTTTAGAAAAGTCCATGTACTGAGAAGTTGTCAAGCTCATGGCAGAAAATACAAGTTTTCTAAAATTCTAATTTTTGCTTGAAATTTGAATTTTATTATTGGCAAGAAATTCTATCGGTTGTTCTCTTGAAGTAACAGGCTCACTTCATTCAATTTTGAGAATGTCTGCCACTTATCCAAGTCTGAATAGCCATAGTTCATCTGTCAGTCATTCTTTTAAGTGAAGATAGTGTTCCGTGAAAAAACTGGTTACGTCAGCTTGAAACTCAATCACACAAGTGTTTTTCCTTGAGACAACCTACACGCTTTGGTATTCAGCAGAAGTGCTTTTTGTGCTTCCCATTTGGTCACAGTGAATATTAAAAAGACATTGCTCAAGGGTCAAGATTTAACAAAATTAATATTTTTTCGGTCTCACCAAGCACACTTTTAAGTGAAACGGGCATTTTAGAAAACTTACCATGCATGGGTGACAGTGCAGAAAACAGAGGTTTCCAGCACAGTTTGGTGTCACTGCCTTGATTCGTGCTGAGGCAGCCGCACCTGTACCCGCCGTTGCTCCTGCACCATCAGCGGATGTGTCAGCACAGTGAGAAAGACCAATAATAACACCTTCACACTGTTATGAAAACAGTTTTGACCTTGTGGACCCCTAACAGGGTCTTGGGGACCCTGCAGGTCTGTAAATCACACGTTAGGACTGCTATTCTAAGGGAATGAGAAAAATAGCTCCAGGAATAAATTCTAAAATATAAGAAGGTCTAGTGAGCAAAGAAACTGGTAGCCTAACACACCTTATCAATATAAAATAGTAATGTTTTATTTGTGGGCATTAAAATACTAGAATTAAATTAATAGGCAACAGAATCACATAAATTGTAAGGGGTAGAAATAGCATGCAAATTGGTGAGGGTGTTCAGAAAGAAGGGTCATGATATTGAATAACTTTAGAATTTAACTTAAATATGAAAGAAGTATTTTAAGACTGGAGAATGTCTAATTAAACATTATGGACTGAACATATGCATTTATTTTTTCTATTTCCCAACCACAAGCAAGACAATAAATGGGTGTTTTGAAAGATATAAGCCTATAGGGGAGCATGAGGAGACAATAGCAGCCAAATTTAGAAAGGTGGAACGCGGGTGGATGTGTAGCATCTGTCTTAGACAAGCTGGGAAAGCCGAGTTCTGAGACTCAGGAGGAGTCAGTAGGGGCAATAAAAAATGACTTTAATTCCTAAGGATTTCATATTTTAGAATTACCAGATAAAGAATATTTATTAATTATATGTGAAAATGCTTAAAGGAATAACATGTGTCCTCACATAAAAAGGAAAATAGCAAGAAACTATCAGAAAAGCACTGGTACCCGGATGAAATAAGTGGCATCTTGGGTATCCAGATGATGAAAACTGAGGAGCAACTTATTTACACTGAGGAATCCTCAAAAGGTTCAGGAGCTGGTGTCATTAGGCACTTTTCTTGGAATTGGAGCTAAGATGATGCTGTGCAAGAGGAGTGAATGGTTGAAAGGCTTCCTACAATGCAGCTAGCCTCCCAGCTTTCCTTCCCACCCTGAAGATTTCCTGTGGATAGATAATTCATATGACGTCCAGGCTGGGTAGTGCCAGGCACAGTTGGGAGTCTAGTTAAACTTCATATACTGAAGTGTAGGTGCTGAGTGTGTGCAAAACAGCAGCTGCTATCTGAAATTCAAAGAACTATATTGTGAGGATTGAGGGGTGGCATTTGTGCATGCCGTGGTCTCCCCTTATCTGCGGGGTCTATGGTCCAAGACCCCCAGTGGATGCCTGAAATCTTGGATAGCCCCGAACCTTATGCACAGTTGGCCCTCCATATCCGCAGTTTCTTGCACATTTGTGCTTGGTCTTGGTTATCATGTTGTTGGGGAAGGAGATGGCAGATGTGTATGCTGTAGAGGTATAAACGTAGAGACACAGAGAATTTTCCAAATGTGTTTCAATAATCAGAATCCACCTCCATCTCCTAAGTTCCATTAACATTTTATAAAAGTCGTTCAAATCACACAATACACTATTTAAAATCCCTACCTCTCTTTTCTCCTACTTTTAAAGTAATTAATAGCCAAGTGACCAAAAATTGGGTACTAGTGTGGAGGAGGTGGAGAAACAGGATTCTAGGTAATAGGCTGGCCCCAGGTTATGGAAGTAAAGGAGAATTCAGTGTTATGACATTATTGATGTGCACTATGTAAATATTTAGAAAACAGTAATTTTATAAGTCTACCTGTGATTTAGTGTGAAGTTTCTTTCTACCTGAGATTTAGTGTGAAGTTTCTTTCTTAAACCGTGTGCCCTAGTAAATGTCAAGGCACAGCAGGCTGAAAATTAGTGCTGATTTTATAAGCAACCTTTTGTGTATTTTACTCTGGGTGGTGTGGTTTTCTCATCTACCCACACATTCGACAGAGCATTACGTGGATGACAGATAACAATGCTATTGAAAGAGCCTTATGATTAAAGTTAGAATTCTAAGGTTTGAATAAGTTTCATTTCTAGAAGGGGCTGTGTTTACAGACAATGTTCTATGATACCAGAAGTGTAAGAAATGGGCATGGGGCAAGAAAAAACTGGGTAAAGGAGAGGCTGGCGTGCATGTCTGCAGGAGACATAGTGCTTAAAGCCAAATGTTTGAGAACATGAAGGAGGAAATCTCTGACTCAGCAGTCTAATTCCATGAAATCTGGAACCTTTCCCTTGGACCGGGAATAGAGGATGCCACAGGCCCGGTGAAATCTTATCAGTTTGATGTTGAGGATAGAACGGTGAAGCTTCAGGTGGTCAGAGCTTCAGCTGAGTTTCCCCACAGGTGTAAACAACAAAGTACTGCCAGTCTCTCTAAAGCTCGAGTTCCAGCCTGGAGAATACAACTTGTGTGACATTTCCTTGCACTTCAGATTTCTACACTAAGGAAGCAGTTGCTCAGTGAGTTATGTGGTTCAGTTCAAGCTGAGATAAAGTTTGATTCAAAACTTGTGATAACTTGTCATGATAATGGAATTTCCTACAGTTAAAGGGAGAAACAGACACCGTATGAGAGTAAGTGGAAAATTTTAAGAGAAAGAGCTATAAATATGCAAACAAACCTTTATGAAAGTCATTGAAGTATTTAATAATTTCAGGCTATATCCCTGTATGAAGTCCTTCAGTGCTCCTCGACCTCCTTCCCACGTGATGAATTTCTAAGCACTGCAACATGCGTGGCAGTTGGCACAGGAAGCACTGTGGGCTTGCTGTGTTGATGAATTTATCCACTCATTGTTTTATGCCTCGGCTTATATGGATAAATTGTGTTTCTATCTCTCTCTCCCTAATATCTTACATTCTCTGCAGAGCAAGGATTCTGCATCTCTGAAGGACATTTCTGTGGGCTCAACATTCTGTTAAGTGAAATAAACAGGTTACATTACCTTTTTCCATCAAAGTAATTGGTGTCAGCACACTCCCGGTGCTTCAGACTCACCCCTTTGTGGTACTTTTCATTGACTATGGTACATGTCTCCTGATAGTAGGTCCTCATGCTGTAGCTCCTAGCCCTACATGGTTAAATTTATGTAAGTTAAAATGAATACAATTAAAATTTCAGTTCCCAACCCCACTAGCCATATTTTCACACATCCAATAGTCACAGTGGCTACTGAATTGCACAGGGAACACACAGAACATTTCTGTCATTGAAGGCAATTCTTTAGTCTTTGCTGGTCTAACACATTTTTCATATTTGTCTTGAGCTTTTAATTTTCTCTACCAATTAACCTAGGCAACATGAACAGTATGCTTTGACTTTTACAACAATACTCTATGGTCTTGTTTCCCAATTCTCAATTCTTGTAATCTACTTCCATGAATCATCTGGAATCTCAGGGTCACACCTGGGCCTGTTATCACCCAGGATCACTCTGCCTCTGACACTTAAATCTAAGCACTAGTTTTCAGCTGTTTTGTTCTCTAATACCCATCACACCTGTTCTTCAGTTACACTGAGATCTCTAGTTCCTGGACCTGTGCATTTGTTCTCATTTGACTCCTCTGTCTTTCTAATCCAGCCTGCTGCCCATCTTTACACATTCTCTTGTCATCATCCTAGAATCGATCGACACTTATCCTTCTAATGCATCCTCCTTAACGTCATTACTCCCATATCAGGTAAGTGGAGCAGGAAAACTGACAAAATACAACTGAAATTAGGTGCTCTACGCTAATGTTTTTCAAACCGTGGCTCACAGCCTAATGATGGATTGTAAAGGAGCTCAATCTAGTGCGTTTGTTTTTTATGTTAAATAAGATGAAATAGAAAACAATCTCAGAAAGTAAGTACAATTAGGTTTTCATAAATCTTTTGTTTTATATATAGTCTGTCTGGAAAAAAATCCAGAAATTATTAATAGAACAAGAACAGTTGAGCAACATCAATGTAATCTCGCAGCCAAGGAGAGTGGACTGGAATGCACATGTATGAACAGTGACAACTTTACTGTACCAGTCAGTGGGGGTGGTAGATACCACTGAGTGAACATGTGTTCTGTGTCGCTATCACATTCAATACAACTGAATGAATAGAGCAATGAATCTGCATCAGATTTTGTGTTAAGCTTGAACATTCTTCTGTGGAAAGTATTCGGGTGATTCAGAAGGCTATTGGGGACGATACAAAGAGTGTAGTGCAAATAAAAGTGTGGCACAAATGCTTCAAAGATGGCCGAGAATCTGTTGAAAGTGATCCATATTCTGGAAGCCCTGCAACAAGCAGAACACCTGAGAATGTTGACCATGCATAGGCTGCAGTCAACAAAGATTGGCGACTGACAGGGTGAGAACTAGAAGCTGATCTGGGGATTCCAAAAACTACTGTCTGAGATTTTGATATAGGATCTTGGCATGAAACATGTTGTGGCAAAATTCATTCCGTGGCTTCTGCTACCAGAGCAAAAGGAACACTGTGCTGTAGTTGCTAACGACTTGATTCAAACCACTATCAATGAACTAGATTTTGTCAAGAAGGTCATAACTGGAGATGAATGGTGGGTCTACAGCTATGATCCAGAAATAAAGGCCCAGTTCTCCAAATGGAAGTCACCTGGTTCTCCACACACTAAGAAGGCGTGGCAAAGTTGCAGCAAGATCAAGACTGTGTTAACTGTGTTTTTTGATTGGATTAGGAAGGTGTTGTCCATCATCAGTACACCCCTCCAGGTGAAACAATTAATGAGTACTACCTCCATATACTTCATCATAGCTGCAGCTGTGGGCAGCTGGTGATTGGCAGCTTGATCACAACAACACACCCACTGATGTATCACGTCTCATGCAGAGTTTTTTTGGTGAAACATCAAATCACCCAGGTGACTCAGTTCCACTATAGTCCAGATTTGACACCCTGGGACTTTTGGATTTTCCCAAAACTAAAATCACCTTTGAAAAGGAAGAGATTTCAGACCATTGATGAGATTCTGGAAAATATGACAAAGCAGCTGATGGCCAAAGCATTTTGCAAAGTGTTTTGAACAATGGAAGAGACGGGGAGAACTGTGTGAGGTCCCAAGGTGCCTACTTTGAAGGGGACTGAGGCATCATTGTCCTATGTACAGTGTTTCTTGTATCTTGTTCAATAAATGTCTCTATTTTTCATAGTACATGGCTGGATATTTTATGGACAGACAAAATGGGGAAAATGCCAATATTTTCTCCTTTGTTAATAAAATTTCCTAATACTGAATCATTCTTGCATCCCTGCAATAGGCCTTATTTGGTCATGATATATTTCTCTTTTAATATACTGCTTTATTTGATTTACTAATGTTTGGTTTAGAATTTTTGCATCTACAATTTTTAAATAATATTGTCAACTATCTTATTTAGCATTTGCTTTTTGTCCAATATTGAAAACATGGTTTTATTTAATTTGTAAAATGAAGTAGAAAAAATTTTTACCTTTTCTATCCTTGATCTGGAATTGTTTATCTAAAATAGAAATCACTTTTTTTTTCTTTAAATGCTTTCTGAAACTCACTTTAAAATCATCTGAATCTTCTTGATGCATTTTCAGGAATAGATTTTTAAAATTACATTTTTATTTTCTCAAATGGTTATCAATCTTTGTGTTTTTTAATCCTCTCTTGTCAAATTTTTAATATTATCTTTTAAAGCATTCATTTAACCTAGGTTTTCAAATGTACTGATAATAACCTGTATGTAATAATTATTTTTAAAAATAAGAAATCTATAATCATGTTCTCTTCGTATCCTAAAAAGTGTTTGTGTTCTCTCTCCCTCCTCTTTCCCTCTTTTCCTCCCTCCCTCCCCTTAACCAGGCGTGATAAAAAGTTTTTCTGCCTTCTTGGACTTTTTAAAAATGAAGTCTATTTGATTTTTGTTTTTCATTTTGTTAATTTTTATTTGTCTTTATTTGCTTTCTTTGGGCTTATTTGTTCTTGAGTTCGTAACTCTTAGTGGGAGACGAAGCCTGCCTTCTCTTGCAGCTGGGACACAGACAAATGATCTAGCTGCAATCATAGGTATGCCACCCTGGTTTTGAATTGAGAGTTAGTAATGCCAGAAGCAACAAGCGTGGCATTTGCAGGAAGATGGAGTTCTTGGGACAGTAGTGACGGGAGCACCAGGGCTGTCTTAGCATCCATGGCTATCTGAGTCAGTGGTGCAAGATGCAGCTGCTGGCAACTGGTGGTGGCAGTGGCATCATTGTCCTCTCCAGAGTGGGTCAGTGACACTATGATGGGCATTGTTCTCACTGTACAGTTCTGAGCTTAATTCTACTGCCAAGCCAGTGATTCTGTGAGTGAACCAATGTCCTGTTAATAAGTTCATTTTCTTGCCTAAGTCAGCCAGACTTGGTTTCTATTGCTTCCAACTGAGAATCTTGATTGAATACCAAGGTACATTCCTTTCTAAATGGTGTTCCTTTCTAAATAGTGTTTCTAAAGAAATTGTGTTTCTAAATAATATTTTGATTTCCTTTCTATCTCAGGAATTATTAAGAAGGATGTTTAAAAAATCTCCCAGTTGATAAACATGTTGGTTCTTTCTGTTGTTAATTTCTCTTTTTGTTGTAAGGTGGTCAGTTAATGTGGCTTGTAAGATTTGTAATTTTTGGACTGTATTAAAAATTGTTTAAAAAGTTTTTATTTATTTATTTCTAGAGAGAGGGGAAAGGAGGGAGAAAGGAAGAGAGAAACATCAATGTGTGGTTGCCTTCCATGTGCCCCCAACCAGGGACCTGGCCCGCAACCCAGACATGTGCCTTCACTGGGAATCGAACTGGTGACCGCTTGGTTTGCAGGCTGGTGCCCAGTCCACTGAGCCACACCAGCCAGGGCAAGAATGTATTAAAATTTTACCTGTGATCTAATATATGTCGCATCTGATCCAAGAGTATTTTTTCCGTTTGTGACTATGACATTTCCGTTCTGAATGCAGCCCTTTGCAGATTTGTCAGTTTTACCTTATATTTAGAGGAGCTATCAGGCTTCATGGTTGATTGCACCATTTTCGGTATACAATATTTTTTGTTCAATTTACTGTTTTTAACCTTGAACCCTATTTTGTTTAACATTAATATTGCTACATTTTCTTATGTTAGCATTTGTATATTTTTGTACCTCTATTTTTAATTTTACTTCATATTTTTTCCTTCCCTTTTCACTCCTTTCCTCCTTTCATCTTTCTCTTCCTTCTTCCTCTACCCAGTGTGTAAATCTGTTTCTTTTAAAGGGAGAATTTAATATATTTGTATTTATTGTGATTATAACTATGGCCTGCTATATTTCTACTACTTTATTTTATATTTATTATTTTATCTTGGTGTTGTTTTTCTTTTGGGTCTTTTGTTGATATATTACATTTTCTTTATTTCATTTTTATTTCTCTTTTCCTAATCATTACCTTTTAAGTTTTTATTCCATATATCTAAACTTAAAATCTGACTTCAGCCTCTGGAGCAGCACTTGCCAGCAGAAATTCTGTGATGATAGAAATGTCCTATATCTCTAACACTGTGCCATGGAGGAGCCCTGAGCTATATGTGGCTGTTAAGTGTTTGAAATGTGACTAATGTGACTGAGGAGCTGAAGTTCTCGTTTTACTTCATTTTAATCAATGTAAATTTAAATAGCTACATGTAATCAGTGAGTACCATTGTGTTAGTTTCCTAGGACGACCATAACAGAACGCCACAGACTGGGTGGCTTAAACAATGGAAATATATTTTCTCACAGTTCTGGAGGTTAGGAGTCCAAGATCAAGATGTTGCTAAATTTGTTTTCCCCTGAGGCTTTTGATTTCTCTCCTTGGCTTGTAGGTGGCTGTCTTCTTGCTGTGTCCTCACGTAGTCTTTTCTCTCTGTGCACGTATTCTTGGTATTACTTTGGTGTCCACATGTCCTCTTTACAAGTACACCAGTCACACTGAACAAGGACTCACCCTAACAGCCTCCTTTTAACTTAAGCAATCTCTTTATCTCCAAAGACAGTTCCATTTTGAGGTACTGAAGGTTAGGCCTTCAACATATGAATTTTGTAGGGACACAAGTCAGCCTATCACAATGTTCTGGAGAGTGCAGAATTACTCTGCATTCATTTCTTCCTCTCCACGTACACTGCTACTCACTGTAGAATACTTTGATTTTTCTGCACCTTCTGCCATGTGGTAATCATCTGGAATTCTACTTCCAATTTTCACTTGCCTTCTGCATTAGCAATTACTAGAATTAACTAGAAATTTCACATATTTCTTTGTTATTTTTTCTTATATCCTCTTTCTTGAACTTTTTTATCTTGTTGCCACAATTTTGTTCTCTAGCAATTCTTTCAGAAAGGGGCTTGAAGTCTAGGTGAGGATTCTAAGTTTAAAATTAATTTCTCAATAATTTGAAGACATTGTTTATACTGCTGGTGTCTTACCGAGATCCCCTTTAACAGGCTAGGGCACCCATCCCTCCACCGCGGTGAGCATCAGCTGTGGAAATAGCTCATGCCTGCTTGCTTGTCTGAAGAATGGCCCTTTACTCAATGAGGCCAATTCCTTTGGAAAATTACTCATCCGCTTCCCCTGGGGGCAGCCAATTGTTGCCTGACTAGGAGGACCAAAGGTATTCCCCATCGCCTGAAGGCAGGACCGGTTCTGTGGGCAATGTTCATGCATTTGGGGCTCAGTAAGGAATCAAGCTGCCACCAGATTCCTGCTGACACCACATTTTAGCTTAGTTCCTTCCCTAGCCTTATTCCACTTCTCTTCCCTCTCCACCTACTCTCTTAATCAATCATGTGCGCCCAAATCCCTGTCTCAGGCTCTGCTTCTAGGGAACCTGATCCAAGGCACATTGTTTCAGTCCTTTCATCTGTCCCTTGCCCTCATGCTTATGGACCCAATGCCAGTTAGACCTTCAGAAAATGTTCACCCAATGAACGAGTGAAGTTACCTTCCTTGGGAAGCATGCAGATCACATACACTTTCCAAACCTAATTTCTAATTATGAAAGTAAAATGTCTGATTTTGGCTTTAAAGCCCAGTCTGGTGGCCTATTCACATGAAGCCCACCTTTATTTATTAGTCTACTTTGAGTTTTATACTGCTTTTATAACCCCAAACATAATTTTTTATACCTGAATTATGTACAGCCCTATATTACTTGCACATTGTGTCATGTATCTTATTTCCTCAGCTGGAACACAATTTTTTAAAGTATTTTTATTGCTTATGCTATTATAGCTGTCCCATCTTTCTCTCCCCTTTATTCCCCTCTGTCCTGTACTCCCCCATCACCAGTGTCCCTCCACCACCTGTAGTTCATGTTCATGGGTCATACGTATAAGTTGTTTGGTTTCTCCATCTCCTATACTATTCCTAACCTCCCCCTGTCTATTTTGTACCTACCATTTATGCTTCTTATTCTCTGTGTATTTTCCCCCATTCTCCCTTCTCTCCCTCCCCGCTGATAACCCTCCATGAGATCTCCATTTCTGTGATTCTGTTCCTCTTCTATTGTTTGCTTAGTTTTTTCTTTTTTAGGTTCAGTTGTTGATAGTTGTGAGTTTGTTGTCATTTTACTGTTCATAGTTTTGATCTTCTCTTTTTCTGAGATAAGTTTCTTTAACATTTTGTATAAAAAGGGCTTCGTGATGATGAACTCCTTTAACTTGACCTTATCTGGGAAGCACTTTATTTGCCCTTCCATTCTAAATGACAGTTTCGCTGGATAGAGTAATCTTGGATGGAGGTCCTTGCCTTTCATGACTTTGAATACTTCCTTCCAGCCCCTTCTTGCCTGTAAGGTTTCTCTTGAGAAATCAGCTGACAGTCTTATGGGAACTCCTTTGTAGGTAACTGTCTCCTTTCCTCTTACTGCTTTTAAGATTCTCTGCTTATCTTTAATCTTGGGTAATTTAATTATAATGTGCCTTGGTGTGTGCCTCTTTGGGTCTAACTTCTTTGGGACTCTCTGAGCTTCCTGGACTTCCTGGAAGTCTGTTCCTTTGCCAGATTGGGGAAATTCTCCTTCATTATTTTTTTCATATAAGTTTTCAATTTCTTGCTCTTCCTCTTCTCCTTCTGGCATCCCTATGATTCAGATGTAGGAACATTTAAAGTTGTCCCAGAGGTTCCAAAGCCTCTCCTCATTTTTTTGAATTCTTGTTTCTTCATTGTGTTCTGGTCGAATGTTTATTTCTTCCTTCTGTTCCAAATCTTTGATTTGAGTCCCGATTTCCTTCCCTTCACTTGGTTCCTTGTATGTTTTTCTTTATTTCATTTTGCATAGCCTTCACTTTTTCCTCTATTTTGTGACCATACTGCACCATTTTTGTGAGCATCCTGATTACCAGGGTTTTGAACTCTGGATCTGATACGTTGGCTATCTCCTCCTCACTTAGTTCTTTTTGTGGAGTTTTGATCTGTTCTTTCATTTGGGCCATATGGTTTCTTTGTCTGGGTACAGCTGTTATGTAGAAAAGGGTGGAGCCTTACATATTCACCAGGGTGGGGCAACCCACATTGCTGTGTTGTGATACTATATGTGGGGGAGGGGTCGAGAGAGAACAGTGCCACTTGCTTGGCTCTCCACTGGCTTTCAGTCACTTCTTCTGCTACCCACAAGCAAATTGAGTCCTTCTGGTGCTCATTCCTGGGCGGGTGGGTTTGTGTACATTTTAGGACCCTGTAGGTCTCTCCAACAAACTTCCCTGTGAGACTTGGAGTTTCTCTCACCACTGCAACCCCCACAGGTTTTTACAGCTAGAGGTTTTGAGGCTTTCTTTTCCCATGCTGGAACCCTGGGTTGCGTAGTCTGTCTCGCTGTCTGCTTGTTCCTCCTGGCTTGTTTGCATGCAATTGTGGGACCACCTGCTCCCCCAGTCACTGCCTCACCCGCCCAGGTCCTCCAGCCATCACCTTTCTCCAGCTATCACCTTGCCATGCATCCTCTCCACTGTGGCTGCCTGTCTCTGACCCTCCTACCAGTCTGGATGAATGTTTCCTCTTGAAGTCCTTGATTATTATACTTCCATACAGTTCAATTTTCTGGCAGTTCTAGTTGTTTTTTATTTTTTTAATTTGTTGTTATCCTTCTTTCGGTTGTGGGAGGAGGCAAAGTGTATCTAACTATGCCTCCATCTTGGCTGGAAGTCTAGAGCACAATTGTATGGACTTTATGTTTCTCTGTATCACTTAGGACCTAACACCTTGCTAGAATGTAATACTCAGTTAATGATTGCATGATGTTTTTATGACAACTTAGTTTAAAGGAATTATATTTGAATACAAATTTTCTCTTAGAAAAGACTTCTTTTTTTCCTACTTCTGGGTTATTTAATTCCATTTTGAAGACTCTATTTCCATAACAATAGATTATCATAAAAGAAAGAGGATAGCATGGCCTTTACCTTGAACAACCAGAAAGCAAAGGATTATGAGAAGAAAACTTGTGATTGCAAAATTATAAATAAAATGAATGAATCAAACAGAGGGAAGCAGTTATACAAAGAAGGATAAATCATTTCTAACAGCATTTATAATATTACTGTACTTCAAGGTGATTAAAATAGTCAGCAGAATCCAGAAGCTCAGACATTAGTAATGTGATAAACTTCAGAAACTAAAGGCGGAAAGCCTTTTGTCAGTCCCAGGGAGCCTAGCTGACTTCAAAAGCAATGCCCTCTATTTGATCAGTAAGGGCAGTGGCACAGAACCTAAGCTCTTTAATGATTTGCAGTATCATCAAGTTTCCAATAAGCCTATATTTGAGAGTTGCCTGAGGTGACTTTTTCTTTAATTTGCAAAGAATGTTCAATAGTAAAGTAGTGACAAGTTGAATCTGGCCCACAAAGATGACAGAAAAATAGTGTGATGCAAAACAAATTTTCCTTGAGAATCTAAAGAGAATTCAGGACAAATTCCTGTGGCTGAAATTTAGTGGGAATTTCTTTGGCTTTACATGGCAAAATATTTTAGAATATACTAAGTGGATGTTGCTATCAACCAGACTCTGTCATCATTGAGCATGCTCACCTGTTCTTTTTTTTTTGGATTCTTTTAAAAAATATTCATTCATTCATTCTTGTTTATTCTATTACAGTTGTCCCTATTTTTTCCTTTCACCCTCCTCTACCCAGCCCACACTTGCTCCACAGTCATTTCCCACACCTCTGTTCATGTGAATGGGTCATTCATGTGTGTTCTTTGACTAGTCCCTTCCCCCTTTTTCCACTATTGCCCTACCTCCTCACCTCTGGTAGCTGTCAGTCTGTTCCATGATTCCATGTTTCTGGTTCTGTTTTGCTCATTTGTTTATTTGGTTCATTGGTTTCCGCTTTAAAAAATATTTTATTGATTATGCTATTACAGTTGTCCCAATTTTTCCCACTTTACCCACCTCCACACAGCACCACCCACTCCTTCAGACAAACCTCACACCCTTGTTCATGTCTGTGTGTGATGCATATAAGTTCTTTGGCTGCTTCATTTCCTATACAGTACTTTACATCCCCATGGCTGTTCTGTAACTACCTATTTGTACTTTATCCCCTCACCTCTTCACCCATTCCCCCATAACTGCCACCCATCTGGCAACCATCAAAATGCTCTCCATATCCATGATTCTGTCTCTGTTCTTCTTGTTTGCTTAGTTCATTTTTTAGATTCAATTGTTGCTAGATATGTATTTATTGCCATTTTATTGTTCATAGTTTTGATCCTTCTTTTTCTTAAATAAGTTCCTTTAACATTTCATATAATAATTTGGTGATGATGAGCTCCTTTTGTTTTTTCTTGTTGGGAAAGTGTTTATCTCCCCTTTGATTCTAAACAATATCTTGGCTAGGTAGAGCAGTCTTGGCTGTAGGTCCCTCTTTTTCATGACTTTGAATATTTCTTGTCAATTCCTTCTAGCCTGCAAAATTTCTTTTGAGAAATCAGCTGACAGTCTTATGGGAACTCTCTTGTAGATAACTACATGCTTTTCTCTTGCTGTTTATAAGATTCTCTCTTTATCTTTAACCTTTGGCATTTTAATTATGATGTGCCTTGGAGTGGGCCTCTTTGCATCCATCTTGCTTGGGACTCTCTTTGCTTCCTGGACTTGCATATCTATTTCCTTCACCAAATTATGGAAGTTTTTTTTTTTCATTATTTTTTTCAAATAGATTTCCAGTTTCTTGCTCTTTCTCTTCTCCTTCTGGCACTCCTGTGCTGAGAATGTTGAAAAACTTGAAGTTGTCCCAGAGGCTGTTTACACTATCCTTGTTTTTTTCTTTTTTTGTTTGGATTCTTTTGGCTTCTTGTTCTTATTGGTTGTGTTTTGCTTCCTTAAGTTCCAAATCATTGATGTGATTGTTAGCTGCATCTACTCTACTGTTGTTTCCCTGTAAATTGTCCTTTACTTCAATTAGCGTATCCTTTTTTTCTGGCTGGATCTTTTTTATGCTGTTGAGGTCCTCACTAAGTTCCTTGAGCATCCTTATAACCAGTGTTTTGAATTCTGCATCTGATAGATTGCTTATCTCCATTTTGTTTAGTTGTTTTTCTGGAGTTTTGATCTGTTCTTTCACTTGGGCCATCTTTCTTTGTATCCTCCTTTTAGCAGCTTGCCTATGTTTGTTTCTAAGTATTAGATAGAGCTGCTATGACTTCCTGTCTTAGTAGCATGGCCTAATGTAGCAGATGTCCTGTAGTGTCCAGTGATACAGCCTACCCTATCACCCAAGTGGGGTACTTGAGCTGCACCCTCTCTGTGTGCTGAGTACACCCTCCTCTAGTAGTTGAGCCTTGGTTGCTGTTGGCATGTCAACAGGAGGTTATTTACCCAGGCCAGGCAGCTGCATGGACTGGTTCTGACCACTGACCACAAACTTTTGTCCTTTGTGGAGAATCAGCTGTGTAGGGACAGGGTGGTGGTTCTCCAATGTGTAGCTCTGATGTTTCCCAGGTTGTGTAGGCCAAGGTTAGCCCCCACCTGTGTATTACTTTATAGGTCAGCCACCCTGCATGACCTATAAAGTAATCTGAGATGGCTGCCACTTATGCTGGTATTGGAGATTCCCAGATGAAGCCAAGATGTGAATCTAGGATGGCTGCTGCTAGTGCCAGGCCTGGGGCCACTTAGCAAGAGGTATAGGGGCCAGAGGCTCACTGAGGCAGGCTGTTGCTTATTTGATAGGACTTAGGAAGTTGTGAAACATGAGCCAAGACCAGCCATTCATATGAAAAAGTCCCTATTAACAGCTTGAGTGGACCCATAAGTTGGGTGGGATGGAACTTCAGGGGATCTCCAGGGTGGAATGTACAGTGTTAGCCAGGTTGCTGGGGTCTCAGATATGACACCTACCTGCTGGCTTTGTGGCTCTGTTGGGGGAGGGTTTAAAAAAGGGACAATGGCCTCTACCTGACTTTCTGTCTGGGAGAAAGCTTTCCCAAGCTTCTGCCTTGATGGCAGACACTTCAGTTCCTCCTTGTATGCCACTGGTGCCTTTCAAGCTGCCACCCTGGTGCTGGAACTCAGAGAGAGTGAGTCTGAGTAAGTCTGTGTGTGGGTTAAGAGGAACTGCTTGGGACTCTAGTAATTTCTTCCACTGACTCAATCTATGCTGAATTTTGCAGCTAGAAGTTATGGGGTATTATCCTTCTGGTATTGGAACCGTGGGCTGGGGCACTTGGTGTGGGGCTGGGACTCCTGGCTCTCAAGATAGCCCTCCCAAGTTTTTATCCACCACATGTGCATGTGTGACCAGCCTGTTACATGTCTTTACCCCTGCTACCAGTCTGGATAAATGTGGTTTCTTTAATTCTGTACTTGTCAGACTTTCATTCAACTTGATTTCTGATGGTTCTGAGTGATGCTTGTTCTATATTTTAGTTGTAATTTTGATGCAGTTATGTGAGGAAGTGAGCCATGTTTACCTATGCCACCATCTTGACCAGAAGCCTAAATTCTTCTTATAAGTGAGATCATAGGGTATTTGTCTTTCACTCCTGGCTTATTTCACTTAGCATAATAGTGTCTAGTTCTAAACATGCTGTTGCAAAATGTAGGGATTCCCTCTTTCTTTCTGCTGTGTAGTATGCCATTGTATAAATGTGCCAGTTTTTTAGTCCATTCACCTACTGATGGGCACTTAGGCTATTTCCAACATTTGGCTATTGTAAATAGCACTCCTATGAACACAGCAGTGTATAAGTTCTTTTGAATTGGTGTTTTTGGATTCTTAGGGTATTTTCCCAGCAGTAGAATTGCTGGGTCAAAAGGCAGTTCCATTTCTGGCATGAACAGACACGTAGATCAATGGAACACAATAGAGAGCCCAGAAATAAACCCATGTCTCTATGGTCAATTAATATTTGACAAAGGGGGCATGAGCATACAGTGGAATAAAAACAGCATCTTCAATAAATGGTGTTGGGAAAACTAGACTGGCATATGCAAAAAAAAAAAAAAGAAAGAGAAAAAGAAAAGAAATGAGACCACCCACTTACGTCATACACCAGAATAAACTCAAAATGGATAAAAGACTTAAATATAGGTTGTGATACCATAAAAGTCCTAGTAGAAAAAATAGACAGTAAAATTTCATAAATCCCATGTAGTAATATTTTTGCTGATATATCTCCTAGGGCAAGAGAAATAAAGGAAAAAATAAACAAATGGGACTATATCAAATTAAAAAGCCTCTGCATGGCTAAAAAAAACCAGCATCAAAATGAAAAGGGAACCTACTGTATGGGAGAACATATGTGCCAATGATACATTGGACAAAGATTTAATCTCCAAAATATATAAAGAACTCATATGACTCAACACCAGGAAGACCAACAATCCAATTAAAAAATGGGCAAAGGACCTGAACAGACACTTCTCCAAGGAGGACATACGGGTGGCCAATGGACATATGAAAAAATAACAAAATCACTAGCCATCAGAGATATGCAAATTAAAACCACAATGAGAGATCACCTCATGTCTGTCAGAATAGCTATCATTAATAAATCAACAAACAAGTTCTGGCAAGGATATGGAGAAAAGGGAACCCTAGTGCACTGTTGGTGGGAATGCAGACTGGTACAGCCAATGTGGAAAACAGTATGGAATTTCCTCAAAAAATTAAAAATGGAACTGTTCATTTGTTCATGAAGTAAGGAAACTTTAGTTGCCAGAAAGTTGAGACCACATGTAAAGTTCAACATTCAGCCAATCTTGGGACTGTTGAGATTCAGAAGAGGAAGCAAGGTGGTGTAAGGCACTGGACATGCTACACACCTAGCCCCTAGCTCTCTGGGTGTTGGTGTCTTCACCTTTGAAATAGGGGATTAAACAGATAGGGTGATGATCTCTAAGGATCACTGAGCTCAGCAACACCACAGTTCTACATAAAAACATAAGCTATTATTATTCTCTATTTTGCTAATTGGAATTTCTTTCTTAACCTCGCTATTCTTTGTGACAATCAGTTCTTTATATATTCTGGATACTAATCCTTTAGTGGTTACACATGGTGCAAAAATTTTCTCTTACTCTGTGGCTTGTCTTTTTACTCTTTCATGGGGTCTTTGATGAATACAAGTTCTTTAATGTTAAAATTTGTGTATTTAACAAATCAATGTGTAATTTGTGTATTTATGTCTTGTTTAAGAAATACTTATCTACTTTGAGGTCATAAATATATTCTCCTTTATTTTTTAAGGTTCTATTTTTTTTCTATTGCATTTAAATCTTTAAATATTTGGAACTGATTCTATTATATGGTGTGATATAGTAGTACAATTTATTTTTTTCTTTTGAATATTGAGCTGTCCCAGCATGACTTATTGAAAACCTGCTTGTCTTTTCTAATGAATCTGCCATGCTATGCCTCTGTACTCGATACACCTCTCGCCCCTCTTGAATCAGCAGACTAGGCAGGGCATGTGCTTCTAATGGCATGGCAGAATCATTACCAGGAAATTATCTCATTATGGACTTTAATGAAATATCACCATTTGTCTCACTTACATCCTATGTAGCTAAGGAGAAAAAATATTCTGGTCCAGGACCCCATTCAGGACCACACATTGTATTTACTTGTCATATTTTTTTCTTTCATGTTCTTCAGGTTCATGAAGGGTACAGATCATTTCTTTTCTAAATATCTTCATATTTTAAAAAAGAGAATATGAGAGGATATTGTTTGCTTTTTTATTCATTTGGAAAATGTATTTCTTCCACTGGATACTTAGCCTATTTACATTTATGATTATAGTTAGTGATACATTTTCATTAATTTCTACCATCTTTTTATGGGTTTTTTTTTTTATGTTACATTTTTTCTTTTTGTATATAATCAGGGGTGTCCAACCTTTTGGTGTCTCTGGGCCACACACTGGAAGAAGAAAAGTTGTCTTGGGCTACACATTAAATATATTTTGATGCATAATGACAAAAAAAATCTCATAATATTTTAAGTAAATTTACAATTTGTGTTGGGCCACATTCATAGCCATCCTGGCCGTATGCAGCCCACAGGTCGCAGGTTGGACACCCTTGGTTTACATGATTTTGAATTGAGTATTTGTTTTTCTTCTTCCATTTTCCTTTTTTACTATATACTTTGTTTCTGTTCTTTTACTTGTTATCTTGGGTATTTTAAAATACAGACTTGGCTTATCAAATCCTAAAGTTAATCATATCATCATCCTCTTCTCTAGCAATATTATTTCCTTAAAACACTTTAACTCTAATCATACCACCCCTGAACTATTATTATTTTTATCATGCATTTTAAATTCATTTCATTTTTCTTTTGATTCCATAAGACAATATTATTATTTTTTTATGAAGTCAATGTTTATTTAGTTGTATCCATGTATTTACTACTTCTTCATCTATCATTGCTTTTTGCATCTTGAATCTTCCATCTGGGGTCAATTTCCATCTGCATAAAATATTTATATCCTTTAGAATTTTCCTTATTGTTGGTAGCAGTGTGTCAAGATATTATTGTTAGAAATATCTTCCTTTGTCTTCTTTTTTGAAAAATATTTTTACAGCCCTAACTGGTATGGCTCAGTGGTTTGGGTGTCGTCCTGCAAGCTGAAAGGTTGCTGGTTTGATTCCTGGCCAGGGTATGTGCCTGCCTTGAGGGCCAGGTCCGTGGTTGGGGGTATATGAGAGGCAACCAACTGATGTTTCTCTCACACATTGATGTTTTTCACCCTCTCTTTCTCCCTCCTTTCACCTCTCTTTAAAAATCAGTAAATAAAATTTAAAAAAAGAAAAAAATACTTTTGCAATGTGTAGAATTCTAGTTTGTCAACTATTTGTTTCTCAGTCACTTAAAAATATTGTTCTACAGGCTTCTGACTTTCACTGTGTCTGCATTTGTGCTTCATGTGAAGGTTAGCTGTTTTTTCTCTGTGCTTTCTTTTAAGATATTTTCCTTTTCTTTATAATCCTACAATTTCTCTGTGGATTCCCTTTTATTAACAAACTTGGGATTGATTAGGGTTCTTTAACTTGTGGAGCTTGTCCCATCATTTCTGAAAAATTGTCAATCATCAGTCCAAATATATTTTTCTTATTCTTTTTTTCTTGTCTTTTTAAAGCTTGATTTGACATATCTCTTGATCTCTCTTTCATAATTTCTATTATGATCTCTCTGTGCTGCTTTCTGGATGATTTATTCGGACCATATCATTTTACACAGCAGCTTTTTCTAGCTGTTCTATTGAGTTTTTAATTTCTTATTGTATTTTTAATTTCTATAAGTTATGTATTTATTAAATGTCTATTTCATCATTTCTACAGTGTCTTTCTCTTTATATTTTAAATTACCCAAATTTTTTTAGACATTCTTTTTCAGGTCTGTTGTATTGACTTTTGCTCACGGTACTGTCTTTTCTTGTTGTTGTTTTCTTTTTTCCCCTGTGACCTCATATTTCTGGGAACTTCTTTGCATGAATTCTCTGAGACTGCAACAAAGGTAGTGTTCCAGAGAGGATTTGAACTTGTTTCTGCCAGTAACCTGGAGGAACTTCCCGCCCAGGACAACTCTAAACTGATTTCTTAGCTTGTAGTTTATTGGACCTCTAAAGTAGTATGAGTTTGGCCTGAAAAAATATAGGAAGGCTGGCTTATAGTTAAGAAGTTTTGGGAAAAGTCTTACTCTCTCCAAGGTCAAATTTCTAGATAGGTAATTTTTCTTGGGTGGCAGACTTTTTTTCCTACTTCACACTTATACTGGAGGTATGGCCCTTTGCAGTCTTAGTTTTATGAAGGAGATCTCTCGTTAAACATTCCACCTTGGGTGAATCTGGGCTTTGTGCTTTCTACTCTGTGGCTTTGTAGATACCAGGAAAACCAAAAAACAAGTTCATTCAGTTTGACAGATGCTCTCTAAGGAAAAACATGGCTTCATTTCTCTAATTACCTGTTTGGGCTCCTACTTTTACTGAGTTCTCCTTACTAAATAGTCAGATAATTGATAAAAATACTAAAAATATTTTTATTGTCCCTGGCTAGAGTCACTGCATGGATTGAATGCCAGCCTTTGAACTGAAAGGTCGCTGGTTCGATTCCCAGTCAGGGCACATGCCTGGGTTTCAGGCCAGGTCCCCAGTTGCAGGGGGAGGGGGGGGCAACCAATTGATGTATCTCTCTCACGTAGTTGTTTTTCTCCCTCTCTTTCTCTCTCCCTTCCCCCTCTCTAAAAATAAATAAATAAAAATTTAAAAAATATTTTATTGCATTCTATCTAGTATTCTTTTTTCTTTTTCTTTAAATTTTTTAATTTTAAATTACAGTTAATGTGCAATATTATATTAGTTTCAGGTGTACAACTATTTGGTTTTCTTTAGAAGGGCCAAGCAAGGTACTTTGTTAACCATGCTGCTAGAAATAGAAATCCAAATATCAATTTTAAATTATACTGGGGAAAACTTTTTCAGTAATGAATACGTTGATAGCATTTGACAATCAAAAATGAAATGCATGACAATGGCTTTTTTAAAAGAAAGCTGATAAGTATAGCAAGTAATAATATTGTACATACATAAGTAAAGTAATAAAGCAGTATTTGATCAGGATTTTAATGAACACATACATTACATTTCATCACTTAACACATTATTTATGTTCATGATGGTATAATAGAAAGAGCTAGAGTTTTTTGGGGGGAGGGTTGTGAAATATTGTATTTTCCTGTCTTCCACTCTCAAAGACCCTCTAACATCCTGAATGCTGGCCGGGTAATCAAGGTTCTTCAAAATAGTAAGAAGAGCTAATCTTCCTTTATCTTTTTACCCCTCTGCTTGTGGAGACTGGTATCCTGAACTCTGTCCAGATTTCACCACCAGTGGACCCTGAGCAAGCTCTTTGCTTTGCCACCTCCAAGTCATTGCACTTGTCCTTCCTGCTCTCCTATGCCTTCAGTATTTTTACAAATAACATGTTTGATGGCATATAATACATATTTTCTATTTCTCTTTCTTCTTTGAGGTCTGTTTATTTATTATTATTTAAAATATTTATTTTGTTTTTTTATTGTATTATTTTCATTACTATTAAATCCCCTTATCCCCTCTCCCACCTTGCAATCACCACACTGTTGTCCATGTCCATGAGTCCTTTGTCCTTTTTGCTTGATCCCTTCATCCCTAGCCCCTTCCCTTCTAATAGCTGTCATCCTGCTGTCTATGAGTCTGTCTCTATTTTGCTTGTTAGTTCAGTTTGTTCATTAGATTCCACATATGAGTGAAACCATATGGTATTTGTCTTTCTCTGACTGGCTTATTTTCATTCATCTATTTAGAGAGCAACCTCAGTTTGACTAGACATAATGTCTTTCTTTGCTACCCAGAGCCTTTTGAATCTTTCCTAAAGTTCTTTTAGTCTGCCTTGTGTTATCATTTTGTTTTTTCTTACCTTCTTTGTTAGAATGTAGGCTTCTTGGATGCAGAGATTCTTATTCATGAATGTATTAACCCCAAATGGCAAAAACAGTGTCAAATGCATGTGGTGTTGGTACAAGAAAATCACCAGAAGTAATATAATAAAAAATCATTCATTTAATTGAGCAAAATAGATTGGCTTGAACATAGAGCACTCTGCTTCCAGTATGAGTGCATGTGATATTATGCATGGATTTAAAATAGAATAGTATGGGACAAATATGTGGCTTGTAGGTAAACAATGTTGGAACCCTTGTACTAGACAGCAGAAATGGAATCATTATTCCCAAAGTAGATGAACAAAAGAAATGATTGATTTATTATCATTAACCTTGTGCATAAGTCTTTGTAAGTGGATCTAAGTTAAATGTTGTAGGATTACTGTTATGAATGAGAATTAGAGGACTTCTAGGATATAATTAAGCCTGGGCTAAATGCAAATTGCATTGCTTGAAGTCACCCAAGGGTAGCTTAAATTTAACACGACAATTTTTGAAAATATTATTTTCTTGTATAAGGACCCCAAAATAGATACAATTATTATTATTGTTTTTGCAAGCAGCATATCTTTATTTCTGTTCCCTGTTAGGTCTTTTGTGTTTTAAAATGAATGCTTTCACATGAGAAAATAAGCAGCAGCCTTGTGGCTGGGTGGTGGGATTGCTGCTGCTGCATTGCAGGGATTCTGCCTTTTTATGCTCTTCACCAGATACACAGCCCTTTGTATTTGCACAGCACTTTTTAACTTCTTCAAAGCATGTTTATGTCTTTTAGGCTTGCAACTCTGTGGAGTAGGAAGCATGAGTTTTTCTACCCACCTTTCACAAGTGAGAACAATGAGCCACAGAGAGGTTAACTGATGGGTTGAAGGCAGCGGCGCCTCCCCACCAGCCCATGCTGCTTTCCCTTCCTGTATGAAATTATGTGGGCACACAAGTTCTGCTGGTGCAAACATGAGCCAGGCTACACCTGTGTGATTGCTCACTCCATTGTGTGGACAAGAGCTGCAGGACAATGAATTTGTTCTGAGAAAGCTTGCTTATGAGTTTACACATTTTATCTACTTTGTAGTTTGAACCCTGTAGATGAGCCAGTTTTCATAATGACCCCACATCATCACACTAAGAGTTCTTCATCAAATGATTTGGAGAGCAGGTCGATGCATTTATGCCAGGTGCTTTCTTCCTATCTTATGATCATCTGTGAAATAACATTCAGACATGAACATTTTAGTTTTAAGATATTTTTGGCTTCCAAGCCAAAAACTCAGAAGACCGGTTAACTTGCCTTTTGTTGGAAGTAGAGTAAATACATCTCCAGTTGGGAAGGAAGGGCATATTTTTGAATCACTTGCTTCATCTGGAACTAAATCCATGAATTAGCCCAAATGGGCATAATGATGTTATTCAAAAAATTGTGGGAGAAATGAAGGATGAACATGTTCATATCTTCTTACTCTTTTGACAATTTTTGTATAAACTTCCCAAAATATGACATTTTTCAAAATATGTTTTTCAGAGCCTTACTTACCCTAAGATTTCTTTTTAAAAACTGTAGTCAGTTTTGTGGCACATTTTCACAGTTTTGTTGTTTAAATCCATTTCATTCTTCAGTTTTGCATTAAAGAATTAATATAACTATAGTGCTCTCTGTGAATAAGATCTTTGATTCCAAAATCTGTTTTTCACTAATGATTTTTTAAATCCTTAGATAATCCTTGTTTTTCCCCTCCAGACTAGGCAAGTTTGGTTTCCCCTTTCTCCATTATGATGACCTAACTCAGGACTGCAGACCAGAATTTTCACTTTGCATATAAAATAGACCTCACCTTTTAATGCTTCCACTAGCTGTGTTCAAGTGGTTCCCTTAAAACAATTCCTGGCCTTAGTTTCTGCAGGATGAAAGTAACAAATGAGGTCACCAGCTTGCCAAGAGGGAGCTGGGACAACTCTTATGCTCAATAAATCCCTTTATTCTCAATAAAGGGATGCTGGAAGTTGGTGACCAGGTCAGTAAATGTGGTCTCAAGTGGACTAGGGTCTTCGATTACCCTGTAGTTGTTGAATGGAGATTGTGCAAATGCACTTGAGTGTAGTGCAGAGTGCTGAACACAGGGATATTCTGAAGTTCTAGGCCCTCTTCTGCTGCTTTCTAGCTTTAAGACCTTGAATCAACTACCTAATTTCTCTGAACTTTACATTCCTAACTTATGACATGGAAATAATAATATCTTCTAGGGTCAATCAGTGTGTCAATTATATGCTGTGAAGTAACACATTATCTCAAAACTTGATGGCTTTAAACACAACAATTTGCTCTATTTGCATACAGTTTGGGCTGGGTCAAGGAGGGTAGTTCTGTTGAACTTTCCTGGTGTCACTTATGCAGCCGCGGTGATCAGGGGGTTTGAGTGGAGCTGGATGATCCAAGATGGTCTCACCCTCATATGATAGTCATCTGTGACTGTCAGTGGAGTGCCAGCCCCAGATTTCTTACATGGCGATGATGGTAATTTTAAGAAGGCAAGTCCCAATATGCAAGTGCTTAACCAAGTCTCCACTGTCACTTTTGCTACATTTTTTTTTTCCAAAGCAAGTCACATGACCAAGCTCATGGTCAATGAGGGAGGGTACTTTGCCACAGTGTAGATGCTTTAGGTGGAATAATTAGCATAACAACCACACATTCTGGCAGTCAAATGTACAATGCGTGGGAAGTGATTTTTTTTCAGTGTTATATCAGTGTAAGTTTTGTGTGGTATGTATATGTGTGTGTATGAATAGTAGTGGTGGTGGGAAGAAGATATGAAAACCTTAATAGATATTGAATTCATAGCCCTGAAAATAATTGTTTAGTGTTAGCTCTCATTTCCATTATTAAATTAAAACTATTTAATACAAGTGAGCTCAGAGGTGTTAGCATGCTGGAACCTGGGTAATGTGATCAGTATGTGAAGCTGGAGAAAGGAACTCAGCTACAGAGAATTGGCAATCCAAGTGTCAGTGTTTCAAGGGTATATCAGATTGGTGGATACATTGGTCATTAATCAGAACCTGGAGGTCTGTTCTAAGTAAGTTTAACTTCAAATCCAGTAGGGTAGTGGTCAATACCATGAGAGCTCTCTATACATCCTGACTGTGGATGGAGATCATGAAGATGAGGATTCATGTGAGACAGACTGGGTGAACTAGGAAGGCACCATCCTTATAACCAGAGGAGATTGGGGAAGGACAGCAACTAAGGAGGCAAAAGCCAAGGCAAATGCCTACTTCTCTGGACTAAACAAAAATACTTGGGAAAAGAAGGCAAATAGCACCTGAATTTGGGAGCATTACTCAGGGCAGAGAAGGTGCGTAAGGTTTGCATGTCATGAGTGCCTTTGAAGTTGATACTTAAGGAACCTTGGGATGCAGAAAAAGAATGTGGAAGCCCAGAAACTACTGGATCTTGAGCCACTGTGCCCCAGGTATAAAGAGAAGGCTGATACTTTTACACACTTTAAGTCAGAATCGGCTCAGGAATTGATGAGAAAGTGGCAGGCAGCAGTGGGCCCAGAGGAGAAGCTTCCGAAGGCTGACACAAACACCCTGGAGGATAGTGGGTCTCAAATGTCAGCAAGCACAGGAATTTCCTGGTTAGAAGTGCACATCCTGGACTCCCCCCAGAGACTGTGACTCATGCATCTGGCATGGTACCCAGGAATTTGCCTTCAGGAAAGAGCTTTTACACTGATGATCTAAATCTAACCTATGCTGTGCAATATGGTACCATGTGGCTATTTAAATTTAAATTAGTTAAAATGAAATAAGATAGTACAGTTAATCACTCATCTACAAACTACACTTCAAGTGCCCAATAGCCACATATGGCTAGTAGCTACTATATCGAACAGTGCTGAATTAGAACATTACCATCATTGCAGAAAGTCCTATTGGATGGTGCTGGTTAAGCCATCTACTCTATGCTTCCTTTTCTTTTGCCCACATCTTGTTCTGCTTGGCCTTTCTCAGTTTGTGCTCCATCTCATTTTCATAACTACTTCCTACTTCCCAGAGGAGTAACCCTAGCATGCATGACGGTTCAGGACCATGGACAACAGCACATTTGGCTATCACTCTCCTCAAACAGTTTTAGTCACTTGTATTTAAGTCTAATCAGGTGAGAAGCCAAGAATGAGAGGCTAAAGTGAGGAAATTCAAACCATTTCAAGCCATACTGAAAACTGCAGTCCATAATCTTATGAGATTCAATGATAGCTCAATGATAGTGACTTTGGCTTCTGGCCAAATTGGCTCTTCTCAAGGAGTAGGGGGAAGTGAGCCTTAAGCAGCCATTTAGACACAAACAAGCACCATGCAAACTGACATAGTACAGTGAGTTTGGAGACAAGCATAGTAAGAGTCAAGCAGGATTAAATTCTGGGCTGTTACTTGTGGTGAAACTATGGGAAAGTAACTTAACCTCTCTGAGTCTTAGTTTTCCAATCTGTAAAATGGTTATAATAATATTAGTATTATTGACTGATAAAATACATGTAATGTGCCTAGTGTAGGGCCTAGCACATAGTAGCTGTTTGATAACTACTAGTTCTACTTCCCCTCTTAGTTAGTTGAACTCTATACTTTCTAAACTGACAAGTTTCAACTTATGGTACATAGTCTCCACTTTCTGGGAGCAGTGTCTAAATTTAGGGATAGAGATGACTTTCTGTTTGGATCTTTTACTCATTAAAAAAATTGGTTTGTTCATACTATTATTGTTGACTTAAAATAATTCTTTTTGTTCTGGACACAAGTTTCATATTAGTTGTGGGTATTATGAATATTTTTTCAAGCCTGTGGCTTACTTTTTAATTGTCCTAATAGTAATTTTTGAAGTACTATATCGTTGAAACAATATAGTACAAAATTTTTGAAGAGCAAAAGTTTTTAATTTTGAAGAAGTCCAATTTATTATTAATTTATTTTTAAAAATGTGTGTTTTTATGTCCTATTAAAAATTATTTGCCTAACCCAAGATCACTACAATTTTCTCCTAACTTTCCTTCTAGAAATTTTATAGTTTTAGTGTTTACATTTAGACCTATGATCCGTTTGGAAGTAATTTTTGTACATGATAAAAGGTAAGGATTCAGATTCATTTTATTTTTGCATATGGATATGCAATTTTTACAGCATAATTTTTTAAAAGGTTATCATTTTCCTATTTAATTATCTTGGTACCTTTGATGAAAATCAATCAACCATGTAGGTATGAGTTTATTTCTGAATTCTTCATTCTCTTTCATTGTCTATACTTATGTTTATCTTCATTGTCTATATTGTCGTATCCATCTTTACTCAATACCACGCAGCTTTACAGTGAAATATGTGAATGTCTACAAAAAATCTTGCTAGCATTTTTTATTGAAGTTTCATTGAATGTATAAATCAATTTGGGAGCAGTGACAGTAGATTGAGGACTGTCATCTTGAGGGCTATCATCACCAACTTGTTGCTATAATTATACTATCTCATTTAAAATGAAAGACAGGTGAGTCTGTCTAAATTTCATATCTGTACTTGGTATGTCTTGACAAAGCACTATGAGCTTCTAGCTTTCCTTAATAAGACAGGGTCAAATGTCTTCCTGGAAATTTATAAGGGCAACTGCCAAAATTTGTATGTATGCAAATATTATTCAATCATATATTCTAAAATTATTTATTAAGGGACTTCTATGTGCGCCAGGCTCTGGGGGTATACTGTTTAACAAAGCAGACAAATATCCCTGCCCTAAAAGAGCCCAACTTTCAGTTTTATGGAGAATGACCAGTGTGTTGGTTAGTTAAAAGCAGAACTTAACAATTATTCTACCTCTTTATCTAGTACTATTTCTTCTAAGAATTTCTTTGAAGAAAATAACCAGAGATATTGTCAAACAATCATGTGAAAATGTTCATTGCAGACTTGATGATAGCAAACACCAGGAAAAAACCTACATACTTAGTAGTAGAGGAATGGTATATACATTAGTAATCATTAGAAATGTAAATTTTAGAAGACTGTTAAGTCCACAGGCTAGATAATTTAAAATGTCAAATCATTTTCTAGTAAGACTAAACCACATTATGTCTACCAGCAGTGTTTGAGAGTATTCATGTAACTCTATCTTACTCTAGCGGATGCTTTGAAAAAAACAGAATATGCTATATAGTCCTAAGTGTGTATTATGTAATTATCCAATAAAGTCAATTTGGATGGCAAAAGTGGTATCTCATTTTAATTTACAATTCTTTGATTACTGTGACAGTATTTGTTCATCTGTTTAAGCTATTTTTGTCTTTCTTTTGTGAACTGCTTTTCTTTTCAATGGGAATTTGGGTAAATTTTCTGAGTTTGATTTGTTGAGAAGGCAACTGGTTAGTGAGTTTTTAATTCTTTTATTGAGAAATCTATTAATTGTGCTACAATATGGCTTATGACAGATATTTTAAAATTTCAAGTATTCTTTAGGTGTATTGGGGAAGTCAGTAACTTAATAGGACTTTAAATTAGAAAAATCTGGCACTCAACTAATTTGAGCAGTAAGTATTCATCATTCCTTCCCCATATTTATTTGCTGTTAAAAAGGCTTATTGGGTAGTGAATAACTTGTTGTGCTGTTGATATTGCTCACTGTTTTAGATTTTTAAAAATACATATTTCTTGCATATTTGAGCTCTGTATATTTCACTGTTCTATTCTTGTTTTCGAAAGCATCTTCTTCTATAACTTGACATTAAATTTTTCATTTGAGAAACAAAAAATAAAACTAATAAGCTAGGGCAAAAAATTGTTAAATGTATACTAAGAAATGGAAAGCATTCACCATCTGTCACTAAATTGCTTTTCTAAAAGATAATGACACAAATTAGAAACATATTACTGTGTTCAAGCAAATACAGAGTTGGGAGAGAGCATGACACATTTAGAAGATGAGAAAGATGGCTTGCAGGGAGGAGAGTGTTGGTATTAAAGAAAGGTGAGAAAAAGCTGAGCGGGCAAGGTGGGACCACATCATAGGAACCATAGGTACGACGCTGAGGAGTTTGAAATTCCTTTGTAGATAAGTGATGGTAATGGATATAAATATAGAAAAGGGACATAAATAGAATAATATGAAAATATTTTGTTGGCAGCCTTAAGTCTTCAGAGCCAGGCTGTGAAGAGAGGGTCCTTATCTTAGTGTTTGAGGCACTCCTTTCCCTCCAGCCACTTACATGTGCCCCAATGAGTTTGACCAAAGCAAACAGAATGATATCATCGATATTAAGGAGACCTAATGCTGTTAACAAAAAGGATGTCTGCCACAGCCCAAATATCAGAGGCCAGCAAAGATGGTTCCTAGTTTGTGGTGGCTTCAGGGAACTATCGATGTCTGGGCCTTCATCATTCCAGTTTTGCCACAGTCTTGATGGACTGGCATCTGTTCTCAGTATTCATCCAAGCGAGGACTTGGAGGAGCTCCTCTGATGGGGTGGGACAAGGCCTGATCCCAAGGATTCAGAGTTTCTTTGGATCACTAAAAATTACTGTCTATAGAACTCAAGGGCTCTAACTTAAAATAATAAAAGAATTTAATCATGTAATCAAATAATTGTTCCTTGAACGGCAAGCAAGGGGGACCCCTGAAGTCCACTCTTGGTTGTAGTTTAGGCAGCAGAGAAAGGTTTTAGGATGGGCTGCTATTCCTTTGCTGCACAATTAGTAACTTCTGTGTGAATAAGAGGGAGATAGTCAAGTTTAAGGTTAAAGGGAATAGAGATGATCTAGCTGCTTGTGCTTGGCTGAGGTATTCCTTTAATATTTCACCGGACTGAGAACCAGGGTCATTTGCCTGGTTTCAAAAGGCCACACTTAAACTAGATGGAATATATGCCCAGAAAGATAAAAATTTGAGTGTATGTGAATGCTATTCAATCATTCATTCAATGGATATTCATTAAGGTCATATATGTGCCAGGTACTGCTTTAAAATTACAGTATTTAACAAAACACATTAAAAGCACTGCTTTAATAAAAGCTTATATTCTAGGTCCTATATATATTAAAATTCTTGTATGGGACCACAATTACATAGGATTAGTTAAAAGGAGAAAAAGAGAGAGAGGAAAAAGAAGCCATTTTGATTTAATGGGTATCATTTTACTTTGAAAAGAGCCCTGGCCAATGTGGTTCAGTTGGTTGGGCATCCTCCCACAAACCAAAAGGTCATGATTCGATTCCTGGTCAGGGCACATGCCTAGGTTGTGGGTTTGGTCCCCATTCAGGGCATATATGAAAGGCATCCAATGGATATTTCTCTCTCACATCAATGTTTCTCTCTCTCTCATCCCCTCTCTCTAAAATCAATAAGCATGTTGTTGGGTGAGGATTTAAAAAAAAAGTGAAAAGATAACCCACAGAATGGGAGAAAATATTTGCAAGTCATATATAGTAATAATAAGAAGAAAAATATCACAATTAAAGGTAAGCAAAGGATTTAAATAAACATTGTTTTTAAGAAGATATACAAATGGCCAGCCAGCACATGAAAAGATGAGACAGGCTGGTGGACAATTGGATGGGAGCAGAGAAGAGTGAGTCAGGTTTTCTTTAGATAAAGGCAAATATTGGAGAGAGAGGAGATAATCTTTTGCCTTTTGTACAGAATATTTAAGCACAAATTGTGTTGGTGTTCAAAAGCCAAACTAAAAAAATGTAATTTATTATATGCTTTTTGAAATAAACTTCAAATTGCTTTTCAACTCACTTCTAAATTCATACATTTAAATTTTTATTTTTCAAAAACATTACAGTAATTCAAGAAACTTCCCAAGTTATGTGGGGGAAAGTTGATAAACACTCAGAGAACAAAAGACAAATGGAAACAATTCAAAATGGGGGTGATATTCTGAAATAGAAAATCATTTATTAGGGCTGAAAAAAATTTTAATGCAGTTGGTTTCAAATGGTAACAGAGTGTATAGACTCTCAATTGTGATCCATCAAAAGGGGTTAAAAATTCATTTAGTTTTTTAAAAATTTATTTTAATTGTTGTTCTTGTACTGTTTTCTGTCTTTTACTCCCATCACAGCCCACCGCCCCAGCCCTCGCCACCTCCTTCCCATTTCCACCCCCTAGTTTTTTCATTTAGTTTTTTATCAGCTAGTATGGAATTGGTCCTCACAACATGCCAACAAGGGTTGTACACCAACCGGAACCAACTTCTACCTGTGGTGGCCGACTCTGTCAGCTCCTTACTTCCTGCCTAGATAGTGTCACAATCCTGCCTCTTCCTGTGTAGATGATACGTGATTTGACTGTGCTGTGAACATTTGTGAACATTAAGGTTTTCCTTAAAATATTTTAATCGGTGTGAATTCTGTAGTCAGTACAGCTTCCAGCATTTGTCTTTGCACACCATGGCAGTAGTTCCTGAACTTTGCTGCACATCGACGCTCCTGACTGATGCTTGGCTTCCACTTGCAGATATGTGCCGTAATAGGTAGCAGCATGGATACTAGGATTTTAAAAATTCCCAGATGATCCTCATGTGCAACAAAATCGGGCACCACTGCTCTATATCAATATTCCAGCTCCAGGGAGCTGGAGCCACTCCCTGACTGAAAGGGAAATGTTAAGATACTATGTGAAATATGACTTAATATACTTTGAACTTCCTTTTGGAAACTATTAATAAGTGAAATAATAACAGAACCAAAACAACTATAGCCCACATCACAATTTCCTTAAATGGACAGGTTTAAGGCTTTTAATTTTTTTCACACACAATTTAATCTAATGCCTGCCTTTTTACTCACATTTTCTGATTATTAGAATAATATGTAATAAGGAGAAATTTTGAAATTACAGAATATTTTTAAATTGATAGGAAAATCACCTGTAATTATGCTGACATAACCATTGTCAATATTTTGGTATATTTCTTTAGTCTTTTTTCAATACCTATTTTTTCAAGTTTTTGTAATACAGATTTTAAAACTATAAAAAAATGAAAGACTAGCACAAGGAACACCCATCTACTTAACAACAAATTCAATAGTTATTAGGATTTGCAATAAATATCAATTAATATTTCTCTCTGTAACTCTCTGTCCCTATTTTTCTCTGTCTCATAGGAGAGTGAACCATGCTTCTTTACTTTCCAGAAAATAAGATATTTTCTATGTAATGAAAATAACATTATCATCAAACTTAATAACTCCCAAATGTAACTTAAGACTCAGTCTGTATTTAAAATGTCATCAATTTTCCTCAAGTGTTTTTTTTAAAAATAATTGCTTGTTTTTTTTTAAACCAAGATGAAATCAAGAATGGCCATTGGGTTGTTATGTTTCTTTACTCTCTTTTTCATAACATTGTCTTTTTTTCTTTTAAAAATTATTTGTTGGGGTGACACTGGTTAATGAGATTATGTAAGTTTCAAGTGTACAATTCTATAATACATTATCTGTATATTGCATTATATGTCCAGCCCCCAAAGTCAAGTCCCCTTCTGTCACCATGTATTTGACCTCTTTACCCTCTTCTACCTCCCCACACCTGCCTTTCCCTTTGGTAACCACCATGCTATTGCCTGTATCTGTACATTTTTGTTTGTTTGTTATGACATTGCCTTTAGAAGAGACTAGTTTTGTAGGATGTCCTACATTTTGGTGGGTGACTGTTTCTTGAAGGTGACACTTACCTTGTTCTGTTCCATGTGTTTCCTATAAACTGGAAGATAGATCTAAGGCCTTGGTTGGATTTACACTAACATTTTGGCAAAACTCTTTCATGGGTGATGCTGTGTAATTCATATTGGTCCATGTCAAGAGGCATTTGATATAAGGTATGTCACTAGGAGTGATGCTGTTTGCTTCTGGGATTAAAGTGGGGTAGCCACATCCCTCCATTGTGGCTGACAAGTAATCTGTGGTGTGAAATGTTGACACTTTCAAATATTTAGTTCCCTGTCACTTTTTTACCTAGTGGTTTCGGCATCCACTGAGATGCTTGCCTGAATTAACTATTTCATTAGGGGTTGCAAATTTTTTTTTTCTAATTTTATTCTTTCTACATCTATTAGTTGAAATTATTCTGTAAGGAAGAGGTTTCCCTCCTATACTTTGGTTCTTCCTAAAAAGGCAAGGTAAATGTTTCATAATTTTCCTTTATTTACTGATTTTTTACAGTAAATAATTGGTATAATATTTCAGTTTTTTAAGGCACAAAGTTGAGCCCTGGCTGATGTGGCTCAGTGGATTGAGTGATGGCCTGCAAACCAAAGGGGGTTCAATTCCCAGCCAGAGCACATGCCTGGGTTGCAGGTCCTCAGTAGGGCCTTTCAAGAGGCAACTACACATTGATGTTTCTTTTTTCTCCCTTCCCCTCTCTCTAAAAGTAAATAAAAAAAAATAAAATCTAAAAGCAAAAGGTACAAAGTTGAGGTCATAATGCATATACAGTTCCTATACTTCTTTTTAGTATACTATTATACTAGAATTAGCATTTTCTCATACTCACAATGATTTATTTGTAAATATCTCCTTTAATGGCTGTGCATAATTTCTGTATAGTTGTATCAAATTTCTTAAATTCTATTTTTCAAAGTCTATTTTCTTAAAACCTGTATTAAGCATATAACTATGTAGAGTGCATTGGTCAGTGATTGGCTCATAGGTATATAGTGAATCTTAATTAAATGCCAACTTCCCCCTTTTTAGATCCAATGCTCATCTAGTGTTGTAGTTTGCCTCATATTACCTTGTATTTTACTTCACTTGTAATTCTGTAACCAAATGCAGGTCAGGCTGCGCACTGCTTCGAAAGCCAATGCTTGAGAGGCAGGTGCTGATGTAAAGGATGGTGGTTTATTCAGATGCCATCCCCGTGGAAAACAGGGGACTCTTGTCTCAAAGCAAATTTCCATGGGAAGATGGGAGGCTCATATCACAAAACCCATCTTCCTGGGAAGATGGGAGACTTGTGTTTCAAAACCCATCACTCTATCTCAGTGTAGGCAGAGGTTTTTATAAGGAGGGAGAAGGCAACAGAACAAAGAGGCCGAGGGAAAGGGTTGAAAAATTCTCTACATGCAGAGAAGTGCACTGCATTCCAATAAAACAAGGGATGGTCTGTTGCACATCATCCTGGTTTAGTCTTCCTGGCTTGATGTCATCCTGGCTCTACGGGTGAAATTGGCAAGTCTCCTGGAGCTGGGATGCCTGAAGTTGGAGTCTGTATCTTTCGAGCAGTTAGTTCCTAGGATTGTTATACAAACATGCTTGTTTATCTATAAGCCACACATTAGTCAAAGTCAGCATTTCCAGAAACAATGTCAAAATAATGGAGGGGTGGGTTACAATTTCCCATGGTTACAACACCTGCCTTCTCTTTCCCAATTATCTTATAAGCCCTTTGAGGTTGGATATTGTGTAGTGTTTCTCTGGGTAACCATAGCATCATGCATTATATTTTACTCACCATAGACACCAGTATGTTTGTTGGTGATGGTTATTTCATTATATTTTGACTTACTGTGGCAAATTTAGCAGCCTTAAAGTAATTAGGCTTATGTCTAATGGAAGGCTCACTTAGTCTTTTCCTCCTAATAGAAGTCTCCATCAGTTTGTGTGTGAAATATGAGATTGAGGAGGGTGCTGTTAATGTGTTTCCTGAATTACTACCATGTCCTGGATAAGATACTGTTACCCAGGTGCTTTAATAGTTTATTTTAGCACAAAATCTACCGTATCTTCCGTGGTACGCTGCTGAGAGATCCCAGGTATGGACCAATTAGTGAGTAACGTGGCTGGATGTCCCACTCAGTGGCAGGGCAGTGTCTTCTCCTGAGAAGATTTCCCTTCAATAGTGAGTCTGCACATAAGCAATAAACATTTATCTTGGGACAGTCATGTTAAGGGAAATAAAAACTCTTATTAGCTACAATGATTATTATTTATTTGGCATTGCTAGATATCAACAATGCCTCCCAAACAGCTCTTTTATAATGGCTTATTTTCATAAAATGACAGCTTATTAGTGACAAACTTATTCTTTGAGGATTCTTTGGTTTTATTTCAGTTAAATTAGAATTGACATTTAATTTGACATTAATACTTACAATCTACTAAATAATCTGTCTTGGTTGTATTCATGTATATTCTTTTTTAAAAAAATTCACTGTAAATTTTTTTTCTTTTCCAGGTGTTTTTCACAACACACACAATTCATGGGAAAACATATCAAAATTAATGAGTTAGAACACCTTCAGTGCTTTATGAGCATTAGTACCATTTACCATCATAAAATCCTTATGAAATAAGTATTGTTATCTTCTGCACAGAGGTGGGGAAAGTGAGGGACCATGTCTGCAGTGAATATGTTGAGTCATTCAGTGTTGTAAGAGTTTTCTCATTCTTATATAAGGTACACAGAATTCTTCTGTTCTTTTGATGGAATGCTATTTTCCATTATTAATTGTGGTTACTATAATACAGCTTCTTAATTCTTGGAAATACACAAAGATATTTTAAAAATAGAATAAAGGGTAAATAAAACATTCTCTAATGGACAAAAGTTTTTAATTAGCAGAGCAAAAAATAGTGAAATCAGAGAGCCTACACTGACTTGCAGCCTTTCCTGTATTTGTACTTAATTAAGCACCAATCACCTTGTTAATGTGGAACCTATTTCAAATTCCCGTCCTAGTGGCCCAGAACTACTACTTTTATTCCTTTCTCTAGTTACCCTAAGATTCAGATCTCCTTACATATATGTTCCTGTATGACTTGTTAAACTCCTAGAAATTGTTCTGGGATTGTCTTTCATCCATTTCACAAACTCCATCTGTTCTTTCCCCTTCTGATACTCCACTTATACCCATGAAACTAAGTGACTCTATGTATAACTATCTGTGCACCTGTATAGCCATCCATCTATTTCTATACCCCCCATCAGCATCCCTCTCTATCCCTAAACTGGCTTGAGGGGAGGATGTGCCAGTCATTTCTGGGGGGTCAGGGAAGGAATTGTACAGGTTGAACAGATGGTTGAAGTGCTAGGGGGGTGTTGAGATTTTTTTTCCTTCTAGGTATTTTGTTTTACCAGCCTCAAACCCCACTCTAGAAACTCTTTCAGTGAAGAAACTCCTTCCAAGCCTGGTTAAAAACATTCCTAATTGAACACCTGAAAAAGATGGTAAACTAAAAAAGGCATGGAGTATGTAAGTGAAGGGTGTGTATGTGGCAGAGAAAATGTGACAAGGACAATTCTGAAGACAAATTTCAATTTATTTGAATTATACTCTTTTTATGCCCTTCTTTAGTTATTTCATGCTACCTGGGACACTTGAGTCAGTACAGAAAACAATAAAAGTAACTATTATGAAATTTCATGGTCTCATTATTACATTATTTATTTTATAACCCTGTGATGTAGTTAATATTACTTCCATTTACAGCTGAAAAAAGTAGAGTTCAATGAAGTTAAATGATTCATAGAACAAGTAAGTGGCAGAAACTGAACTTAATTCAGGAATTTTGACTCGGTGCTTTCTTTATTAAACCATAATGCGAAGACAATGGCATTCAAAAATGAACATAAGAAAAAAGACCTTATCTAGGATTTCAAAAAATTAGTCTAATAACATTATACACAGTCTTTATTTTGGTGGGAAATAGTAAAGAAATAGAATGCCAATCTTGCTTCTAGCTCAGTAGATTGGTACAAGTCAATCCTATAAAAGGCTATGCTTCATTGATTTCAGAAATGACAACTATAGCAATAATAAGAATGGAGGCCCATAGAATTCACAGGAAGTACCTAAAGGATATCTAAATGAAAACATTTAAAAATGAAAACAATAGATCTATGTTAAAGAAAACACATCTTAAGAATCAAAGTGGGGAAAATAAAAATTTCAATCTTAGTTGCTGCAATAAAGAGTGAGTAGCTAAAATATGAATCCATTTTCATTACAATATAACTGCTAATCAACCAAAGAAAGTAACAGCCCATGGAACTGAGGGCCATGAAACATGACAAGGGGTTTTATATGGTGACTCCATGTTTTGTAAAAAGAATTTTTCTGCAGATTCCAAGGCATATTCTTTATTTAGAATAGGAAACATTTGGACATTTTAAAAAAAAACACTCTTGAGACTTCTGGCCAAGATGGAGGAGGCAATACACTTTGCCTCCTCCGACAACCAAAAGAAGGACAACAAATTTAAAAACAAAATAATCAGAACTGCCAGGGAATCAGACCATATGGAAGTCTAACCAAGGAGTTAAAGGAGTTAAAGAAGAAGCATTCATCCAGACTGGTAGGAGGGGTGGAGATGGGCAGCTAGGCAGAGAGGACGTATGGCAAAGTAGAAGCTGGTAGACTGGGATGGGCAAGGCAGAGGCTGTCTGAGTGGGTAGTTCCACATTTGTGTGTGGATAAACTAGGAGGAACAACTGGGAGGTGAGACAGACTGTGTAACTCAGGGTTCCAGTACAGGCAAATAAAACTTCAAAACCTCAGACTGTAAAAGCCTTGTGGTGTGGGGAGAAGCTCCCAGACTCACAGGAGAGTTTGTTGGAGAGACCCACGAGGTCCTAGAATGTACACAAGTCCACCTGCTCAGGAATCAGCACCAGAAGGGCCCAATTTGCTTGTGGGTAGCCAGAGAAGTGACAAGCTGGCCAAGAGCTGAACAGGAGGCATTGTTCCCTCTCTGACCCTTCCCCAACGTATAGAGCCACAATGCAGTGATGTGGATTTCCCCACCCTGGTGAATACATAAGGCTCTGCCCCTTACAAAATAACAGGTGTGCCAAGACAAAAAAAATATGGCCCAATGAAAGAACAGATCACAACTCTAAAAATAGAACTAAGTGATGAGAGATAGCCAACCTGTCAGATGCAGAGTTCAAAACACTGGTAATCAAATGTTCACAGAAATGGTTGGGTACAGTTGCAAAATAGAGGAAAAAGTGAAGGCTATGCAAAATGAAGTAAAGAAAAACATACAGGGAATCAACAGTGATGGGAAGGAAACCGGGACTCAAATGAATGATTTGGAGTCGATGGAAGAAACAAACATTCAACCAGAACACAATAAAGACTCAAGAATTCAAAAAAATGAGGAGGGGCTTAGGAGCCTTCAAGAAGACTTTAAATGTTCCAACATCTGAATCATAGGGGTGCCAGAAGGAGAAGAGGAAGACCATGAAATGGAAAACTTACTTGAAAAAATAGTGAAGGAAAACTTCCCCAATCTAGCAAAGGAAACAGACTTCCAGGAAGCCCAGCTGAGAGAGTCCCAAAGAAGTTGTACCCAAGGAAGCACACACCAAGGCACATCATAATTACATTACCCGAGATTAAGATAAAGAGAGAATCTTAAAAGCAGCAGAGGAAAGGAGACAGTTACCTACAAAGGAGTTCCCATAAGACCAGAAGCTGATTTCTCAAAAGAAACTTTGAAGGCAAGAAGGGGCTGGAAGGAAGTATTCAAAGTCATGAAAGGCAAGGACCTCCATCCAAGATTACTCTATCCAGCAAAGCTATCATTTAGAATGGAAGGACAGATAAAGTGCTTCCCAGATAAGGTCAAGTTAAAGGCGTTCATCATCACGAAGCCCTTATTATATGAAATGTTACAAGGACTTATCTAATAAAAAGAAGATCAAAACCATGTACAGTAAAATGGCAATAAACTCACAACTATCAATAATTGAACCTAAAAAAAGCAAAAGCAAAAAGAAACAACTAAGCAAACATCTAGAACAAGAACAGAATCACAGAAATGGAGATCACATGGAGTGTTATCAGTGGGGAGGGGGGAACAATACAGGGAATAAGAAACAAAATTGGCAGGTACAAAATAGGCATGGGAAGGTTAAGAATAATGGGAAATGGAGAAGCCAAAGAACTTATATGTATGACCCATGGACATGAACTAAGCAGAGGGGAAATGCTGGTGGGAAAGAGGGTAAGGGGCAGAGGGGAATAAGGGAGAAAAAGATGGGACAACCATAATGGTATAATCAATAAAATATATTAAAAGTGCTCTTATAATTAAACTAAATCTATTTGCATTTCTTTCCGGGAATAATTTCTAATTCCCATTAAAAAAGAACAAACAACAAACAATGACAACAACAACAAAAAACCAACAGTCCATCTATGACATGTTAGAAGGAAAAGAATGAAAGTAATGGGAAAAAAAATCTCTGTTCAATCTTGTTTACTGAAAATGCATTCTATGTCAATTTACAAAAAGTATTTTTCTTATCAGTATTGGATCTGGCGACAGTCACTATGAATGATGGATTTCACTTGGGTGTAATGGAACCTTATATGCTTATCTAACCTTACCTTAATATTTAATAAAAATATTAATGCAAATATGAAAAAACAAGAATAAAAATTCATTTATAATTCTTCTGTCCAGAAATAACCACTGTTAACATTTTGCTGTATTTCTTATTTGGATCTTAAAATGCTAAATGGACTAGGTTATACCTCGAAAGGATATTTTCATAGGAATGACATTTTAAAAAAGACAATAGAAAATCAAAACTTTGAAAAAAATTAAGGTGTCAATTATTTGTAATTATACAGTTGTTCAATCAGGAGATTGTTCTTCCTCAATGCTCACAGGCTCTAGATTTGACAGGTGCCCAAGAGGCCAAAGTACAGGGATCAGTTCAATAGGTGGTGTTGAGTCTTTGGCAGAACATGATTTAATAATTGGTTTGGATCATTATTACAACTTTCCCTTTTAAATCAATTACTTATTAAAGATTTTGGAGTTCAATATTTAAAGACCTTTATCAAAAATTTAAAAATATTTATTATAGAGCAGTGGTTCTAAAACATACGTGTGCATCAAAGTTGCCTGGAGGGAGGTTCGTTAAAACACACATTGCCAAGTTTCCTAATCAACACTGTGTCTGAGGTGAGTCTTGAATTGTGCATTGCTAACAAGACTCGCCCCAGATGATGTCAAGGCTGCAAGCTGGGGACTTCACTTCGAGAACCACTAATATAGGATATACTTACGTGAGCACAGCTCAAAAGAGGCACTTTCCCCTAATGCAGCAGAAATAGTTTCATGCTTACAACTTACCATCTTCCATTTGGAATATTTCACATTACAGTGGTGAGTTCTAGGTTTTATTTAGGATTTTTAAAGTGCAATTTTGTAGTCTGATTTTAATGAGAATGTCGGGAACAGTCTTGAGTATGAACCGTAGGACTTTAACCTAAAGCTCTGTAGGCCTAAGAGAGGAAAAGCAGTTCCTTCAAAAGAAAACCTCCTAACCCTCACAATTTCCTATGTATGTGAAGATTGTCTAGGAAAGCATTTAGGATGTGTGCCAGCTTATGAATCTGTGTGTATGGTGAAAGCTGCAGCTTCTCATGTTCTAAATCCCTGCTATTTGAGTTTTCCTCTTCAGACCTTAAACCTCACCAGCATGGCCTCTTCCCCACCCTGCCCGTGATCGATCTCCAGCCACTCTCACAGATAGCCATAGACCAGAAGCCTAAAGTACTCAGGTCCTCTGATACATTATAAAATAATTACAGAGCATGAGACAGGAATAAGAGTTCCAGTGAATGTAAGAAGTTTCCCAGGCAACCATGTGCTAGCACATGAACTCTATAAAGCTTTGTATTTAAAAATGTTTTTATAATAATTGAGGCAGGGTACTGATGTGGGAGTCAGGTGACTTCCATTCCATCTCTAGTTCAGCTATGACTCAGTTGTTAACTTTAGGCAAACCTTTTCACAGTGTGTGTCCAAGACTTCAGGATATTGAAATACATCAATTTAATACTTTTACAAGGAAAAGAAAGCATTCAGGACTTTGGTGTGAAGCAGACCTGGGTTTGAATATCAGTTTCTGGTAATCCCTGGCTCTGGGAATATGTAAAAATGGGGATAATAACAAATACATAGAGCAGGACTGATATAAATATCAGAATATAGGTGTCCCACACATTAGGCGCTCAATACTGGTTATTACTACTATATATAAAGTGATAGGGTTGGACTTGGTGCTTGGGAACTTTCCAGCTCTACAATGCTATGATTTTAAGTGAAATACAGAGTAGAAAATAATGATAACTTCATTAGTCTGCCAAGACTGTCATGACAAAGCATTGGAGCCTGGGTGCTTAAACAACAGGAATTTATTTTCTCAGTTCTGGAAAGCACAAGTCCAAGATCAAGGTGCCGGTAGGGTTGGTTTCTCCTGAAAGCCTCCCTCTTGTAGATGGCTGTCTTCTTCCTGTGTCTTCACATGTTCTTTCTGCATGTGTTTGTATCCAACTTTTTTCTTCTTATAAGGAAACCAGTTATATTGGATTAGGGCCCACCCTAATGACCTCGTTTTACCTTAGTTACCTCGTGAAAGACACTATCCCCAACTACAGTCACATTCTCAAGTATAAGGGGGTGAGGCCAACACAGGAATTTTGAGGGGACAAAATTCAGCCCCTCCCCAACAACGGCTCAGCGTGCTATTTGGGCCTTTTTATTTCTACTGAGTTTGATAAAGAATTACGGTGAGTTTATCCTTAATTTTGGAATTTCAGTTTCTGTTTTTGTGAGTCATTTTGCAGTGAACCTTTGGCTAGCTGGAAACAAAAATCAAAGGAAACCAAAAGCATCATCACCATCGTCACTACCAAACCCCCCCCCCAAAAAGCAATGATATAAAGAAATGTAAAAAATAATTTTCAAAGCAAAATTTGACATTAGAATGTATGAGGTCTGTCTAGAAGGTAGCCAGCCATGTAATGTGAAAAATGGAGACATTTATTGAAGAAGGTACAGTGTATAAGAATCATTGTACACAGGAAAATGATGCCTCAGTTCCCTTCCAACTAGGCACCCTGGGACCTCACACAGTTCCAGTTGTCATCAGCTGCCCCATCATATTTTCCTGAATCTCATCAATGGTCTGAAATCTCTTTCCTTTCAAAGGTGATTTTAGTTTTGGGAAAAAGCCAGCAGTCACAAGGCACTAAATCTGGGCTGTAGTGGGACTGAGTCACCTGGGTGATTTAATGTTTTGCCAAAAACCACTGCCCAAGACATGATGCAGGACTGGGTGTGTTGTTGTGATGAAGCTGCCAATCACCAGTTGCCCACAGCCGTGGCCTTCTGAATCATCTGAATAGTTTCTGTGGAGGAGTGTTCAAGCTTAACACAAAATTTGATGCAGATTCATTGCTCTACTTGCTCAGTCATTTTGAATGTGATGACCACACAGTACACATGCTCACTCTGGCTGTCTACTGCCCCCACTGACTAGTACAGTGAAGTAATCATTATTCATGCACACACAGTCCAGTCCACTCTCCTTGGCTGTAGTTTATATCGATGTTGCGCAAACCATTCTTGTTACAGTAACAATGGCTGAACGTTTTCCGGACAGATCTTGTAAGTTTTAAATGCTAACAGATTTCCCTAATCATGTCTTATTCTTTAAAAATTACTGGCATGACTTCATAAGATCTAGCTTTTTCAACTGTGTTAATATTGGTTGTGACTTTATCTTTTGTATTGATGTATGTCTCACAACTGATGTCCTCACTTTCTGTAAAGAGATAGTGATCATCTACAAACTAAATACATGGTGGTAAGAAACAATTTTTATATCCCATGTTTTCTTATGTGGGCATTCATTAACCAACAAGTTAATGCCTTTATTGGCATTTTCCTGGCACATATCTGAGATCCATTGGACCTCTTGTTTCTATCTCATGCCCTTAATTCATGACACACTAATGATTGCTTGAGCAGTAAGTGCACTTGTTAAGATGCATTTAAAAATAGTCTATTGGCAAACCAATATTTTTGCCATTGGAGCTGAAAAGAATACATCAGCTTGCTTAGGCTCGCAAACTGTTTAATAAAGGAAGAACTGTTAGGTGTGAAAGAGATCACATTAACTAAGTGCTGAACTTAGTGCTTGGGAAGTACTTGGTGCTCAATGAATGTCAATTTATTATTATTCTACCAAAAGATCTCAATTCACTGTGGGTATAAATAGACAATGATTTTCCTATCTCAACTCTGCTTCTGGGTAATAGGCTCCTTTGACACATTGCAGTGCAATTCCATGACTTTAAAGACACATAGTTATTAGAATAGTTTCTTGACCATGTTTTAAGACTCAGTACAATTCACTTCTAGATATTAAACTCATATCTGGCCCAAATCTTCACCCACACCCATACCCATGCAGGTAAGATCTTTAGTACAAGTAGTGATGGCTATGGTGATGGTGGGTGTGGGTGTGGGGTGATGGTGGTAGTGATGGTGATAGTGGTGGTGGTGGGTAGGATGGTGGTTAGAGGAATGACGGTGGTTGTTGTAGGAGCTGGTTAGTGGCTCTGATGGAAGCACTGTGTCTTGGCTGCCGGGAGTGGAGAGAGGACACACAGTGCACACTATATGAGGCACCTCTCTCATACTTACTTTCTCACTGCTTCCACTGTGGTGCTGGCATTGGAAGTAAGTAGGGAAGGCAGAGGCCACAGTCCCTTATAGAATGGCTCATAGAGAAGCAGTAGTCATTACTCTGTTGATTGTGACTGGTGCTTATTCATTTGCATTTTGTAGTAGTAACAGATGCTGATTCTGTCTGAGTGGATTTGTTGATTCTTTGAAGGATGCTAATATGGACATTCTGTTTGCACAGTCCCTAGCATGGGAGATTTGGCTTAGACTCCACTGGCACTATGGCCACAGCCCTTGCCACAGGTGGTACACTTCACTTGGTGTCTCATCAACTGTTGGGTGATTGTTCAGTGCAGTAAAAGCAAGATTGTTGAAGCTCAAGCTCCTTCAGCCATGTCACCCTGACCCACAGACACTTCAGAATCCTTGCTTCTCTGGACAGTAGAAATGCAGGTTTCCTCTCTCTCTGACAAACCTCTTAGATCTATCGTCATTCTCTGAAGTCGCATCTGGCATGTGGCTAATCCAGTTCTTGATCTACTCTTAGATAAGATACTATATCTTTCTCCCTCAGCTGAGTTAAAGGGGAAAGTTTAGGAATCCCCAGTCTTTCTGATTGCCCTCCTTTGGCTTTCAGGAGGTAAAGGAAGATAATCCCAGCATTTCAATAAAATTGTAGGCTTCCAAGTTGTGACTTCTTCTTTTCCTACTTAGTTCTTCCAGAATGGCAGCTTTCCCCAAGCTCAGTTGGATGGTGGCTTGCCCTCAATAGCTGTGGCTTTGACTCAGAATGTGGGGATTTTCTGCACCTTCTTTCAGCTCTGATTCTTAGGTGCCAATATGTTACTCAGAATCTGAAGCCATACTGTCGCTTTTGCTTTGTTCCTATAAGCAGAAATAGAAAATTAAAAAGGTTAGATTAGATGGCCTTGACCATCCCATCTAACTACGAGATATGATAAAGAAGGGGGACTATATCTCCAGAAATAGTTTTGTTAAGGGAAGTGTAGTACTAGATTTTTATGTACTACAAATGCACTAGGTAATGCTCCCAACAACAATGGAGCAGGTGACTGCCTAAAAAACACTTCTTCATTTGCTGTGTACTCTAGGCTAAGATTTATGTAGTCTCTCATCTTCACAGCATATTATACAGAGAGTATTATCAATTCTATCCATTCTGTGGATGAAGAGATTGGATAGACCACATCGAGAAGTTAAGTGGTTGTCCAAGTTATGAAAACTTACAAAGTAACAGTGTCAGAACTTGAACATGAATATTCTCATTTCAACATTTGTATTATGTTTCAGGTTTACATAGTAAGTGATGGTTAGTAAATACTTCTACTAACTATGTTAAAGTAGTCTAAGGTGTAGTAACAAATGGACCCATGCTTGGATTCAACACAACCAACATTTATTTCTCTCTGACATAACAGCCCTGGGCCATTGTTTAGATCAATGGGTGACTGTCCTCCATGTGGTCATGCAGCTTCCTTCTGTTGGTGATTTGTCAGTGAAAAACCCTGGGAGGGTTTTTCTTTTAAAAGTCAGGTTTATTTACATATAGTGAAGTTCTCCATTTTTAGGTGTACAGTTCAATGAGTTTTGACAATACATACAGTTGTGTAACCACCACCACATTTGAGATATAGAACATTTCCATTGCTCCAAAGAAGTACCCTGTGCCCCTTCGTAGTCCCTCCCCTGCTGACTTCTCTGAGTAGCCTTTTGTGTCTAGATCTTTTTTTCTTTAGCATAATCCTACCAGGGGCCCTAAACTTTTTGTGTCATAGGTCACTTAGGCAGTCTGGTTGAGCCTGTCAACTTCCTTTTTGGAACAATGTTGACAAATGCATAAAATAACATATCAAAGATTCCATAATAAAATTACATTGAAATACATAGATGTATTAAAAGAGCTAATTTGTGATATAGTTATATGTGTGCTTTTTATTAATGCATTAAATAATAAGATCTGGCAGTGGGTTAACAACTACCATAATATCAAAGTAGTGATAAGCATACATTGCATTTTGAAATGTCTGCAACAACTGCAATAAAATATGACAATACTGGTGATTTTTATTGGTAAAAACATCAGTTATTGCTCATAGTACTGTGCTTTGTTGCCTACTTTATTAATGAAAGGTAATGCAACATTTCAAATAGAGGTTAGTGAAAATAAAGATTTAAAGTTTTCCTCATCTAGTCACAGATTCCCTGAATTCTGTCCATAGATCCTTGAGGCTCCATGGGCCCCAGGCTGAGAACTCCCCATTCTCCTAGAGCCTCATCATCATTTACAACCAGCCTGCAGAATGGGAAGGGCAGAGAGCAGCGCTGCGGGAGATTTTCCAGAGCCTGGCCCGGGAGGGGCACATGTCACTTCTGCTCACATTGCGCTGGAGAGAACTTAGTCATGTGACTCCACCTGCTAGTAAGAAAGACAAGGAAACGGTCTGGCTGTGCGCCCAAAGATGGAGGCTAGCTTGTAGTCTCTGCCGCAGCAGCTAATCTTGTTTGCTATAGCCCTTGTAGAATGCCACCTTATCTGATACCATCATAAACGATAAAAACACGGTTTTGAAAAGTTTAATGATATCATTTAGTTAGAAAGTCAGGACACAAATCTGGATTTTCTTGTTCCAAATGCTATATACTGTTTACATTATGTCTTGGTGTCCTTACTGTGCCATGTGATTGAAGGACCGATACAAAGATCTATTTGCATGAAAATATTACTCCCTCTTCTGTGGAGCCACCGCATTTGATGTTGAAGTCTGATGGGACAATGGAGCATGTGCTGTAGAGTTGCAGCCTTGGGATCAGGAGCAGTACTGCTGCCCCTCCCTCCTTCCCCCTACTCTCCCTAGACAGGTTCTTGGCTACCTGCTTTCTGCCCTGCCCAGCTTGCCTCCTCCTCCCTATTCCCATTTCAGGACTGCCACCCAGGAAAGGCATTTGCACACTGTGAAGAAGTGTCTGAGGGAGGCTGTGCAAGGGGCGGAAACAAGGGGAGGAAGGAAGAGAATGGCCAAAAGGGCAATTCTCTTTTACTTTATAATTTTACCTGTGTTAGGTTTTGCTTTGAAGATTCTTTTTTTTTTTTTTTTTTTTTTTTTTAAATTCCAGAGAGAGAAGAAAATGGGGGAGGGGAAAAGAGAGAGAGAGAGAAACGTCAATGTGAGAGAAATGACGTTTGGTTGCCTCCTACATGTGCCCTGACCAGGGATGGAACCCGCAATCCAAGCATGTGCCCTGACTGGAATGGAATCCATAACCTTTTGTAACTATTTTCTAACCAACTGAGCCACAATAGCCAGGGCTGAAGATTCTTAAACTTGAGGAAAATGGGAGCAGGAAGCTGAGGGGCAGTGCATATTATTTGTATTTTATATGATCAAATCGAAAAATAGCAATTTCTCAACACTGAAGTTTTGTGGATAATTTTGCATCTATTTCTGTGACAGGGAATTGTATCTTTATTTTTATTGTCTCTTATGAAAAACAGTCAGAGTGTCTTATGGACACTTAGAATTGTCCAAGCCTTCTAGTATTTTTCTTCCTTAAAATCAAGAAGAAAAATAAGTAGGAGGACTTAGAAATTGAAAGTAGAAGTCGTGGTTGCCATACCATTATTCAAAACCACTATTTTACTTCCTTTCCCACAGCTGTAATTTTGTAGACAAAGCATTTGCTTTGAGCAAAAAGGTAAGTGTTATGGCTTGAATTGTGTCATTTCCCACCAATTTATATGTTGTTCTAACCTCCAGTACTTCAGCATGTGACCTTATTTGGAAATACGGTTGCTGTGTGGTTAAGATGATGTCCTACTGGAATAGGGTGGATCCCTAATCCAATATGACTGGTGTACTATATAAAGGTGAAATTTGGACACAGAGACATGTGCACAGGGAGAAGAACACAAGTGAAGATTGTTACGCTCTTAAGAGCAAAACGTACCAGAAGCTCAGAGAAAGGCCTGGAACAGATCCTTCCCTGGTGCCTTCAGAGGGTGCGTGGTCCTGCTGAGACCTTGATCTTGTATTTCAGCCTCTAAACTATTGTTAAGCCACTCGGTTTGTGGCATGCGGATGGCAGCATTAGAAAACTAATATGGTAAACAAAAGGATTGCTGAATCTATATTATAAGAAGTCATATTTCATAAAGATTCTCCATTTTATTAAGAAATGACTGGTCAGGCCTTGACTGGGTAGCTCAGTAGGTTAGAGCATTGTCCCAACATGCCAAGGTTGTAGGTTCCATCTCCAGTCAGGGCACGTACAAGAAACAACCAATAAGTGCATAAATACATGAACAACAAATCTCTCTTCCCTCTTTCTCTTGCCCTCCAAAATCAATACATAAAAATATTTTTTTTTAAAAAGAAATGACTGGTCAAACAAGAGAAAAGAAAGGTAAAGCATATGTTACCAAAGTATATAAAAAAATGAATAAACCAGCAATTTCAATCAAGGAATTAGCCATCAAATGATCCCCAAAACCTTGTTTTATTTTATTTTCTTAAAAGATTTTATTTATTCATTTTTAGAGAGAGGGGAAGAGAAGGAGAAAGAGAGGGAGAGAAATATCAATGTGTGGTTGCCTCTCGTGCATCCCGTTGTGGGGACCTGGCCCACAACCCAGGCGTGCACCCTGACTGGAACCGGTGACCCTTTGGTTCGCAGCCTGAGTTCAGTCCACTGAGCTACACCATCCAGGGCCCAAAACTTCATTTTGATTTAGTAATAATTCTTAATGAATCACAGAACCTTCTGTCCAAAAAGGACAAAGAAATCCGGTTCATCCAGTCTTCTCTCTCTTTATTTCCAGTATATATATATTTTTTCCTTACTGAATATTTCCCATAAAAAGATTTTATGGTCTTTCTAGGAATGTCTTCTTCTCAACCATCTTGACTTAGGTGTTCCATCCTATACAATTCATACCCACCTTCTACCCAAAGTAATCTGAGGGCAGTTGACTCTTTCTCTCCAGTCTGGAATGCCATAGCAATATTGGTGGCTGGATCAATACTACAAAGTTCATTAAATGACTATCATGGACCAATGTGACTCTTGTTACTATATATAATACCGTGTGCTAATTAAAGAAGATGTCTTGATATTGGACTTAATTCTACTTCATCAAATTATATATTAAAACAAAAATGAAATGGGAAGATTCAGATTGAGAAAGCAGTCATGCTATCACTTCTGTATTTCCTGCTCATACAGACTCTCATTTCAAGATATGACTTTATTAGCTGGAAGTGGTAGAGACCCCAACCACAGCAGTACAACTATGTTACTTAAAGCTAATCAATACATAAAATTAGAATATAAAGAAATTATATTCTTAAGATCATTAAGTCACTCTCTAATTATGTTTCATGTCTTTAAATTATACTATTATGCTGTCAATCTCATAAGATCCCAGATGACTTTTAGTGATAAAAGATTAATTTAACGATGCTTGGTACCATAAGGGAGCATGGGGGGGAATACTGGCTACATTTGCACTACATTTCAGAGGAAACCAGAAAGGCTGTCATATCCTCTTGAGTCCATACATGAGCCTCTCACAGTCAATTATCTACACAGAGTTGGAGTTTGTAGAACCCAAACATGATATGTTACCCCCTGACCCTGCTTAAAATGTTTATAGTTAGCAATAATTAAAATAATACACTTTAATTTGTCCCTTAAGTTATGAGTCTTATCATCTACTTTTGAAGTTGAGCCTTAAGGGTTACTGCTCTGGAATTGTGAGGGAAGTTACTTAACTTCTGTAATCTTAAAACCAGGCTTGGGTTAGAGATGATTATCTTACTCCTGTATTAAGAACCAATCCTACTTACCCGAGATCATAGCACCTGCCATAGTGTAGAGAGGATACCGCTTCCTCCTGTGATAGCCAGGCCATGAAGCTTGCTGTCCTGTAATGAATAAGCGATGGTTCTCAATTGTCTCAGATCCAATGCCCCACTTTTAATGCTAATGTTTTGTAATGCTTCCTTTATCCTGGAATGATAGTCATAGGTAATGTAAATTATTTCCACATATAATTCTAGAAAATCAATATAATAGCCTAAGCCTAATATAAAGGAGAAATAATGGAAAAGTTATTTATTGTATAATAAGTTTTTCAATGTGTAAATGTCTGGGCATGTCTAGACTAGCAGATATAATGAAGGGGGTCAGATGTTTGAGTCTGGTTATAACAAAAAAGTTTAAATTTAAGAGGAGTTAAAAAACTTATCTGTACAAGAAATATAGGAAAATAAAAGAGCAGAAGTACAAGTGGAAAAGAAAATATAAACTAGAATTAAGATATGTAATACCAGATCAGACTTATTTCTATGTGATAAGAGAGAAACAGCCATAATTGAAGTGTAGTTAACAGCCAGGACAAATTAGACAATGTAATGAAGAAAATGAGGAAGTATGACATTTGTTCAAATGAGTTGGGTCTTATTTGTTAGTACAGTGTAGAATAATTCTCTTTATTATTACATCAGATAGGCAGTGATAAGGTATCACACGCACAAAAAACATATCCCCTGTCTTAAAATCTGAACACATTCAATCTTTGGCATTTGAAAAGGCCTTGGATAACATATCTTCAGATAGGCAAAGAGGAAGCAGGCAGATTGGAAAATAATACTGTATTAGAAGAGGCTAACGAAAGGATTGTTTCACAAGCTCCTGGGATCAGAATCAAAGTAAGACTGAAAAACGGCAAACCATTACAAATTACATAATTTTAATATACAATTTTCACAGCTTACAAGGTCTATCTGGAAAAATCCCAGCTATGGTTAATATAACAAGAACTGTTTGAGCAACATCAGTGTAACCTGGCAGCCAAAGAGAGTGGACTGGAATGGGCATGCATGAACTGTGATGACTTCACTGTGCTAGCCAGTGGGGACTGTAGATGTCATTGAGTGAGCATGCGTACTGTGTGACATCACATTCAAAATGACTGAGCAAATAGAGCAAAGAATCTGCACCAAATTTTGTGTTAAGTTTGAACATTCCAAGTATTAACCAGGCCCAACCCTGCTTAGCTTCCAAGATCAGAGGAGATCAGGTGCCTTCAGCTCAGTTTAGCTGTAGACTGAACATTCCTCTACAGAAACTGTTTGGATGATTCAGAAGGTTGTAGCTATGGACAACTGGTGAGTGACAGCTCACCATGACAACATGACAACATGACAGTTCATCATGACAACATGCCCACTCATGCCTCACGTCTCATACAGCAGTTTTTGGTGAAGCATCAAATCATCTAGGTATCTCAGCCACCCTACAGCTCAGGCTTGGCATCTTGTGACTTCTGGCTTTTCCCAAAACTAAAATCACCTTTGAAAGGGAAGAGATTTCAGACTGTTGATGAGATTCAGGAAAATACTATAGGACAGCTAATGGCAATTGGGAGAACTGTGTGAGGTCCCAAGGTGCCTACTTTGAGGGGAACTGAGGTGTCATTTTCCTATGCACAATGTTTCTTGTATCTTATATCTCCTTCAATAAATGTCTCTATTTTTCATATTACATGGCTGGCTACCTTCTGGACAGACCTGGTATGTAACAGTGTCACACAATATTAAAATATATGTCACAGGTAACATAACATATTTCAAAGCAACCCTTATTGTTAACATTCAATGAGATCTCTGTGTTACTCTATTAAAAGTGTCTCAGATTTCTTTAGATACATATTGCATGTCGTGGCAACACATACAAACTGATACAGAAAGGCACATTGCACTAGCAATTCAAATACTATTAGGGCACTGCCACTGATGATGTCTTCTGGAATAATAAACAAATCTTGCCAAGCTTCCAAACAAAACAAAGTTTAAAAGGGTACTCAATATGCCTGGAAGGTGCATTCCTTGAATTTACTGTATATTAAAACCAAGTAAAAATTCTTCATGATTATATGTAAAGATAGAGTTAGATTCTATAATTATAAGCACTTTTCATCTTTATGAAAGTCTAGTGGGACATTCAAACGCTAGGCATGATATTTCTCCAGAGAAGATATGTAAGTGGCCAATAAACACATGAAAACATGCTCAACTTCATTAGCTGTCAGGGAAATGCAAACCAATAGCACAATGCAATACCACTTTATACTAGGATGGTTATAATAAAAAAGACAGACAATGCTAAGTGTTGGCAAGAATATGGAAAAAATTGGAACCTTTATTCATTGCCAGTAGGATTGTAAATGATGCAGGTACTTTGAAAAACAGTCTGCATTTTCTCAAAAAGTTATACATACAGTTATTATATGACCTAGCAATTATACTCCTAGGCATAGTCCCAAGAGAAATAGAATATGCCCACACAAAAACTTGTATATGAATGTTCTGGCAGCAGTATTTATAATAGCCCAAGGCGGAAACAACCCAATGTCCATCAACTGATGAATAGATAAGTCAAATGTATATCCATATAATAGAATATCACAGTGGAACCTCAGTTCTTGAACTTAATTTGTTTAGGAAGGTTGTTTGAGGAGTAATTTGTTTAAAAACTGAATCATACTCATACTCATGCATTCTCCCCTTTGTTTGTTGCTGGAGAGATGTGTGACTGATCACACATCAGATGTTAATAGTGAACACTAGGAGAACATCCATATGACCTGGCAATTCCACACCTGGGTATGTACCCAAGAGATATTAAAATATATGTCCATCGCTAGCCATTGGAGAGATGCAAATTAAAACTACAATGAGATACCACTTCACACAGGTTAGAATGGTCATCATAAACAAATCAGCAAACAACAAGTGCTGGTGCAGTTGTGGAGAAAAGGGAACCCTAGTGCACTGTTGGTGGGAAGGCAGACTGGTATAGCCACTGTGGGAAACAGTATGGAACTTCCTCAGAATGCTAAAAATGGAACTCCCTTTTGACCTGGCAATTCCATTGCTGGGATTATATCCTAAGAATCCTGAAACACCAATTCAAAAGAACCTATGCACCCCTATGTTCATAGCAGAGCAATTTACAATAGCCAAGTGCTGGAAACAGCCTAAGTTCCCATCAGTAAATGAGTGGATCAAAAAACTGTGGTACATTTGCACAATGGAATACTACACAGCAGAAGGAAAGAAGGAACTCCTACCCTTTGCTACAGCATGGATGGAACTGGAGAGTGTTATGCTAACTGAAATAAGCCAGGTGGTGAAAGATAAATACCATATAATCTCACCTACAAGTGGAACCTAATCAACAAAACAAACAAGCAAGCAATATTCTTTATTTCCAGCGACATGGAGATAAAGAATACACTAACAGTGACCAGAGGGCAGCAGGTAGGAAGATAATGGGGGAAAGGAGGGGAAGGGTCAAGTCAAGGAATATGTACAAAGGGCCATGGACAAAGACAATGGGGGAAAGATTGAATGTGGAAGGTGGGGGTGGGTAGGGCAAGGGAGAGTAACAGAAAGATGGGGACAACTATAATTGAACAACAATAAAAAAATTTTAAAAATACGTCCACATGAAAACTTGCATACAAATGTTCATGGCAACATTATTCGCAATAGCTAAAAAATGGAAATAACTCACCCATCGACTGATGAGTATGTGAATAAAATGTGGTATGTTTATACAATGGAATATTATTTGGCCATGAAAAGAAATTAAGTACGTGCTACATCATGGATGAACCTTGAAAGCATTATGCTAAGTGAAAGAAGCCAGACACAAAAGGCCACATGGTATATGATTCCATCAATATGAAGTGTTCAGAATAGGCAAATTCACAGAAACAGAAAGTAGATTAGTGATTGCCAGAGACTAGGGAGGGAGGAGAATAGAGAATAACTGCCAATGAGTGTGAGATTTATTTTTGAGATGATGAAAATGTCCTGAAATTAGATAGTGGTGATAGTTCAACCACTCTCTAAATATACTAAAACCACTGAATTGTTTATTCTAATAGGGTGAATTTATTATGTCAGTTATATGATACCAGTGATATCTCAATTTAAAAAAATGTATGTACATATATACACACATTGCACATACAAATAAAACATAATGGCACCATATTTTGTTGTCCTCATTTGAGTGTAGTGATTAAATATGCAATTCTGCTACACACGCTGATGCTTTTACTCTGCTCTTAAGATAAAGGACTTCTATGCATGGCCTATGATGGTTGTTCCAACCTCATTTCACACCATGTCCCCCGTACAAAGGCACATTAGCCCTCCTTCCATAAGACTTTTACACTTGCCAGTCCTGATGTCTGGAACGCTTTTGCAGTCTCATTTCTTCTGGGTAATTATTTGTCACTTTCTTTAACAAGCCTTCCCTGACTTCCCTGACTAGATCAAATTTCTCTATTATACTCTCTCATAGCACCATATTGTTTATCATAACACCTCATACTATGCATGTTATGTTTGCACTTTAATGGGTGATTTTGGATTAATATATGTTTCTTAATTAGATTGTCAACTCATTGAGGGGTAGTACTGTCATGTGTACTTTTGTTTATACCTATACAGTTTCTGATACACAGTGCCTGATCTATTTAATATTTATTGAGTGAATTAATGAGTGAGTCATTTTCTCTGTAGTCCCCATTATGCCAATTCTGAGTTTACTCCCTCTTCTGCTCATTTGTTCATTCATTAAAAAATGTCCATTTAAGACCTACTATATGCCAGGCTGTATATGGTTTCCTGTGACTCATGAAATGATAACTGGTTTGATCAACTATGATTATGGCCTGTAAGAATATAGGAATTCATCTCCTCATAACGTGGCTGTGTCTATGGCAGGAAATTTAGGCTTCATAGACTTTCCCTTTGGAATTTTTAATACAGTATCTTGGTAATGTCAGTCAACTAAATCATATAACTTAATTCTAAAAGATTTTTCTAGCTCCTAACCTGATCCTACTACCAAACTTCCCACCCAACTGTAAATTCAATTTTGTAGCAAATCAAACTACTGGGGTATGTAAGAACTTGACATATCAAAAGGTTTCATTCAAATGCTGATCTAGACTGTACTACTTATCTGAAAACTGCAAAAAGTCAGCTGATCCATTTTCATAAATGATTGTCAATTATTTAAGTAATTGTTTTCTCTTAATCATGTTTTATGCAAATTAATGTCATATAAATTGTTCATAGCAAATAACATGCTTATGATATATTATGTATGTTTGTATTAACTCCATATATATAAGCAGTAATGTAGTTTTGGTAGACATATGGTTTCTCAAATTATGTAAATTGAGTCCTGCTATGTTGATAATTATGATTTTTCTGCTGAATATTTAATAGAAGAAAATTTTTTATTATTTTTAATGAGAAAGTAAATTAATGAAAGTGAATTCATGAAAATAGTGGACATCATATAATCTGTAGGGAGAGAGCAATTGTGCTAGGCTGTAAACTTCAGGAGGATTTTTGTTCATCATTGTATCTTCCATGCCAACTTCTAGCACTGTTATTGGCCTACAGTAGGTGCTCAGTAAATATTTGTTCTATGAACGAATCAAAATACTCTAATTCTATAGTTGGTATTTATAGAGGAAAAACTAATGATGCCTGATCCCAGTGTTGTCATTAACAGATCAAGTTGTTGGTTTGTGTCTCAGTTTATGAAAGAAACCAGTGAGTCAAATTCTTAATTATGAATTAGGAGGGGGAGAAAAGTCTGATTTCTTATTGCATGGATCATTTGAGAATAGTTTGTTCTGATTTGCTCTTTCAAACTATATGTGTTCAGAGGAATGGACATTAGTTCGATTGCCATTTTTATACAATGTCAAGGTTGGAAATAACTTCAAAGTCATCTTTTTCAATGCAACCTTCCAGAATCTCCTTTATAATATTTCTGCCAAGGACCCAGCCAAAGAGGGAATTTATCACCTCCTAAGGCAAGCCATTTCATTTTAGGACAGTTTGGTTAGAAAATTCTTTATTCTATTGCATTGAAATTGGTCTTCTTGAGCTTCTCACATCAAGTAAAGATGTGTTTATAAAATGTATATACTCCCTCTTCTATCCAACACCCCATATGTATTTGAGATCTTTGCTGGCTAGGTGTAATTTCTCTGCTTTGTAAGAACACTCCACGTAGGATATGACTTAGCAAGTCTCTCCCCTTTTCTGGTCACTCTTTCAGTGAATGTGCCTCTGTGTATATCTCTTTTAAAGTGTAGTGTCCAAACAGGACTCTGTTTTTGGAGAGGTTTATGTGCAGCAACTATGTTTCTACCAAATACTGGATTTGTAGATTGGAGTGTCCCAGACATGTTTTCCTGGGAGTGTAGTGCCGTTTCCTATGAATCTGCAACAACATTTCTGTTTCTCGTAAGTATACGGCATTTTAGATGGGAGAAAATGATTCTTTCCTAGGACACAGAAAAAATGACAAAGAGAATGTGTATGTTCTTTCATTTCCATGCCCAGGGAACATATGAAAGCTAAGATAAAGCTGTTTAATGGTTTTGCTTGGCTAATAAGTGAGATAATTAATGAATTCGAAGTGCCTAGTGTGGAGTCTGGTTCAGAGTAGTGATTCAACAAATCTTAGTTAACTTTTCCTTCCCTCTTGCCACCTTTTTACATTTTTTCTTGCAATCTTTTCCCTCTTTTTAACCCAAGGATGATAAAGGGATGAACAAATAAACTATAAAATATTTCTGTAGGCTCTTTTTTAATTCCCAGAAGACGTGAATTCTTTGTTTCTTTAAGTAAAATCTTAAGAGACAGTTAGATGAGATACAAATGGCTCAGATGTTTTCCAAATACAATATAGCACTTAAGTTGAACAATCTGTAGGCATTCATTTTATTACGCTAGTTGACTTGTGCATTATTTTATATCTTCATTCACCTGGCTTGGTTATGTGTTTAAAACAATCTTCTTAAGAATAGAAATACAAGAATTTAAAAGTGAGGGGTTTCAAGTAGATCCTCTCTCACCTTATCGTGTTATAGCTCTCAGTTTCACAAGTGATTAAGAAAAGAGAACTAACATTGATGGGGGAGTTTTTGAATATCCTATGTCAGTTGTTCCTTTCTAAAAAAAATTCTGAGAAATGTAAAGTAACTTTGTTCCCATAAATGAAACTGCTATTCCTGACAGTGTCAGCACACTCTCTCCTCCAGCAACAAGCTGATTAGAAACACACTGAACTTCGACTCATGTTTTCACAAAGCCATTTATTTGAGAATAGGGAGTGACACCAGATATAGGTAGTCCTGTACCAGTATGACTCTAAGAAGAAAGAGTCATACTATGGCATTAAAACAGTGATATTAAGTCCAGCATCTAGGATGATTTAGCACTGCCGAGCAGAGCAGGTCTTGCCAAGAATCTTGAAACTCCAGAACCGGTGAGGCTTTCTCTCAACTGAAAACTACTTTGCCTGACTGGAGAAAGTAATTCCCTGATGTACTTTTTCAAAAATTTTACCAAACCTAACTGTTCCCTTACTATATGACAATTACAGCACTCAAATTGCTTTGTAAACAGTTTGTTTACTGATAATATCTGATGAAACACCCAGCAAGGTTCCTGAGTTTGTATAAAACACATTCTACTTTTATATACTCTGATTCTAGAGTTTTCTCAGGTTCACGATATACAACTTTTACTTGAAAAAATTCAAAGTTTGAATGGAAAAAAATAATGGCATTTTAAGATAAAATGCAACCATTTCTAGATATTATTTTAGAAATGATTTAAAATCTCAGAAAAATACAAGTGCAAACACCAGTAATTTTCTAAAAAGTTTCCATCAATACAGTATTTTATTGTAGGTTATGGTCTGGAACATTATAGTTTATTTGTTCAACTGTAATTAAGACCTGAGGCACATGGATGGATTTTTAACTTTTGACTCAATATCCATAAGCCAGAAGTATACATTTCATCTGATACTTTATCATTAGAGATGAGGCATCATCCATCTCAACTTTCCAGAGAAGATTTCTAGTTTGGTATTTCAGATCAAGATGCTAATGAAGTTAGAGTTATATGAAAGAGCTAACTTCATTCTATTCTGCAGTCTTTTTTAAATTGAATTTATTGGGGTGGCATTGGTTAATAATGTTCTGCAGTCTTGAACTACAATCTGATTCCCAGTCTTGCAAATAAACCTTGATAATGATGAGGAGCAGCTGGGAGAATAAATGAAAAACAAAACTGAGAATGCCTTTTTGATGGTATGGTATCAAATACAGAGCTCTTCAGTGGTACCTGTTCAAATTGAATCAATAGCATTTACAACTTATAATTCATGATGAATTACCCTGCTGATCTGTAATAGTACATAATGGGTTAGTCAGCTGTCCTTAAGAAAGAGGCCTTGGTAACATTATAATATTTACTTGGAATAAAACATCACATTATTTACTTCCAGCCAAGATGGAGGCATAGGTAGACACACTTTGCTCCTCCCACAGCCAAAAGAACAACAACAAATTTAAAAACAAAAAATAAGCAGTATGGGACTGCTTCCTTCTGTTCCAAACTGTATGGGACTCTGACAACCAAGGAGTTGAAGAAGAAACATTCATTCAGACTTGTAGGAGGGGCAGAGACAGGCAGCCGAGGTAGAGAGAAAGTGCAGCAAGGTGGCAGCTGGAGGACCGAGTGGTCCCACATTTGTGTGCAGATAACTGGGAAGAACAACTGGGGAGCAAGACAGACCACACAACTCAGGGTTCCAGTGCAGGAAAAGAAAGCCTTGAAACCTATGGCTGTAAAGATCTGTGGGAGTTGTGGCAGCAGGAGAAACTCCCAGCCTCACAGGAGAGTTTGTTGGAGAGACCCACAGGGTCCTAGAATGTACACAAGCCCACCCACCTGGGAATCAGCACCAGAAGGGCCCAATTTGCTTATGGGTAGTGGGGGAAGTGACTGAAAGCCAGTGGAGAGCTGAGCAAGCAGGATTGTTCCCTCTTGGACCCCTCCCCCACAGATGGTGCCATAATCCAGCTACATGGGTTGCACCATCCTGGCCAATAAGGTTCTGTCCCTTACAATGTAGCTGCACCCAGATTAAAAAAAAATACAGCCCTAATGAGAAAACAGATCAAAGCCCCAAAAATAGAACTAAGCAATGAAAAGATAGCCAACCTATCAGATCCAGAGTTCAAAACACTGGTAATCAGGATGCTCACAAAAATGGTGGAGTATGGTTGCAAAATGGAGGAAAAAGTGAAGGCTCTGCAAAGTGAAATGAAGAGAAATATACAGGGAACCATCAGTTAAGGGAAGGAAATGGACTCAAATGAATGATTTGGAGCAGAAGGAAGAAATAAACATTCGACCAGAACACAATGAAGAAACAAGAATTTAAAAAAATGAGGAGAGGCTTAGGAAACTCTGGGACAACTTTAAATGTTCCAAGAAAGGAAGCTGATCCATCACGAATGCCACAGGGATAAATAGAGGTAAATACCCCTGGTTCCCTGTAGAGTAGGACTGGTCCCCCCAACAGGTTAGGTAAATCAAATAAGAAAAAGAGCAATCAGGACATGGGTTTTGTAACTATCTTCTCACTCTTTGTTTTGTAGCACAGTTTACAATAGCCAAGACATGGAATAAACTTAATTGTCCATCAGTGGATGAATGGATAATGTGATATATATATAATAAAATATAATTCAGCTATAAAAAGAAGGAAATCTTGCCATTTGTGACAATATGGATGAACCTTGAGTGTACTACACTAAGTGAAATAGATCAGAGAAATCAGGCAAATGCCATATAATCTTATTTATGTACGAAATCTAAAAACAAACAAACAAATAAACACCCCAAATCAAACAAAACAGAGCTCATAGACACAGATAGCAGATTGATGGTTGCCAGTTGAGGTAAGATTGGGTGAAATGGGTGAACGAAGTTAAAAGATACCACATTGTGGTTATAAAATAAATAAATCCTGGGAGTGTGATATACAGCATGGTGACTCTAGTTAATAAAACATATATTGTATATTTGAAAGTCATTAAGAGAATAGATCTTAAAAGTTCTCATCACACATAAAATTTTTTAACTGTGTATGGTGATGATATTAACTAGATTTATTGTAATGATCATTTTGCAATATAAATGGTGAATCATTACTTTTTATACCTGATATGTCAATTACACTTCAATAAAAAACATTAATATCTAACAGACATTACATGTCTCTGGATGTCAAACCCTGAAAAAGACATCTCATCACATATGTTGCACTCCATTAAACGCATGTAAAACATCAATCTAATCATGAAGGAACATTAGACAAATCCAAACCAATTCATTCTATAAAACAACTGGCCTGTGTCAATCAAAATGTCATTGTAATGAAAGACAAAGAAAGGTTGAAGAATGGCTCCAGGTTAAACAAAAGTAGAGTCATGACAACTAAGTGCAGTATGTGATCCTGGACTGGGTCTTATAATGTAACAAAAAAAAAAATCCACAACAAGCATCATCAGGGTAATTGACAAAATTAAAATATAGACTGTAGGTTAACTTAAAATATTGTGTCAATGTTAAATTTCCTGAATTTGATAACTGTATTAGTCTTATCTAAAAATAATGTCGTTGCTTTCAGAAAATACACACTGAAGTAATTAGGGATAAAGGGGCATGATGTATGCCATCTGTCCTCACATGGTTCAAAAAATCATATATGTATATGGACGGAGAGAGAGAGATAGAGAGAGAGAAGGAGGGCAAGAGGGAGGAAGACAATGAGGGAGAGAGAGTAGGCATGCAAACATGACAAAATGTAAAAAGGTGGTCAATCCGGGTAAAGAGAATGAAAATTATATGTATTCTTGCAATTCGTTATTAAATTTGAAATTATTTGAGAATTAAGTTAAAGAATATCGACCAAACAAAAAGCTGCCTTCTTAAAAACAAAAACAAAATCTTGATGAATGGTTTTACATGATGAATCATTAGTAGTTTTAAGCATCCAGCTATAGCATATATATAGCATTTCTAATTCTATACAATAGTGGTTCCTTTCATTGCCCTTGTATGGTGGTTCTCTACACTGAAAATGAGTGTTTTATTAGGCCAAGGGCCCAACTAAAACAAACCACTAGAATAGATTTTTTTTTACCAAACATTGTCTTATTTTGTTCATTGCAAAGAATGAATGATGTTGTTGATATTTTTTCTAGCCCAATCAAGATGAAAATTTATTCATTTAAGCCCATCCAGTTACTTTTTTCTTTTTTTGACTTCATCTTCATTGTATTTTTCCCCATTACCATTTAGTCCCTTTATTCCCCCTGCCCCCAGCAATCACCACACTGTTGTCCATGCCCATGGTCCTTTTTCCTTTTTGCTCAATCCCTCTATCCCCTAGCCTCCCTCCCCCACTAGATGTCCACTCCTCTCCATCTGTGAGTCTATCTCTGCTTTGCTTTGTTAGTTTGGATTATTCATTAGATTCCACATATGAGTGAAATCATGGTATTTGTCTTTCTATGACTGGTTTAATTCACTTAGCATAATGTTCTCTGGGTCCATCTATACTATCACAAAGGGTAACATTTTCTTCTTTTTTATGGCTAAATAGTATTCCATTGTATAAATAGATGATTTATCCACTCATCTATTGATGGATGCTTGGGCTGCTTCCATACCTTGGCAATTGAAAACAATACTGCAATGAATATAGGGATGCTTATGTTCTTTCAAATTAGTGTTTCTTCAGATATATTCCCAGAAGTGGGATTCCTGGGTCAAAAGGCAGATCCATTATTAATTTTCTGAGGTATCTCCATACTGCTTTCCACAGTGGCTGCACCAGTGTGCATTCCCACTAACAGTGCAAAAGGGTTCCCCTTTCTCTATATCTTCATCAGCACTTGTTGTTTGTTGATTTATTGATCTAACCATTCCGACACGCGTGAAATGGTATCTCATTGTGGTTTTAATTTGCATTTCTCTGATGATTAGTGATGTTGAGAATGTTTTCATATGTCCGGTGATCATCTGTATGTGTTCCTTGGAGAAGTGTCTATTCAAGTCCTTTGCCCATTTTCTAACTGGGTTGTTTGTATTTTTGGTGTTGAGTTTTGTAAGTACTTTATAAATTTTGGATATTAACCCCTTATCAGATGCATCAGTGAGTATGTTCTCCCATTCTGTAGCTTATCTTTTTATTTTGTTGATGATTTCCTTTGCTGTGCAAAAACTTTTTAGCTTGATGTAGTCTGATTTGTTTATTTTTCTTTTGTTTCCCTTGTCTGGGGAGATATATCCAATAAAAAATTTCTATAAGCAATGTCCGAGATTTTGCTGCCTATGTTTTCTTCTAGGGTTGTTATGGTTTCTGGTCTAACATTTAAGTCTTTGATCCATTTTGAATTTATTCTTGTGTGTGGTAAGAAGGTGGTCTAGTTTAATTTTTCTGTACATATCTGTCCAATTTTCCCAATACCATTTATTAAATAAACTATCTTTAGCCCATTGTATGTGCTTGCTTCCTGTCAAATATTAATTGACTATAAAGGTGCGGGTTTAATTCTGGACTCTCTATTTTGTTCTATTGGACTATGTGTCTGTTTTTATGCTGATACCAGGCTGTTTTGAGTACTATGGCCTTGTAGTAGAGTTTGATATTAGTTAGTGTGATTCCTCCAACTTTGTTCTTCTTTCTCAGGATCACTGTTGCTATGCAGGGCCTTCTGTGGTTCCATATAAATTTTTGACATATTTGTTCTAGTTCTGTGAATTATGTCTTTGGAATCTTGATAGTAATTGCATTGAATCTATAGATTGCTTTGGGCAGTAGTATGGACATTTTAATGATGTTAATTCTTCCTATCCATGAATATGGTATGTGCTTCCATTTGTTTGTATTTTCTTCAATTTCATTCTTCAATGTCTTATAATTTTCCAAATATAAGTCTTTTACCTCTTTGGTTAAGTTTATTCCTAGGTATTTTATTCTTTTTGAAGCAATTGTGAATGGGACTGTTTTCTTAATTTCCCTTTCTGTTAGCTTATTATTAGCATATAAAATACAGCTGGTTTCTGGACATTAATTTTGTATCCTGTGAGTGTGCTGAATTCATTGATCAGACTAAGTAGTTTCTTGGTAGAATCTTTGGGGTTCTCTATGTACAGTATTATGCCATCTGTAAATAAAGACAATTTTACCTTTTCATTTACAATTTGGATGCCTTTTATTTCTTCTTCTTGTCTGATTGCTTTGGTTAGGACTTCCAGTACTATGTTGAATGAGAGAGGTGAAAGTGGACATCCATGTCTTGTTCCTGATCTTAAGTGGAACACTTGTAGTTTTCACTCATTGAATATGATGCTGGCAGTGTGTTTGTCATATATGGCCTATACTGCATTCATGTATGTTCATTGTATTTCAGTTTTGCTGAGAATTATCCTAAATGGGTGCTGGATTTTATCAAATGCTTTTTCTGCACCTATTTATATGACCATGTGGTTTTTATCCTTCATTTTGTTTATGTGGTGAATCACATTTATTGATTTGTGAAAGTTGTACTAACCTTGCATTCTTGAAATAAATCCCACTTAACCATGGTGTATGATCTCCTGATGCATTGCTGTATTCGATTTGCTGATATTTTTTTGAGGATTTTTAGCATCTGTGTTCTTCAGGGATATTGGCCTATAATTTTCTTTCTTTGTAGTGTCTTTATCTGGATTTGGAATTAGGATAGTGCTGGCCTTGTGAAATGAGTATGGGAGCCTTCTCTCCTCTTGAATTTTATGAAATATTTGAGAAGGAGCAGTGTTAGTTCTTCTCAGAATGGTTGGTAAAATTCATCTGAGAAGCCATCTGGTTTGTTTTTTGGGAGTTCTTTGATTACTGTTTAATTTCATTAGGTGTAATCTGTCTATTCAGATTCTCTGATTCTTTCTGATTTTTTTTTTGGAAAATTATATGTTTCTAGGAATTTATCCATTTAGTCCAGGTTGTCCAGTCTGTTGGCATATGATTGTTCATATTATTTTCCTACAATCCTTTGTATTTCTTTGGTGTCAGTTATTATTTCTCCTCTTTCATTTCTTTTTTTATTGTTGTTCAGTTACATCCTCTTTCATTTCTGATTCTATTTATTTGTGTCCTTTCTCTTTTTTTCTTGATGAGTCTTGTTAAAGGTTTGCCGATCTCATTTCTCTTTCCAAAGAACTGGCTCTTGGATTCATTGATCTTTTGTATCATTGTTTTTTAGACTCTATTTCATTGATTTCTGCTCTAATGTTTATTATTTACTTCCTTCTGCTCACCTTGGGCATTGTTTGTTGTTCTTTTCAAGTTCCTTTAAGCGTGAATTTAGATTGTTTGAACTTTTTCTTGTTTTCTTTTCTTTTTTTGTGAGATAGGCCTATAATGCTATGAATTTCCCTCTTAGGATTGCTTTCCCTCTGTCCTTCAGATTTTTGATTCTTGTGTTGTCATTTACATTTGTTTCAAGGTATCTTTTGATTTCCTCCTTGATCTCATTGTTAACCCATTCATTGTTTAATAACATGTTATATAGCTTCCATGTCTTTGCATGTTTTCAGTGTTCTTGTGATTGATTTCTAGTTTCATAGCATTGTGATCAGAGAAGATGCTTGATATGATTTCAGTCTTCTTAAATTTATTGAGACTTATTTTGTGTCCTAACATGTGTTCCATCCTAGAGAATGTTCCATGTGCACTTCAAAAGTATGTATATTCTGCTGCTTTGCTTGAATTGCTCTGAAGTTATCAATTAAATCCATTTGATCTAGTGTGTCATTTAAGGAAACTGTCTCCTTGATTTTCTGCCTGGAAGATATAGCCATTGAAGTTAATGAGGTGTTAAAATCTCCAACTATGACCATATTTCTGTTGATCTATCCCTTTATGTCCATGAAGATTCGCTTTACATATTTAGGTGCTCCTGTGTTTGGTGTGTAAAAGTTTACTAGGGTTATATCCTCTTGTTGGATTGTTCCCTTTATCATTATGTAGTGTCCTTCTTTGACTCTTACTATAGCCTTAGTTTTAAAGTCTAGTTTGTAGGATGTAATAAGTACTGCTACCCCAGCGTTTTTTTCCTTTCCATTTGCATGAAATATCTTTTGCCATCTCTTTACTTTTGTGTCTTTCCATCTGACATGGGTCTCTTGGAGGCAGCATACATATGGGTATCAGTTGTTTTCTTATCCATTCAGCTACCCTGTTTCTTTTGGTGGGAGTAGTTAAGCCATTTACATTTAAAGTAATTATTGTTAGATATGTATGTAGTGCCATTTTATTATTAGACTATTTTCCTCTGTTTTTTCTCTCTCTTCTCCCCATTCCTCTCCCCCACCACCTTCCCCTTCTTCTCCTTCTCCTTCCTTCCTTCCTTCCTTCCTTCCTTCCTTCCTTCCTTCCTTCCTTCCTTCCTCCTTTTTTCTTCTTCCATGCCCTTTAACATTTATGGCAGTACTGGTTTGGTGTTAACAAACTCCTTTAGCTTTTTCTTGTCTAGGAAGCTCCTTAGTTCTTTGATTTTAAATGATAGATTTGCTGAGTAAAGTAGCCTTGGTTGTAGGTCCTTGCTTTTCATCACCTTGAATACTTCATGCCATTCCCTTCTGGCCTGAAATGTTTCTGTTGAGTAATCAGATGCCAGTTTAATTGGTGCTCCCTTGTAGGTAACTCCTCACTTTTCTTTTGCAACTGTTAGGATTTTCCCCTTGTCTTTAAGCCTTGCCATTTTAATTGTGTCTCAATGTAGGCCTTTTCGGGTCCAACTTCTTTGGGACTCTCTGTTCTTCCTGGACTTGTGTGCCTTTTTCCTTCACCAGATTAGGGGAGTTTTTGGTCATTACTTCTTTGATTAGGTTCTCGATCCCTTGCTCACTCTATTCTCCTTCTGGTATCCCCATGATGCGAATGTTTTTATGCTTCATGTTGTCCAAAATGTTTCTTAAGTTCTGCTCATTTAAAAAAATTTTTTTTTCTTTTTGCTGCTCTGCCTGGGTATTATTTTCTACCTCATCTTCCAAAACATGGATTCTATCCTCTGTTTCATCTAACCTACTGTTTATTCCTTCCAGTGTATTATTTATTTCCGATATTGCATTCTTTATTTCTGACTGGTCCTTTTTTATGGTTTCTGTGTCTTTTTTCATGTTGTTGAGTATCCTTATAATCAGTATTCTAAACTCTCTGTCTGATAAATTGCCTCCATTTAATCTAGTTCTCTGGAAAATTCACTTGTTCTTTCAGTTGTGGTCTGTTTCTTTGTCTTTCTATTTTGGCTGCATAGTATTTTCTGCCCTAGTGGCTAAACTAATCAACCATCAAATGGTTCAGTTTTAATCTAATCATGCTGTAATCAGCAGCCTGGCTTAAGCACCACAAGGTAGCACAGAATAATTTCTATGGTTGGTTGTGTTGCTTGCCCTCAGGCTGATGCCATTCAGAGACTAGCACTCTGCCTGAGAGTAATGGTTCCTGCAGTATCAAGAATGACTCAGCACAGGGATCCTGGTGGCTATTCCTTCAGTTTTCTTCCCAGAGCCACCAACCCCAGACTCCCCTCAGGTATCTCTAGTCCACTTTATCCTTCCTTTACTGGCACCCAGGGTAAGTGTCTATAAGCGACATACTGTGCTTTGGCCCTTTAAGAAGCTCTCTACATCTCCAGCTGTCTCTCTCTGGAAGACAAAAACTCTGCTGCTTTTCACAGATGGACATTATCTGGATTTCTTTCTGGCTCTGGTGCTGTAGCCTGGGAAGCCCAGCTTGGGGTTTAGATCCCACACTTCTCAGGGGAAACCCCTGGCCGCTGAAATATCACTCCAGCAGTTCAGCTGCCACCTGTGGGAACCCAGACAGCCCTCTTGTGCTGCCTCCACATACTACCTGTCACACTGTTGTGGTTTCTTCTGTCTGTCTGTGATTATAAGGCTTCTCTCCAACTAGTACTCATTTGGTTATTCTGGATGATTTCTCTACAATTTAGTTGTAATTCCAGATTGGTCCTGGGAGGAGGTTAGTGTAGCTTCCATTTACTCCTCTGTCATCTTGGATCCCCCCTCCCGTTAAGTAACTTTTAATGATTGCCTATTATGTGCCAAGTAGTGTGCTAGACCAGAGGTCCTCACATTTGGGCCATGGTCTTGTACCAGTTGGAGCCTATTAGGAACTGGACCACACAGCAAGAGGTGGGCTTAAATGTAAGACCTTGAGTCATCCAGAAACCATTCCTACCACCCTGGTCTGTGGAAAAATTGTCTTCAATGAAACTGGTCCCTGGTGCCAGAAAGGTTGGGGACTGCTGTGCTAGATGATGACAACATAAAGAGGAATAAATTATAGTCTGTTTATTGATAAATTCAAACTATGAGACAATCAGACATGTAATCAGAATGATGTACTACTACAGGAGCAGGAAGATGGAACAATTATTTGTCTGTGGAAACTAGTTTCATAGAAGTGATATCTGAAGTGAGTCTTGAAGGATCAGTAAGAGTTTTCTAGGTGGAGGGGAAGGATATTTCCAGGCATGAGGAGGAGCATGTGCAAAGGTATAAAGCCTTGAACAAATAGTCAATAGCCATTTCTAATTTTATGCTAGATTTAGTTCAGAGGCATTAAAGCCTAGGTTAACTACTTAAAAATAGTTTTATTGTAAAATATTATACACATTCATAAAAGTACATAAAACATAACTATGAGCTTATTGAATTATTACAAAGCAAGTAAATATGCAATGATTTAGGTTAAGGTCTATAAAATGGCCAGTGACCCTAAAATTGGCACTCCCCATCAAGTAAACTTTCTAATCCTCTCCTTCCCTCAAAGGTAACCACTATTCTATTATTTTAATAGTTGCTTTAACAATGAACACACCCACATAGCCAACACTTCTATCATCTCTCTCTAAAATTCCCTCGTGTCTCACACTCCCTTCAGTGTGCATGGTACATGAAGTTGTGAAGTTGTGGTAGGGCCAGATATCATAAGTGTTTATTATTATACCCTGTACTATGTTCTAAATTCTTCTGGATGCTTTATTCATTTACTGATTTCTCACAGTGCTGAAAGTAGCATGCAGCTGAAGAAACAGGCTCAAGTTTTTCACTTGCTTAGACACACAAAACTCTTAAGTGTTGGAGATAGGACTAATACCCATATTCTTTGGACTCTAAAAAACCTGCTCTTTTTAATAATGCTTCTTAAGATTTGAATTCTTCATGTAGAAAATTAGTGGTTGACAGGGACTTTAAATTGGGGAGTAATATTATTTGATATGTTTGGATTATAATTCTGTTGATAGTGTAGAATAATGGAGTGAGGGAGAGATTAGTGGTAGGGAGACCATAAAAGTAGTTATCACAATGGTTCAGAGATAAGGTTTTGTACTAGAAGATTGTTTGTGCATATGAAGAGAGAAAATTGTACTTCCTAGATACCTGTATACCTTTCTGAGGTATGACCAGTTGTTTATGGTGATAGGTTGGGCTGGGATAAGTGAGATAAAAAACCTTGTGCATAAGTAATTTGCATTACTTTGCATCTTGGCATGTGCTTCTTTCTCTATGACTCAGACTTCTGCCTTAATAGCATGAATGGTTAGCAACATTGTTGGTTAAATTTTGGAAGAGGAAGAACAGGTTCGGTAAGAAGGTAAGTTCAGTTTTGGTCTAGCTAATTATGAGATGCCTGAGGAAATCAGATAGTCTGTCTCATGGGTAGTTACAAATAGAGCTTAGAGGCTCCAGGGACAGGTCTGAGCTAGAGATAACATTTTAGGAATAATCAATATATGTAACTCAGGGCATAGAACCTGCACTCAGACCTGCATTTAAATCTTAGTTCAGACACTAACTATTTGTTCCCCTATTTGTAAAATGGGATGATACCTGACCCAGAATCTTTGTAAGGATTCAGTGAGAAACTAGAAAGCACGTAGCAGGTGGTCTGAGTTCATCAAGTGACAACAAAATTATCATTAGCTGTTATCAGATTACAATAAATATTTACTTCCAAATTTCATTATAGTAACAAACATTTTTAATGGAATTCACTTAACAGATATCTGAAATGCATCTGAATGGAAGATCTGTAAGGTATAATTTCGTGCCCATACGGCAGCATGGTGCATGCATTGTATCACCTGGCTAGCAAGGCCTAAGTGTGCACTAAGAATGGAAGGTATAAGCCCATGTCAGGAGTTGACCTGTAGGCAAATTATCGCCAGGTAGCAACCCATGTGCAACTATCCCCTACCCTCCTAAAAATAAGCATTTTAGGGAAAACATTATCTTCTTTTTTCATGTTTCTTAAACAATATTAGGATTTTTATAGTTGATTATAGATCAACAGCTTAATATTTGTTCTTTTAAATCAATTTTCTATGATCCTTTATAAACTGCCAGCCTCTAGTTTGGTCCATTATTTAATTTGTACATTGTTATAAATTTAATTGTTATAAAATGCCACAATATAATCAAAACCTGGACCAGAGTATATAGATCCTATAGGAAGGATAATTGCTTCTACTTAATGTTAGGTTTTTATGCTGTTTTGGTGGGATCTGTTTAGAACAGATAGGAACAGCTTAAAGAAAGCAACAAAATAACCAGATAAAGAAGTCCAGTATTAAAAATTAAGGAATCACAAAAGTTTATCTACACAAAGCCACCAAATTGAGCTTAGTTCATTTTAAGAATGCCTGACTAGCATTTCCTTGTTTTGATGTTCCTAAAGGTATCATCAAAAATTAAAAAAAAACAGCTTTCATTAGTATCATTCTTGAAATGATTATATAATAAATTGTACATATCATAGCAGCAACTCTTCCCATTCTTATATGCCTATATCCCTTTGAAGTATGACTATGTTGCTCTTCCTATGAAGAAAGGGAATTTGCCTCCTCAATTCTTAAAACTGTACTGGTCTTTTGACTTCCTTTGACTAAGAAAATGTGGTGGAAGTGATATCGTTCATGTAATCTGTCAGTCCAAATCACTGATCTGTAGAATTGAGAGATCATAAAATGACTTTAAGGCACAAATTCTAGGGTGGTTTATTATGTAGCAATGTGTGTTGTGTGTATGTGTGTATGTGTTAGAAGTCTCTTGCCTTAAAGATGATAGAATAATTTTAAACTGTAAAAAGGTCTTAGGTTAATCATTGGGATGTACTTCGAGACTAAAGGATCAAAATCTTCTTCAAAGCTGAGATGATGTGTCACCTAGGTTGCTGCAGTGAACATTGAAAAGGGAAGAGAGATGATTTTATCTGGGATGATTTGTGCTCAGTGTTTTCAGAGCTAGGGCAGTATTCTAGACAATGCCCAAAGACTCTTTCAACTCCAGAGCCCTGTGAAATTCCAATGACATTCTTGTAATTTTAGCAACTCCATTTTTACTTCATGAACTTGTACATAGCATTTTAATACCTTTCACAGCCTACATTATCTACTGGCTCATTTTTCATACAATGTGATTAAAAACAGCTATAGCATAGTGCAGGCAACACAGTGCATGCACAATGGCTAGGGTCATGAGTTCCAGAGCCATATTACTGGGGTTCAAGTGTGTGTTCAGCTGTGTATCAGATATAACCTTGATGAGTTACCTTTGTTGTTTCCCCACCTGTAGAATGCAAGGATTGAGTTAATATTTAAGCTTAAAACATATTACTCAATACATGTCAAATAGTAGTATGTTATAGGAGAATAATCTAAATCCTAGACCTGGATCTTGTTACTCTGTGACCTTTGGCAAATCATTTAATCTCTCTGGGTTTGTTCTCTCATCTATAAAGTAAGATTTGCTAGATAATTTCCATGGTTTCTTTTCACTTTTAAAATTCTGACCTCACATTTAATATTTGTTTTACCACATGCACACTCCAATCTTGTCTAAATTAATTTTCAGATTATTGAAAACATATTCTATTAGCAAGAAATTTTGAGGACCCTCTAGTCAGGACCACTTTGAAAGTAAAAACAATACTGCATTTTCTTAGGAAACTAAACATTTTTACTCATATCTGGTCAGCAGACATTGATAACTCACATATCTGAAGCAATGCATTTTCAGGTTTATGGAAAGTTAAAACTATATATTAATTTTTATAACTATGCTTATTAAAGTGGGAAAAATCCTCCATAAATGAAGAAAATAGTGCATTTCAAATTTTATCATAGCTCTCCAATGTCAAATAAATACCACCTATAATTAATTCCATTATCACATGAAACGTTTTATTTTCTTTTGCTTAAGCATATTGCATAATGCTTAATGCATACTGCATACAATTAAATATGGAAAATGTGATTTTTATTGGCTGCATAACAAACATCTTCATATGGACATTTCAGAATTTTACATTGATTTATAAACTAGTATTTCATTACATTTTAGTTTGATGTGTGATGCTGCTTCTTGACAATGGAACAGAAAAAAACAATCAAACATTAGCTATGTGACTGGTTAGTGTGTGTGGGTAGAATGTACAATATGTGGAATTCCTTTTAAAAAGTTAATTTTTCCTATACTTTTCCTGTTACCCCATAATCAAGCTGTTACAATCATCAAGACATGTGCAAATACTCCACTAATACTTTTACAACAAATTTATCGATTACTGGGCCTACTACAAACTTTCCTTTGAATTCTGACAATGGATTTGAGTCCCTGTTTACTCTTCTAAAATGTACATGGAGCCTATCTACTCAACTTTGCTTTTTTAGGACCCTAAAAACTCCAAAGGTTTGTAGTGGATCTTAGCGGCGGGGGATAGACAAAGTGAATGAACTTCTTCTTTCTCAAATTTCCTCACACACACATTTTCTTCTTGAAGATTTCTATTCCAGGAGTTGGGCAGAAGGCAGAGGAGGTTGCTCTCTTGTCCTCAAGAAGCGACACACGGGTTTGCCGAAGTTGACAGACCACAGAGATCTCAGATCTTCGGGGATTTTCCAAGCAGGATGCGAGCACCGAAGAGGTGGGAAGAATGCGTACTGCACACGTGACCCAACTTCACTTTCAGGTTCCAAAGCGAAGCGCTGCTGGAATCAATACCGATCTTCCACCATTAGATTGTTTTCCTCCAAAGGACCAGATGAAAACCCCTGAGAGGCACACTATGAAAATTACTGGGGGAAAAGATTGACGTTTACCATTTATAAATGCGCCGACCACCTTTTCGGAATCAGCACCTCTTCACGGCTCACACATTTGCTAAGCCTCTCTCAACAGTTCTTTCCCGAGCTTTCCCAACCCTCCCACAGTTTCAGTTCCACTCTATGGAGAAAAGCCATAGCAACAGTTTGGTTGCCGAGCAGCCCGTCTCAGGGGCGCGAAAGCCGCGCCAGGGTCTCACTCTTCTCCGTGCGCGCAACGCAGGGCTTCGGCTCTCCAACGACCCGTGAGCGTACGCGCAAGGAAAGCGCAGGTCAGCGTCCTGGGCCACGAAACCGCCCCAGCAACACCCATCACGGGTCCCTCCCCCGCGGTCACCTCACTTCGCCTCCCCACAGGCGGGGGCGCCGGGCCGGGCGCATGCGCGTGGCGCTCCCGGGCGTGCCGGCCACACTACCCCCCACCCACTCGGAGAGCTTGTCACTTCCTGCCCTCGCCCCATCTCCGTCCGGGGTCAGTCAGTCGCTCTCTGTCGCTGCCGGGGAGTCTCTGCTTCCCCCTTCTTACCCGCTCCGTGGCGGTAGCTCAGGCTCTTCGGGGAGGGGGAGACGGAGAAAGAGAGAGACTGACTTAATAAAGTTTCCCGAAACAGCAACTACTACCAAAAAAGGCCCAAGGTGGGGGGAAACTCCCATTCTTCCCCGCCCTCTCCAAAAGCCTGAGGGACCGTTGCAGGTGGAGAGGAGCCGGGGGAGCTGGGCTTCAGCGGCAGCCGTTGCCCCGGTGAGGAGCTACAGAGGTCCTGCCCGCTCCGGTTCCAGCTCCTTCGGTGGCGGCGGCGGCTGCTGCGGGGCGGTTCCTCCTGTCAACTGTCTGCGCCCGAGCGCCGCCCGCCCTCCAGCTCCACAGCGCAGAGGGACGCCGTGAGCTGCTGCCGCTGCCGTCGCCTCGGGCCGCGGAGGGACGTGGTGAGCTGTGGCGCTTCCGCGTCGGCGCCGGCGGGGACTCTTTGGGAGCGCGTCGGGCCCCCAAACCCCAGTTCCTTTCGCGTGGTCCGCGGAGGCCGCTTCGGGTCGGGCCCGAAGCCGCCTCCCACGCCAGGCTGTCCCCGAGGCCGCCCGGCCTTCCTTCCGCTTGCCCGCCGGCCCGCCCTCGGAGTTAAGTAAGTTGGGCGCACTTGGTTGTGGGGACCGGGTTGCGCCCGGGAGACCCCAACGCACGTGCGACGTGGGAGGCCGTGGGCCGGCCGTGGGGAAGCCCCTGCTGAGCCATCCCTGCCGCCGGGCCCCTCGCCCCGCCGCCCCTCGGGCCGGGGCGCAGACCGTGCCACCGCGCTCCGCGCCTCCATCTCCGCGCGCGCCCGCCCGAGACAGCGAGGCCGCCGCCGCCCGCGCAGTCAGCCAGGCCTCCGTCCTGCGCTGCGCGCCGGAGGCTGCGTTTCCGGGTGGGACGAGGAACCTGTGCGGGAGTTCGGGCTGGAGAAGCCTTCGTGCGTTTTTCTTTTTCCAGTTCCAGAAGGAGCGGGTCCGTGGAGGGACAGCGAGGGAGGGTGAAAGGGACATATCTGGAAAATGTCCCCCCAGGAAGTTCAGGGTGAGTGACTGGTTTGTGCTTCTTTCAACAGCCAAGCCGCAATGAAGAGCTACTTACAGTGAAAGGAAAGTAGGTCGCACCCACTGAAAATGCCTTTAAGGGACAAATACTGTCAGACTGACCACCACCATCACGGATGCTGTGAACCAGGTATCCCTCTTTCTTCTCCAGTTACTTTGTCCTCTGTCATTGCCACTCTGCCCTCTGTTTCCTTCCAGTTTTCTTTTCCTGCTGCCCAAGAAGTCATTCCTAAGTAAGCAGGCTATGATTTTACTTAGCATAAAACTGGTTATGAAGGTAAATGCTTGCACAAACAAGAGGTCTCCGCTGCTTGATCCCTTAAAAAAAGTACTGCCAGTGTCACCTTAAATCTTTTCCGCAAGATCAGTTACCCAGTCCCCTTTCCTTCTGTTTCAACGCAGCCTGCAGTTAGTATGTCCCATGCTCTGTAAATGTTTAAAACTGAAGGGAAAAATAGAATACTAGCATGTACCTTCATGAAACTTGTTTCATTTAAACTTGAAAAAAATTAAGTTTTTTATGCTTTTTCTTTTATCAGAGAATAACACTTAAAGCCTAAAAATGAGTTTAGTTTGAGCTAAAAAAAAGTTTGTTGAACTCAAATTGTTGGGAGAAACAGGTTTTGCCAGATGCAACCTTTTAAAAAATTTCTTGGACATGACATACTGCATTGCAGAATTTTAAAAAATCTGATTGTTTAGATAGGATATGTAAGTATTTCCAGGATATTTTATTCAATGGAACTTTTAAAAGTTGAATTTATGAAGTGAAAAACTTACTTTTTGTAGTCTCACGAAGAATACTTAGGAAACTTTAATTTGATAAATGTGATATGTAAACTATTGATAGTTTTTCTACTTAAAAGGTTGATGTGCTTTTCCACAAAGTGGTACAACTTAGAAGGGAATCATTGGATACACACTATCTCTAAACCGAATAAAGTCTAATCTCTTCAAGTTAGAGGCAGGTGTTTATCATTATTTTTGACCTAAGAGTTATTAGGACTTTATATACTTTTGCTTGCTTTTTGTTGGAGTGCTTTAACTGCTGTAATCTACTCAGTTTTACAACAGTAGTGTTTAGAGTGCTCTTTTGCTTAGTGGGAAAAATTTGCAGTGGTAAAAGGAAGAACTTCCATTTTCAGAAAACATTGGTGTATGCGAGAATAAAATTTGCACAGTAAGCCTATCACCGCTGATATGCTAAAAATCAGTAATAACTCACCTCTGCTAATAAAACAGGTCATCTCATGATGGGATCCAGTTTCTATTCACCTGTTTGCTTACTTATCAGACTTTCAGCACTCTCTTATTGTGCATATTTTGTGTATTTGAAATGAAGATATACCACTTATGTTTTAGCAAATGTTGGGTGGAGTTTGCTAGTTTTGAAGTAGAAGGCTGTGAATGCCTTTAAAAATTTTATTTATTAATTTTAGGCGGGGGTGAGAGAGACAGACACACATATTGATTTGTTCCACTCATTTTTGCATTCATTGGTTGCCTCTTGTGTGTGCCCCAACCTGTGGCCTTGGCATATGGGAATGATGCTCCAACCAACTGAGCTACCCAGCCAGGGCTGTGAATGCCCTTTATACTTGTGTTTCTCACAGACATTTTTATTCCAGGGTTGTTGTTTTTTTTTTGTTTTGTTTTGTTTTTGAGAATACTTCATGTCAGGTTGAACAAATTAATGAAATCATCTTATTCAGGAAGAAATTAATTGATTCATTTCTTTGACAGGTTCTTATTGCATACCTGTTAGGTGCTAGGCTCTGTCTAGACAATGGAAATATAAGTGGTGAACAAAAATAAAGTCATTTCCTTGTAGAAATTTTGAGTGGGAAGAGATAAACATAAAACAAGATAATTTGTGATCAAATTTTATTTAGTGTATTCTGGTAATTAAGTTTTCTAGAGACTTTAATGTCTTTTTAAAGATGCTTTCCAGAGTTGAACTTTTAAATATGTATTGGAACTTTTTTTGATTATTTTTTCTCCACAATTAACCAGAAATTAGATAAATTAAAATAATAAATCATGCAGTTTATGTTGCAAACTATCAGGTCAAAAGTAGTTCGTATTTCTTTGCTTTGTTAGTTATAATTAAATACTTTCTAAGCATTTAGTTCAGTGGAAACCTAGAAGTTTGTTAACTTACAGGGTAGTTAATTGTCATTATTTCATTATTTCAGAGGAAGGTAGGTGCTGAGTGTGAGGATGTTTTCAGTATTGAGAGAAATATATTATGATAGAAGATGGCATGATGTTTGAAAAATTCTTTTTTTTTCTTTTTGAAAAATTCTTTAAATGGGCTCTCCTGAGAGGTCTATCCTGGTTTGGATTATGAATAGTGGGTAAGTTCCTTAGATGAGAGCTTTGTATTTTTGAGGAGGCCTTGATAGGATGGGTCAATTTGTAGTGAAGGCTAGTGTTATAAGCCTGTCAGTGTATGTACTTTCTTAGTTAGGTTTTTAAAAAAATTGTATTTATTTATTTTTAGAGAGAGGGGGAGGGAGGGAGAAAGAGGGGGAGAGAAACATTGATGGGTTGCCTCACACATGCCTGTACTGGGGCTCGAATTTGCAATATAGGCATGTGCCCTGACTGGGAATCTAACCAGTGACCCTTCTTTTTTCTGGGACAACACCCAGGCAACTGAGCATCACTGGTCAGAGTTATGTTTTAAGAAAGTTTTTTGCTACAGAAATTTCAGCCTTTCAGAAGTAGAGAGAATGGTATAAGGAACCTGATAAAACCATTTCACAACTTCCATCAGTTTATCAATACATGGACAGTCTCTTTTCATGTCTGTTCTCCCCTTCCCATGATTTTCTTCTACACCCTCCACCTGCTCCATCATGCTCTTACTTGAGAGCAACTTCCAGACCTCATAAGTACAAGGATCTTTTAAGGGGCTTGTTTTAAGGTATGAGAGACTCTTACAAAAGCAGGTATTTTACTTTGAAGTGTGTTCTTGGAAATATGTAAAGCAAGATGTTGCTTCTTAGGGTTTGGGTTTTTGGTTGCAGGGAGTGCCTCTCCCTAGCCCCCACCCAAATGGTTATATAACCTGATCTTGGGGAGGGGATGACAGGATATACAAAAAGAGATTTTATGAACTATGAATACATAAAAGCTTTTTAGTGTTGAAAATATGTTTTCAAATGAAGATAGGCTAGTTTCTTAAGTGGGAACTACACAGATATGTATACCAAGTGGATGTGTCCTTACATAAATAAGCTAATCTTAGGGTTATTTGGAATGGTATCTTAGGAGGTATGTATGTTCTGGTGTTAGTAGTGTTTAAAGATAATGGGTAACAAAATTTAGCTTTATCCTTAAAATCAGATGTTGTCACAATGAAGTGGAAGTTGATGTTTATAGAAAGCTTTCTGGAGCATGTACCTAAATGAGGAGAGGGGACTGTAAGAAGTTACTGTTATTTCCTTCATCCCTTCCTTATTCATTACTGTTTTTTCATGCTTCCCTGCTAGAATTCTTGCCACTTAAAGAGCCAGACTTTGAAGCTTTTAGTTCTTTGCCATTGTACAACTTCCACTTTCTCTTTTGTAGTTGTTGCTATTTATTGTAAACAGTTACCAGTTATAAAGTACAAATACTGGAAAGAAGTCCATCTAATCCATATAAATGGTATCACCAATCTATTTATGAGCTTTTGTAATTGTTTTTCTGAGGCGTTGCATTCTACTTCTCATAGATTTTGGAAAAGATTTCAGTTTTTGGTGTCAGACAAGCAGTTGATTTACATGTGATGATGATACTGGTAGTGATGATGGTTCTAGAACATTTATTGAGCAGTTAGTATATTCCAGGCTCTGTTTTTAACCAGTTTTCTTGTTAGCTAGTTTAATCCTCACACAGTCTTAGGACTTTTATTATCCCCATTTTAGAGATGAGAAAAGAGAGATCAGCTGTTTTAATTTTTTCCTTGTTTTATCTAGTAAATGGCAGAAAGAGAATTTCAGCACAGTCCAGTTCTGGAGTCTTAATCACCTCAGTTAGTACCAGTGTCAGCTGTTCTTAAAATGAGTTGTGTTTGTGTGTGTGTTCTGAATTCATTTAAAATGCCCCTACAGTGTCTCTTAAGATTAGGAAAATTTTGCTTAATGAGATGACTTGGTCCTGAGACACAGTTCCTCCTATTGTGTGCTCTGGCCACAAACCTAAAAGAGAATCTAAGGCAGACTTTAGCCCCCTTGTCGGCTAAATGCTGTCCAAGCCCAGGTCCTGAAGCAGTAGCAGCATGTATTACTGAAATAACCCTCCTTATTTCCCCACATTGAACAGATTGGGTGAAGATGGTAATAGTTCAATAAAACATAACATTGAGAAAAAGAGGTAATTAAAGTGGGCAGTTTTTCTCCAACATAACCATCTCTTTGTATTTGATTTCTGATGGGAAGTTCAGGTTTCCATTCCAGTTACCTTGTTTCATATTATCATAATCTAATTTATTGCATACTTACACAGCTAATCTGAGAATTTTGGAAAGCAGGGATGTTCTAACCTTTGGTTTGCAGGCTGCCACTAATTCCACTGATCCACACTACCAGGGCAAATGGAAATATTTTTACTTATAATGAAAATGTATACTTTCTCAACTGCACACTTCTAAAAGCCCTGGCTCTGAAGTACTAGTGAACTGTGAGGCAGAAAGTAAAAATTGCCCTATAAATACCACCTTAATAGAAATTTTGTTAAGTTTTGTTTGTAACCCAGAACATACACTCACTTATACATTAAATTTATTTCTTTGTGTATCTTTTGAAATATATATTAATATAAATGAGATCATATTCTATAACCTTTTTTTTGCTTAACAATCTATTATTGACATCCTTTGTTGCAGTACATGTAGATCTAGCTCATGTTTTCTAACAGCCATCAGAGATTCTGCTGTATGAATGTTTAATAGTTTATTTATTTTGGTTCCTTTTGAGACTCTTAAATTGTTCGAAATTTTTCTCAATTATTTACAGTGCTGCAGAATGCTGCAGTGAACATTCTTGTACATCTGTCCTACCTTGTGCACTCAACCAAATTCTTTCCTTAGGCAGTGGTTTTTAGGTTTTGCTTTCACAGTTTCCCTGAGAGCTGTATTAGATTGTCTAGAGGGAAGGTTTTGGAATGGCTTATGAGGTGTAGTTAGGCCATCATTTCCCTAGAATTTTGGTTAAATATAGTGGTCCCTCTTCAAGGGGAATAAAAAGGCAAACATGATGAATATGTATTAAAAAATACCAGGATAGGAAGATCTTTGCATTTAAACTAATTAGCTTTAAGTAGCATTATTTTAGCCTTGAATTGAGACTAATTTTATTTTTTCCTTTTTATTGAATTGAAAATTATTTTGGTTATTTTCTTCTCATTTTATTTTGCCTTACAAAGATGATGGTGAAATGCATGTAAGTGTGATTGTCATTTATATGATTGTAGCAACCATTGTTTTACTTCAGTAGTAAATGATTTAAATAACCCTTTTTTTGTGGGGATTGGGGTGGGTGTTTGTCTTCCATGTAGTTTATGTCCTGGAACCTGGAGATGCTCCTTTGTTACAGCAACCACTACAGACATCCAAATCTGGTATTCAACAAATAATTGAGTGCTTTCGATCAGGTATGAATGTTTTAGGATGTATTTTTCATTCTTCACATAATAGTTAAAAACTACCAAGAAATCCTTAGAAGTAATCTAAAAAAATTAAAATGTATACACTGTTTCAGTAGAATATTTTTCATGTTATATTTTTAAAAAAGTGGATGAATAAATAGAGATGTAATCTAGAGATTCTTTTTCAGTACTATATATTATATATTGATTTTAAAATAAACAGTATGGTTTAAAGAAATAAATTAAGTGGTATATATCTGCGGATAAAGTGCCTCTTCCTCTTAAAGATTCATTGTTATTTCTGACATGTTCTTTATAAACTCTCATATCTCATAGGGCAGTACTGAATTATTCTGGGTCTTTATAAGTTTTGGAAGAGTGAGTTATTTACTCAGACTGTCTAAGATGTCACTTATTCTAGGTTAATTACTTTATTATCTCTGTGACTCACCTTCTTCTGCCTAACTCTAGAGTTTATGAAATTTGAATATCCATAATAGAGCATAAGATAGAAAAAAAGACTTACTGCAGCCTGATATCTTCAGATACATTTGTTTAGTTTTTCTTTCCATTAGATTATTATAATAATTAGGTATATAAGTGTATTTGTGCAGTTGTAATCCAGTGCTTTAAAGTACGTGTTGCTTACTACATATGAGTGAGTGAGAACTGTTAGAACTCCTCCCGTGTTATCAGTAAGATCTTACGTTACTATGACTCTTAAGATCCACTTGTCCATCTCAAGTGGATTTGGCTTCTCTGACGTTGCAGACTGTTGAGTCAAATGTCAACAAGAAAACACACACAGACAGATGGGTATCTGATGGTCATTTAAAGGGTTAGAATATCTTTTGTTATTTTATTTATCTTAATGAAATTATTAAGATAAATATTAAGTTATATTATTATTTATCTTAATGAAAAATATCCAGCTTCAGAGGAAGAGTTTATGTGCAACCATATTGTTTTGTATTGATGAGAAATTTTTTGATATGCTTGTTTTTAAAACATTATAAAGGGAAAAAAGCATATATTTGGTTTATTTTAGGATTCCAAGAAATAAATTGTTTCTTAATCTTAATAAAAAGAGTTTTGTTTTTGACTCTCCAAGACCATTTCTTGGACTTTCCATTTGTAGTCCTCATGACATTGCTTTTATGTCTATTTAATTAAGTATTGAGTATAAACTGTATACCTATGCTTAGGTTGATTGGTGGTATAACCTGTTTAAGGGTGTTTTTTGTTGTTGTTTTTTTTTTACTTATAATAATTGCTTGTGGTTAACAGTAATAATTGATAGGTCAAATTCTCCTATGGTAAATACAGTTAAAATTTTAGTTGGTAGGGACTGTATTTAAATATATTTCTGGCATAACAGAAGAATGGTCAGTTTCTGTTTGCAGTGAGTTTCTATTATCTAATTTTAGTACAGAGATAAAATTTATTCTTGTTTATTCTTATACCCTGGAAATGAAGGTAATAGCTTTTCCCATTTAGTAATATCCTTGCTTTTTAGAAATTCATAATATGGAATTAATAAGGTTATTTTCTACTGCTTCATAGTGTTATTTGTTTCAAAAGTTAGAATTGGTTCATTCATAAATGCTTTGTTATGTAAAAAATACCTCTTCAACAAGAATCTATCCTCAAAATCTATGTTTTTTAACTGAAAGATGAATACATTAAAGTGAAATTGTTTCTTTATTGTGCTGTGGTCATATCTGTTTTCTGTATTCGCCATTTCTTTACTCTATAAACTGAAGAAAAGGGATCGTGAAATTTGTAGTATGTTTTTTTAAAAATGTCTCCAGCGAATTTGCCTTCTGAGTTATTTTTTATTTAGGCAAATTCCGAAAATACTATAATTTTAATTCTTTAAGTACCCAATAATTTAAATTACTAGTGATTTAGAAATATAGTGACTGGTATAAAAAACTACTTTTGTATTTAAAAAGGAATTGTTTTACTTCATTAATGTGTCTTATAGCTAAGCAATTTTAATCTCTTCAAGATAGGAATCTCTTAGATATTTGGATAATCTAAAGTCTACCAAGGTAGCTCTTCTGTAGCTCTGAGGTGTTCGGGTTGTGGCTGACTGCAATTTTGGGAGGATGAGATGGAGGTTTGGAGGGACTGAGATCTTTTCCCATTCTGCAGGTTCCTCCCAGTCCCACTCTACTCCCAAGCCTGCCTTCAGTAACTCACGTCTATCTAGGCTTTTTTTCAGTACAGCTAGGTCACACACATGGCATTTAAAGAACTATCCTGCTGTGGTGTTATATATCTGACAGATATTTAAAGGTAGAAGTCCATGCTTTTGTTCTTGTTAACCCTTCAGAGGCTAAGTCAGGTTGGGCAGTAGTTACGTTAGGATATCTACCTTATCTTCAAGCTCAGATAATTGTCTTCAGCCACAGTGTCATCTCTATTTAAGTGACTCACCTTTTCCTGGCTACACTGGTGTGTGTGTGACCTGGTATTAATTCCTGCCCAAGCTGGAAATTCATAAAAGGCTGGGGAAGGAATTGACTCACTTTTTAGGTCCACCAATTCTGTGTGTGCTATATTGACTGCATGACCAGTTTTGACCTATTCTCTTTACCTCACACTTCAGCTTTTGCTTTGGCCTGTTTTTCTGGCTTTAAATTACAAATTCTTCTTTACCTTTGATAGCTCTTTATTTTTTGCTTGACTTATAAGTTAATTTGAATAAATTTATCTTTTTTGGATTAAGTGATACTTGCTTATGGGTTTAAAAAATAAATACAAATAGATATACAAAAATAAGGCCCTTTTTCCTCAGGCAACCACTAACCTTTACATATATACACACTCATACTTCCCTCATTTTCTTCCTAATACAAATGGTGGAAGAGTCTGCATGCTGTTATGCATTTTTGCTTTATTAACAGTACAGTCCACTGTTATTTGACATTTGTCCGTAGATGTGTCTCTCTGTCTCTCCCTTTTTTAAAATTTTTTGAGACAACTGCCTGTTTTGCCCTGACCAACAGGTTTTACCCTGACATTCCTGACGGTTGGGTGACTTGAGACATGTCGTTTGCTCTGAATTCTTGACTTCTGGTACTGCCTTTTCTGCACCCTTCCTTTTGCTGGAGCCTTGCCTTGGCTGTGGTAGTCCTTCTAGGATCACTTCTGTGACTCACTGTCTTCAAATTTCCCTTCTTTTTATTAACATTTTTATTTTAGCTTCCTTCCTTTCTGATCTTTCTCTTTAAACGGAAACAAAATTTTAAATAATGAAATGTATGCGTTCATGAGACATTATTAAAATGGGTTTAATTGAGCTTAATATCCTTTCTTTGTCTTAGTAGAGGCAAAGGAGCTATGGATTGCCCTAAGGTTAGAGAAACAGAAAGATAGGGGGGGAAGAGGATAATAATTTTTTCCAGGATTTAGAATTGGTCTTTAATAGGAAGTTGACTTTTTTTAAATTCTGGAAATATATAATATAGTAAAAAGAGCCCTGACTGGTGTAGCTCAGTGGATTGAGTGCAGGCCTGCGAACCAAAGGATCGAGGTTCGATTCCCAGTCAGGGCACATGCCTGGGTTGCAGGCCAGTTCCCGGCAGGGGACACATGAGAGGCAACCACACATTGATATTTCTCTCCCTCTCTCCTTCCCTTCCCCTCTAAAGATAAATAAATAAAATCTTTAAAAAAAAAGAGAGATAATACATAATACAGAAAAAAGATTCTGCCTGTAGAATACACAACTATGTGCAAGGAACATCTTTTTTTTGAATTTTAAGGAGGAATAAATTGTAGTAAAAATGAGAATTAGCTTTGTGTGATGTTTGCTGTTGTCATCATTTTCCTAAATTTAGGTTTGGTCATTTAACTTCTTAGAACTTTTTTGTTTTTGTTTTTGTTTATACTGCTTAAAACAACATTAATGTCAGTATAAGCTGTAACTGGGTGCTGATGCCTCAGTCTTGACTCTGTAATAAAGACAGGATGGAATTATGATTTATCAGAGATACATAAGGGAGTGCCATTTTTTTGGTGGTTATGTAACAATTCTAGGACATTTAAATTTTAGATTATTTGTTTTTCATTGCTTTTAGGAAAGAAAGGAGGGGGCAGAGTGTGAGTGACAGAGAGAGGGAAGAAGAAAGAGAGAACATTGCTGTGACAGAGAAATACCAGTTGGTTGCCTCTTGTAGGTTCCTTGATTAGTGGTTGAACCTGCAACCTAGGTATATGCCCTGACCAGGAATTGAGCCTGCAATCTTTTGATTTATGGGATGATGCTCCAACCAAGGCAAAATCTAGATATTTTAAAGATTAGACATTTTTTGATGAATAAGAAAAATGTAGATTTACTTGTTTTATTTATCAGTGTTTTAATTCATCTTCAAAGCATATTATTTGGGGCTATATTCCTAGAAGAGTGGCCATTTTTATTAGTCTGGGAATTTCTCAAGGGCACAGATTGTATACTTCACTTCATGTCTCCAGTGAATAAGAGTACCTGGTATTTAATAGGTGTTCAATAAATACTTGTTAAACCAAACTAAAAAATTTATGGAGTAGCCACTAGAATAATTTTATTTTACTTATAAATTTATTGTATTATGTGACAGTGTCATGATTAGCCTGGTGTGTGTGTGTGTGTGTGTGTGTGTGTGTGTGTGTGTTAGTGTTAATCAACCCCTTTAGGTGGTGGTTTTAAGATAACAATTTTAATTTTCTTAAGTTTTCCTACTTTTTATCCTTAAGTGCTTATGTTAAGGGATGATTAGAAATTTCTTTCATACTTGTCTTACAATTCAGGAGATTTGACAGGAGTTACAGATTTTTCTTGCAACGTTGGGATGACAATTGTGAAAACACAGTTCACGTGTGAGTCAACAGTAAAGCAAGCAGTATACATTTTAAATGGTTACTGCCACAACTTAAAATGGTCATTGACCAACAAATCAGTATATTAAGAAAAAAAAATGAAAGCTTATTTTTATCTATCACAGAAGAGCCTAAATTAATATTATGTCATGTAAAGTGACTACTATCCAACCTAATGTAAAACTTTTTCTTTTGAAAAAAATCCTTTAAGTATGTTTGTTAGTATATACAATGTATTTGGCATTAAGGAATAGCACAAGATAAACCCTTGATGAAATTTATCTAATTTTTATTACACATCTGTTTTGTAAGAATCTGCAATATCCACTAATTTCTAGGCATCAAAAACCTTGGAGGGCTGTTTTTTTGAAAAATACTAATTGATGATCTGTATAAGTAGTGACTGGTAACATAATTTAAGGTAAGAAAGAGAGAGGAAAAGGAATAATTAGGAGCAAGGCAGCCTCGCTTTCTCTTTTCCCTAATCAAGGATTATGGAAGAATTTTATGTTGCTGTCAAGATGTCCACGTCTGTTGTGTCAGGTAATAGGAAGTTTTAACTATTGACAGAGGCACAGTTGGTTGACTGTGTCTAATTGTTAGGAAAGCAATTAGGAAATGGTAACTGATTAGAATAAAGTTATAAAAAAAACCCAAAACCTTAAATGACTACTGAAACTAACTTTGGGAAAAACTTTTATTGTCTGTATTCATGGAATTAAAAAATACAACTATTTTTCTCATTGGTAAAATGTGGAGTTAGAAAATCTTTAAGGTCTCTTTTTTGATTTGTCTGTGAATACTACATAGGCTAGAAAAATCTTATTTTTATGGATAAAGTTTTTTTTTTTTTAACATATAGAGAAAGCTCTTTAATACATCATTTAAAAAATGTTAATCAGGCATGGTCCTGAGGGCTGGAAACATAATGGTGAACATTAAGGATATCTTATCCATCCTTTTAGAACTTCAAGGTTAATGGGGATACAGAAAAGTAATTAATTACAAGATAGTGGGATAATATAGTGTAGAAGTATATAAGGTGCTATAGGAATATAGGTGAAGAATTTTTGACAAAAAAGCAGGAGGGATCAGAGAGGCTCCCTGGAGAATGTGACCTATAACCTGAGATCCGAAGGGTTACTGCAGGTGAGCCAGACCATGGAAATGGGAGAATGTTGCAAGAAGAGAGAAAAAAACTTAGGTGAAAGCCTGAAAAGTGTGATAGAGAATTTGGTGAATCTGTGGACCCGAAAGACATTTGGTATGCCTGGATCAACACACCTGTTTTAATTGTGCATATATTTGTGTGTGTGTGTAGGTGGGGTGTGGGTAGGGGAGCTTTGTGATCAATAAATAAGATTGATTAATCAAGTTTAGAGCCAAATACTTATCTATTTTTGGATGCTTATTGGGAACTCCACCGAATATTACTCTAACTAGGAATATATAAGCAATTGATAATTGCTTTTTTTAAATGGTTGATTGGGAGAACCTGGTAGACAGAATTATGTGTCTGATTTAGGAATGCAGTTTTATATTTTTACAAGTAACTTTAAAAAATGTATAACCTCATGCTGTACTGCTTATGTAACTCTTCAATTGAGTTCTTAAACTAACCTAGTTCAGGTGTTATTTCTTTGTCTGTCTTTAGTCCTTATTGACTTTTTAAAGGCAGAGTTGAATCTTTAGTATAGATCTTGCAGGTTTAATTTAGAATTAAAGTGTGCAAAAATTTGCTATTTGCTTTATACTGGTATACTTCCGCTCAGCTATACTTCCTCAGAACTCTTTAGACCAGTTAGAGAGGTTTATCTAAATATTTTTTTCATTAATCTAGCTCTCATAGTTTGTCATCACTTAGGAGTTTAACTCTGAACTCTAAATACAGCAGCAATTTATTGCCAGTATACATATTTTGTAATGTGAAATGGACTACACACATATATATGTCTATACGTATGTATGTAGGTAGTTTATACACGAATATACTTTTTTTATAAAGAATAATTAATACCTGAGCTATCTTCGGAATCTTTTTAAACTTATGTTTTCTGAATTCATTTGATTTGTTTATTTTACTGGATGGATATATCAAAATGCAAAGATTATACTGCTCTTTAAGGTCACACAACTATCAGAATTGGAGTCTCTTAAGAAATAGTAAAGTTCTGGTAACCTGCTAATCAGTCTTTTTGCAGTAGAATTTTAAAGGTTGGTCTATTTTCAAAATAAGATTAAATTACAAAGTGATGACTAATCAAAAGTTAAATATGAGCGGATTATTAAATATTGAGTCAGAAATATTTAGCTTTTATGGATCCTTCAATATTAATTATACTAGGAAAATTGCATTTACTCTTCAGTAGTAGTTCCAGAGCTTAAATAGTCAAATGGTTGTTGAATGACAACACTTTACACCTAGGTAGTCTTAAAGGTTTTTTTTTTTCAGGACACTTGTTTTAATTTAAATAAATACTATCATGTTCTTTTATTTAAGAAAACTCATTAATTAGTATAACATTGCAGGTCAATTTTGTCAATTTACCTGTGGCAAAGACCTGTAGGAAGTAGTGACAAAAGACCTTCCATTTATGTTTTATTCTTGGTGGGTGTTCTTAGTTTAAAGATCAGATGCTTAGTGCCATTTATTTTTTTTTCTCTGCCTTTGATCTTTTGTCACAGTGTTTAGATTCCCTAGATCACTGGAATTTTATTGAGCGCTATTAGAACTGAACACTTACAGTTATAAATAAGACAGACTTGGTCTTGGCTGCTTTGGAGTTTTTAATCCTAGTGGAGAAGATAGGCTTTAAACTAGTAATTATGTCAATATTTAATTAATTGCAATTGAGGTAAGTTTTTGAGGAAGAAAGGTTTTGAGTAAATTTATAGTAATATCAAGAGACCTAAGCAAAATTCAAAATTATGGACAAGATTCACTGTCACACTAAATGGCCATAATCCTATGTTGGCCCAGAACCTGAAGTGATTTGATCTAAATTTAAAAATAAAAGTCATAGTCTTATGACATAATTTTGACCTTCTTTAAGGAATCAGGGGAAATGTGTTATAAAACTCTTATGTTCACTTTCTAATGCAGAAGCGAGCTGGAAGAACCAGGCAAAAACTTTGGCAGGGAGTGGGAGTAGGTGGAGACATTTAATTTTTCAGTTCTACTCTGGATCTGTAGAATCAGAATCTCTAGAGGTGGATCATATACATCTTTATTCCCAGGTCTTTGTGATGATTAGACATGTTGAGACCACTGTTGGGGTATCCCAACACTTGATTGCCTGCTGAATTAGGACAAAAACACCAACTTTAGCTTCCTAATATCCAAATGATAGAAGGATTTTTGCTTAGAACATAGTCTATAACTTTGTTGTGAATAATACACTGTGGTAGTGACTGGAAATGCTTATATGTTTTGTTTTTAAAGAGTAAAACCGCACTTTTGGATTTTCAGCAGAGGTTGTTCAATTTAAAAGCACATATTAAAGTTACTTTTTATGTTAAGTTTTCTTTTGTTTTTTTCTCTCAGGAACTAAACAACTTAAACATATTTTATTAAAAGATGTGGACACTATTTTTGAATGTAAATTATGCCGAAGTCTCTTCAGAGGATTACCAAATTTAATTACCCACAAAAAATTTTATTGCCCACCAAGTCTCCAGATGGATGACAGTAAGTTTTAATCCAAGTATTCAGTTATGCATTTTATGATTAACTATTCTTATATTACAACTATTGTTTGTGTTAAATTATGGATATCTAGTTACAGATAATTTAATGATAGAGAATAAAATTAAATACTTGACTCAATGTTATATTCAATTTATATGTTTATTTTTCAAAAAAGATTTTACTTATTTATTTTTAGAGAGAGGGGAAGGGAGGGAAGAAGAGGGAAACATTGATGTACAAGAGAAACATTGATTGGTTGCCTCTTGCATGCCCACAACTGCAGACCAGGCATATACCCTGACTGTGATTTGAACCAGTGAGTGACCTTTCAGTTTATGGGTTGAAAGCCCAGTCCACTGAGCCATACCAGCCAGGGCGATATTCAGTGTTTTAGATACATACTTTGATACCTGTGTTTTTTACTTGGATTTTCCTCAAGATATATAAGGGGTTGGAAGATATATGAGGTTAGATTTATGAGTATTTATTTGTATTAAAATATTGAATATTGTTTTTGAATGTTCACATGGATCATATACTTTATATTCAGTATTTTTTTAAGTTAAAATATTAATTCTTGAAGGGGGGGCTATTGGTGTTTTTCCTTTTTACTTCTTTAACAACTTGTTACCAGATATGACTGATTATTTACTTAGATTACTCTTGAGTAAATGAGTTGATTTCTTGGGACTGGTAGAGAGCATTAAATATTTATTAATCTTTCTAGTGTTTTCTGAGTCTTGATTTGAAGGTCAGTTTGTTTTCAGTGAAATTTATTTAGATTAGTCATTTTATTAGAAGTTAGATTGTACTGTGGGTTAACTTGAGATCTGAAATAGCTTTATGTCATGAAGGCAGATAGTAGGCTAATAAAGTCTTTGTGAAACAATTTGTTGAATTAAGTGTATTGTCTCTGTGTGATTAAGTTGCAGTATATATAATGGTGTTATTTTCTTTCTTTAAAGAACTAATGTAAATTCCCTGAAACATTTTAATAAAAAGTAACTTTCATTTTTTTTGAGATTTAACTCTTTGTGGATTTATAAAATATAGAATTTATTTTACCAGTTTGATACTATTTTGCATTGTGGATTTTATGCATTTTTTCAACTTAACCTTTTTGGGATGGAAATAAAAATCCAAACTTCAAGTATTAGCATAAAGCTGATTTAAGGCATGTTATAGGACATACATGAATTTGTTTGGATACTACTGTTAGGTCTACTATACTTTTTTTTTAAATCATTGAGCTATAATAAAAAGGTAGTCCATAAGGATTAATTTTTTTTTTAAATCCTTACCTGAGGATATGTCCATTGATTTTAGGGGGAGAGAGAGGGGGGAGGGAGAGGGGAGAGAGAAAGAGAGAGAGAGAGAGAGAGAGAGAAAGAGAAACAGAGAGAGAAACATACCAATGTGAGAAAGATTAATTGGTTGCCTCCCATAGGCATTCCAATTGAGTATCGAACCCACAACCTAGGTATGTTCCCTAACTGGGAATTGAACCTGCAACCTTCTGGTGTATGGATGACCTCCTAACCAACTGAGCCACCTGGCCAGGGCAATGAAGATTAGTTTTAAATCTTACTTTTTAATTAAAGTACCATTAGAAAGTAAGTTAATTTTCTGGTAGTTATTTTTTAGTATGAAGTTGACTTACAGAGGGAAATAGATAAATGGATTTGCTGGATTAACATGCTCTCTTCTTGGCAGTACTCATTCTAGAAATACTTTTGTGAAAGTGTTATTCTTATAGAAACTTTATCCATTTTAAAAAGGAAGTAGATGAGAAGAGCTATAATAAATCATTTCTTTATTTCTAAATAGAAAATTTGATGCTGTATTTAATAAGTAAAAGCTAAATTTAGAGTTGTATGTGGGAACATAACTAGTATTAGACAACTCTGTTAAAATAGGAATATTTAGTTGCCTATAGAAGGTGTAATTATTGTACAAGTAAATAAAACTAGCTCTTTTATGTGTAATAAATTTATAGTTTTTAATCATTTGTTTTAATAGAACTCTGTCATGTTAAGGAGACACATAAGGGACTGAGTTTAGCAAATACTTGTATATATCATATCATTCATGTTTATGTTTTCCTTTAAAGTTTCTTTTTTATTTCCATAAGTATGTGTTCATATAATTAGAGTAGGAAATGTATTATAGATAAGGTTATTTAATAGGAATGCTGTTATGTGTTCTTTAAAAAATTATTTTTATATGTAGTAAAATTCTTCATGATATTTTATCCATCTTGAGTTATGAGAACTTAGATTTGCCTTTGGTTGCCTAAAATTTTAGACTAAAAATATGAAATAGTAATTTACTGTTAGGACACCCATGTGCTTACGTATTTTATAGTAAGAGGAGTGACTCTTCAGTTGCGTTTGGTCCTTAACATTTATGTAATATGTTGAGGTCTTAAATTAAAGCAAATTTTAGTTTAATACTAGTTTTTATTTTTATAAAATATGGAAAAGAGATAATGCTGTTATAAAAATAAACATTAACCAGAAATATAATAAATTTTATGATAGACATTTGTAACACATTAAAAATTAGAAGAGCTAATATTTCATGTTAAAATGTTGTTTTTTTCCCTAACAGACCTTCCTGATGTAAATGATAAACAAAGCCAAGCCATAAATGATCTCCTAGAAGCCATATATCCAAGTGTGGACAAGCGAGAATATATTATTAAGCTAGAACCCATAGAAACTAATCAGAATGCAGTGTTTCAATATATTTCGAGGACTGATAATCCTACTGAAGTCACAGAGTCAAGCAGTATTCCTGAACAAACTGAAGTTCAAATACAGGAAACTAGCACTGAGCACTCTAAAACAGTTCCAGTTCCAGTTACAGAGATGGAGACTGTAGAGCCCCCTCCTGTTGAGATCGTTGCAGATGAAGTTGCACCTGCATCTGATGAACAACCTCAGGAATCACAAGCTGACTTAGAAACTTCTGATAATTCTGATTTTGGTCACCAGTTGATATGTTGTCTTTGTAGAAAAGAATTTAATTCCAGACGAGGTGTTCGTCGTCACATTCGAAAAGTACACAAGAAAAAGATGGAAGAACTAAAAAAGTACATTGAAACACGAAAAAATCCAAACCAATCCTCTAAAGGACGTAGTAAGAATGTTCTGGTTCCATTGAGTAGGAGTTGTCCAGTATGTTGTAAATCATTTGCTACAAAAGCGAATGTAAGGAGGCATTTTGATGAAGTTCATAGAGGACTAAGGAGGGATTCAATTACTCCTGATATAGCAACAAAGCCTGGGCAACCTTTGTTTCTGGATTCTGTTTCTCCTAAAAAATCTTTTAAGACTCGAAAACAAAAGTCGTCTTCAAAGGCTGAATACAATTTAACTGCATGCAAATGCCTCCTTTGCAAGAGGAAATATAGTTCACAAATAATGCTTAAAAGACATATGCAAATTGTCCACAAGATAACTCTTTCTGCAACAAACTCTAAAAGAGAGAAAGGCCCTAATAATACTGCCAGCAGTTCAGAGATAAAAGTTAAAGTTGAACCAGCAGATTCTGTAGAATCTTCACCCCCTTCCATTACCCATTCTCCACAGAATGAATTAAAGGGAACAAATCATTCAAATGAAAAAAAGAACACACCGGCAGCACAGAAAAATAAAGTTAAACAAGACTCTGAAAGCCCTAAATCAACCAGTCCGTCTGCTGCAGGTGGCCAGCAAAAAACCAGGAAACCAAAACTTTCAGCTGGCTTTGACTTTAAGCAACTTTACTGTAAACTTTGTAAACGTCAGTTTACTTCCAAACAGAACTTGACTAAACACATTGAGTTGCACACAGATGGGAATAACATTTATGTTAAATTCTACAAGTGTCCTCTTTGCACTTACGAAACTCGTCGAAAGCGTGATGTGATACGACATATAACTGTGGTTCACAAAAAGTCATCCCGCTATCTTGGGAAAATAACAGCCAGTTTGGAGATCAGAGCTATAAAAAAGCCCATTGATTTTGTTCTAAATAAAGTGGCAAAAAGAGGCCCTTCGAGGGATGAAGCAAAACATAGCGATTCAAAACATGATGGCACTTCTAACTCTCCTAGTAAAAAGTATGAAGTAGCTGACGTTGGTATTGAAGTAAAAGTCACAAAAAACTTTTCTCTTCACAGATGCAATAAATGTGGAAAGGCATTTGCCAAAAAGACTTATCTTGAACATCATAAGAAAACTCATAAGGCAAATGCTTCCAATTCACCTGAAGGAAACAAAACCAAAGGCCGAAGTACAAGATCTAAGGCTCTTGTCTGGTGAGGAACAGTTAACAGAGTTTTGCTTTTTCTCCCCATCGAACTAAAAAAAATCATTTGACCATAATTTATAGCTGGTTCCATTTTAACACATTTGCTTCCATATATCTCATGGCAGTGGGAGCTGCAAGAGTAATGCGTGTATTGCATTTCCTCTTCAGTGACCTTTATTCCAGTGGCTTGGGAACAAAAGTTAACTTCAGAACTTACCTTCCATAAGACAATGCAATATAGTTATAGGTAGATGGCACAGGGTCAGTGCTTTCCTCTGTTGTAAAATACACATTTATATTGGCTTATGTTTACAATAGACGTCTTCTGTTTAACTAACTTTGCACAGGTTTAATTTGATTCAGTGACTTAGTCTACTAATTAATGCATTGTAGGAAAATTAAATAAGAATGAATTTGTGAAGGCGATAATTATAGGAAAAAAGTCTTTTGAGGCATTGTAATTATTGTAAAAGTTAATCTGTGACAGCTAAATAAAGTGCTGCACTCAGAAAAAAAAAATCCCCAAATTGAATTTAGGATGATTAGTATTTATTATTTACATTTAACATAGTGCTTCTAGATAAAGGCGGAAACTTGATAAAAGTTTGGAATTTCTTTTTTTCTCCTCCTTGGGAGTATGTACCATTTTTAAGTTTGATCTATGAAAGAAAAATGATTACTTAGGTCTCATATCCTCTTAAATTTGCCTTTTTGTTTAAATAAACTTTTTGGTGATCTTTTCAACATAATTAATATTAAATAGGGATTTTCTTGTTTTTTTTTTTTTCCTTTTTTTTTGTGTGTGTGTGGTTGTGTGTTGCAAGAAAAGTAAAATCCCTATTGGGAAGAAAGAAAAAAATTCTACTTTTTTAGAAGATTTTGGAACAAATGTAGATTTAAAAAATGCAATATAAAATAAGGAGTAGACGCCCAATACTTGCTTTTTCAAGTCTCTATATTTTTAAAGTTTACCTTTAGTACCTGTGTTCCTATGTTAAGACAATTAATATATTTAGTATTAAGTTAGTTTTGGATTTATCTTCTAAAGCAATAGTTTGAGTGCTGAGTAGGTTAAATGTTGTGGTTTGATTATCACACATTTTTAAAAGAAATACTTTTGTGGAAAACTTAAGATGAAACCATTCTTTAGAAGTCATTTATTATTGTGTAATTTTAAAAACAAGCTTTTATTGGTAAACTCAAAAGTGTTCATTTATTCCCATTTCTCCTCAGATAACTTCAAGTGATGTACGAAAAGGTTTGGAGTTCATTTTTGTGGAAAGACTTTAAATTGGTGTTAGAACCACTAAACGTCTTCAAATGGTATTTTGAGGAAAAAAAACGTTTTTATAAATATTTGACTGTAACTGCTGTTTTCTCACTAAAGTGATTATCATCTAACCACTTGTTTCAAAGGCACTGCCTTTTCCAGCACTTTTGAAGTAGCTGTGACATTACATATTGTCATCACAATCCATCAGTTAACCACCTTTGACCTTGTGCATTTGGTCTACAGTTTCTACGGAAATGTTGCAAATTTTGTTTTCCAAACAGTTTGTTGATTGAAGTGATGAACAACCTGAAGAAAATATCACCACTGGTGATTTTTAATTGACAAAGACTTTATATCTTAGTGATTTTAGTTGTGTTCCACTTTATTTGGCAGAATTTTCATCTGGATTGTACAGATATATGATTTCCTAGTGAGTGTATGTTAGGACCAAAGACAAATTAGTATCAACACATTATACATATTTAGCCTACTAAATGTCATTTTTACATTCATTTACTTCTAACTTGTTCTCCAGCACTTAAATATTTGAAAATTTCATTCTAAAATACCTACTGCAGGAAAGTTCTAGTTCATTTTCATCCATGGATCATTACATTTTTCATTTGTAAACATCTGAGGTTTTTATGAAAATTTAACATTCCCAATTTTTAAAAAAGTTTTATACAAAGCACTTTAATGATAGAAGCAAGTTAATTTGTCAGTTTTTTTTTTAAAGACCACACATTTACTAATGTTAATATGAAGGTAGTAAGTAGTTTACTGATATTTTATGGATGCAGACAATCCATGCACAACCACTTCTTATATTAGTTTATTTCTTTAAATATTGCTAAAAAAAGGCAGATGGGGCATAAACCCTGATTTTTTTTCTCCCAAGTAAAATCTTAAATGACCACTTTAGAAAATATTTGATTCCTACTGTAAAATTTGGAAAATAATGATTCCTTATTCATTTTTATAATCAAGATTTTAGGAAAAACAAATACATCTATCTTTATGAAATTTTGGACAGGTTTTATGTATCGATATTTTGTACTTTTTAGGGAATATTTTATTTTTTAGTAATTTTTGTCAAATTATAATTTTAAAAGGTACAGCAGAGAATATACCATGTTTTTATAGAGGTTCACACCTGTACTTAGGAGGGACCCTGTCCATCTATATACTTTTTGTATACAATTTTAAAATGTTGAAGATCCACAAGGTCATAATAAAATATTTCTATAGCTAGAAAAACATTTACCCTTCCCAGTGCTTTGCACTAAAATATACTGTGAAAGGAAACTAGAAAGACTGTACTGTTGCTGGAAATGTTCTATATTGAATGTACATGCTCTTGTTGGAAAAATGTACTATATGTGATGGAAATAAACCAGACTTGGAGTTATTTCAGCTAAATGTGCTTCAACAAAGGTGCATTGGTTGAAACTTAAATGTTTTATTATCAAATTTAAATATATTCATTGACTATGAGCAGCTACACTTGAATTATATCTTGATAGTTTTATTTTTAAGAATTAGAGTTATAATTTCTCTTTAATTTAAAAACAGATTTACTTTTCCACATATGGAAAACTTGTACTTATAGGTCTAACTTTAATGATTAATAGTGTAATATATTTAGGGAACTAAATGTGTAGGTGGTATTTCATTTATAAACCATCTTCTTTAGTTGCACATTATTAAACCTGTATGTTTGACTTTTGCAAGGTGTTATCTTTTATGCATTCCTACACACAAGACATATGCTAAAGATATCCAGACTTAAGTACTTATAACCAAAAGATGAGTCCTAAAGAGCTTGGGGTAGCTGTTTGCCTACAGCCTTTCATCTGTATGTCAGACTCCTCTTCTCTGCTTTACTTGTTAAATACTGTGTGGAAGAAAGAGAAATAGCCTGATTTTTGTGGAGGGTAGCCCAGTTGCTGGAATTCCCTTACTTCACTCACCTGTTTCCACATATCTTCTCCGTCATAACTCTAGGGCCATAGAGCAGGAATTTAGATGGTGGAATTGAGGGTTCAGGGACTGTCAAAAATATTATGTGGGTCATTGAGAAAAAAACAGCACTTTTTCAGGCCTGGTTTACATTAGAAGGGCCTAGGGAGATTAGGAATATTTTATCATAATAGCTGAACAGATTATGGTGGACATAGAAATTAGAGGTTAAACTGGGACCAGTTTATTAAGGTACAATGAACAAGTAAGAAGTGATTAAAATTCTTTGTTTTTCCTATTCCTTTCTGGTCTTCATTCTTTCTTTTTAGTTTAAGTTTGATTCTTGAACTCTGTCATTCTTGAGATTCTTGAGAAGGGACCTAGGAAATTTGTGCTGGAAGTTTTTTTTGTTTTTGTTTTTGCATGTAAGCTATAGAAACAATATTTATAGCACTATTTGTTACTGTTGTAGGGAGTCAAAGGAACCATCAGAAACTGTTTATAATATATAAAGACCTAGCTCTGGCTACAAATAATATTCACCTTTGCTGCTCTTTGCTCAATTAAAGAGTTTTTCTATAGAATTCAACTCATCTTTCTTCCTTAATATACCTTCCTACCCAAGTGTTGGAAGAGTAGAAACAATAAAAGAAATGGCTTTTGCTTCATCTTCCCAAGTTTGTATAGTGTGAGAGCTGGATGAGGTATGGTCGACACTGGGCAGGTATTTACTAGAACATGCAGATGTACCTTGAATGCACAATGACTGTTGGTTCATGTCTTGTATTTTTTCTTCTTTATTTCCTATTTCAAGAGGAAAACCTTGAAGAATACATAAATTACCCATATTTAATTTTTAGCTTGATTTTGTATATATGAGCTAAGTTTTCTATTGACAGATTGCTTGTATTGTTTAAAAGTACCTTAACATTTTTTAAAGGAGTATGTGTTTGTTAAATTGTTTTGTGGTCAATAGGCTGTTCCCCGTTTTTTTAAAGGACATATGGATGCAACAGCAGGAAGGTTTGCTGCTTTGCTATGACTTGAGGCTGTGGTTATAGAAAGAGGAGTTTCCCAGGTGTTATGACAACTGGGTATGTAGGTAGAGAGGTGCAAGTGGATATCATTTCCTGTTGTGAAGTTGCAGAAGATCTCGTCAAATAGCATGATCACTGAAGATGAGATAGAAATGCTTCTAAAACTTTAGAAATGAGGTTTTCAGGTTTTCTGCAGTGGCCCTTGGAAGTATTCCAGATTCTTAGGAGTTTTAGAAGTTACTTTTCTGATGGAATCCATAGAGTATCAGGGTTATGATATAACCATGGTTCTCGTAGTTGATCTGAAATCGAGCTCTAGGATATGAGCAGCATAATGTTGGCTGTGCTGTAGAGCAAATCCTACTGCACTCTACGCTGTTCCTTTCTCTGACTTTAAGAGCTAATGGAAACCTCAGGATTAAAAAGGAGTAGAGGTCAACAATCTAAGAACTGCTATTAGTTGTTTAGTTTCTAATCATCTAGCACATGATAGAATACAAAATAAGACATGTTTCACTTAAACCCACAATTATTTTGCTTTTCTAACTTTCCACATTTATTTCTTCTCTTATAAATTGTTTCTGCAGCCTTTTTCTCTGACTTTGTTCTAAGCTCTTTTCCTATTTTTTCTTCTGGGTAAGATGTTGGGAAGTCAGCTCATTTCTTCCTTAATGTTCTTAATGTTCTGCATTCTATTGGTCAGGTTTACTATGTATTCTTAAGCAATTTCTTCTGCATGTGTTCACTACTACTGCACCACAGAGGGGAACATAGGTGCATCTGGTTGGGAAAATGCTTAAAGTTGGAGGTTTTTCTGTGTGTGCCCACTCAGCTGAATTAAATTGCTTGATTGTGCATTTTTGAAGTCAGGGACTATGTCTTGATAATTTTGTTTAGTGCCCAGCACATTTTGCTGTATACCCAGGCACTTTAAATAAATGGAATGATATTAAAGTAAGTAGTAGCTTTTTCCATTTCAAAACTGTGCTGTCATATTCTTTGAGACTTGGGGTCCTAATTTCATAAATTTATAGTATCTCAATATTGATAGATTTCACTTATTTTAGAAAATGCTACTGGTACTAAAATGAGAGTTTATGATGATAAAGGAATTCTTAGAATTAGCTAATAATAATGAACATTCATAGAATGTTTACTGTATGCCAAGCACTCTGCTAATCCTTTACATACACAGTTCCCCTAATTCACCAACATCCCTACGAAGTAAGAACTGTCACTTTATTTTCCCCATTTTATAGAATAGGAAATTGAAACTTAGAGAAGTTCAGTGATTTAAATTCAAGTTCACATAGGTAGTATATTACAGAATTGAGACTTGACACTAGGTCTGACTACAAAGCATGTGCCCTTGATGAGTATACCTGATATTTGCACATTTTACCATTTGCAAAGCACATTCACTGTATTACCTTATTGCTAGCCTAGTGTCATGCTTTGAAGCCAGATGGTGAAATTTTTGGATTAAAAAATTATCTCCTGTGTGACATTGTGCAAGTTACTTAAACATTTTGTGCCCTGGTTACCTTACCTATAAAATGAGGATCTCAATATTTCTTAACCTCATAAGTTGTTCTGAGGATAAAATGAGAAACATTTAAAATACTTAGAATAATGCCTGACATGATAGAATAAATGTTAGATATGATTAAGTGATCAAAATGTGATACTATTACCCTTTTAGTTTAGAAAAATGTGCATTAAAAGAACTTTATTGCTACACATATTTTAACTGCTGCTTTTGTGTTTAATTCAGCCATTGAAAATATCATTTTCTATCAGTTCTAATCAGATATTACTAGTTTATCATTCTTACAAGTTTTTCATTTGTCTTGCAAAAGGTAGTTGTAAGCACAATCATTGTAAGTTATGTTTTTATGTTTACTCCCCAGAGTAACCCATCTGTCATAAAATTTTCATTATTATGTGTCCTGTCACACAAATACTTTATTTTTGGTCATGTATAAAATATTTACATGGAATAAGTATTAATGACATAGCTGAAATATTTCTGTAAAACACAAGTAGATGCTAATTTGAAAGGAAGCATTTAATTATGGAAAGAGTAGATTCTTCAGTAGAGCACAATTTAAGCTAAGTCAAGAGTTTCTTTGGTGAGTGTGCATGAAGAGATAAGAAATGGCACTTTTCAACAGTTTTGCCAATGGTAGTCATTAGTGGCAGTACTCCAAATTTCAGCTGAGGCCCAAGTACTGTTGAATTATCTGCTGAAAGGGTTTACCCACACACCTGACTGTTGTTGATCTTGCATTTTTAACAATAAGATGATGATTTTAGAAATTTTAGGGTTTAGGGACTGGTACAATTTGCAACACCAGAAAACCTTGTTTCTAGATTTGGATGACCCTTCATATCCTGAAACTTCAGATCAAGTGCTGGGGTTCCAACACCTGGCTTGTGTGGCTTCTTAGTAATTCTGATACTCAAATACTTGTGTCAGGTGTCTGGAGCATAGTCTTGACACACAAATTATTATAATGTTTAAGCAGTAGAATAGTAGAATGTGGTTGAAAATACAGCCAAACCAAAATAAACAACCCTCCGTCTCCCCCCACTGAATGCTTGAGCAGTAATAACTTGCAGTGTATTTGGTGTCCTGCTCTATATAATCTGGTAACACTTTGAATACAGAGTGTATAATGATGATAGAGGAGAAATTATTACAGCAAAAGAAACCTTAAGTGCATAGAACTCTTATTACAACTCAGGGTGAGTATTTGCTTTTAATCCCTCCTACCTGTGGGCTTCTGTGGCTGTAGTCAAACTTTCTTTCTAAGCTGTGCAAAGTATTTTTTTAAAAAGCTGAGACTGTTTTGGGTGCTTTGTTAGACCCAAAGCCCAAAGTACTTGCTAGTTGTGACTGGTAGCTTTTCATTTTGGATGGGAAGAAAAAGCAAGGGATGCTTTTCTTCAGAGAAGAAAATAGTGAAGCAGTAGGAACATTGTGTGCTCAAGTGACTGAATCATATGGAAAAAAATTAACTAGAGAAAGGATTTTTATGTAGTTTTTTTGAATTTATGAGATAGAATTTGTTAGGAGTGTTTTATATGAGCTTCTCTAGGAGAGTGGCCATGTCATCTTCATACCTTTTGATCATTAGTTATTTATTGAGTTCCCTGGCATCCACGGTGCTGGGTATCTGTAGATGTTTGAGACTCTTCTGAGCATCCTTCTCTTTCTTTGAATGGACAGGCTTGAGCAGATAAGATATGGGGCTGTCATAAAGATACACAAGAACATATTTTTTGAAATTTAAAAGTAATTTTTAATATATATATCCTGAAGTTAAACTTTCCTCAAAACACTTTCATAATTTTCCAATTTGCCCTTTCTTTGCCTGGCTGTCTTGACTAGTCCACTATTGTTTCTTGTGACTGTAAGAGAAAAAAAATCACTTATTTGCCATGAAATTTGGACACAAACATCTGTACGTGCACAAGAGGAAGAAACTTTTAAAGAGATGATTTTGTTTCCTGTAACTTCCCTGGATCTCTTTTTAATCTTTAAGTGAATAATTGTAATGATATGAATTACTAATTTTTAAGGTTTAAGATGCTTCTTTGAAGGCCCTTCTTTCTAAAACAGTTAACTAGAGCTAAGTAGCACAGCAGTTTAAACCACAGATACAACAAGATGGAAGCAAAACCTACAGTGGGTGTATTACCAGCCACCACCCGATTTGCCATGTCATCTAACTGCAGGTGTGTGAGTGCATGTGCACCCATATATGCAAATACTGGGCTATGCTTTTTATTTTGTTTTATTTTTTTTGGTTGCAAGCGCAGAGTTTTAATTGGTTTGTACCTAGTAAGGAGAGGTTTATTAGAAGGCTTTGTGTGGGGAAATGAGTGAGATAGAAGTGGCCAGGCCTTATGGGATTCTCGCAGTAATTGTACAAACTGGCTTCACCATGTAGATTTCATAGAAACTGGAAAAAAAATCAGTGTAATTCTACTGATTATTGGGTGTTGGCATCTTAGCAGTGGGAGTATTGCTTCTCTGCTGCTCTTATCCCTTTTCAGACTCTGCTTTTACTTTTTTGAAAATGAATTACCTCATTCTGTCTTCTCATTACAGTTATTACTACCTCCTTACTTCTGTTGCTTACTTTCTCTGTGTCTTTCAGCTACTTTCCCTCTCCATATAGCTTGAGTTCAGACTACCATAAGAGAAAGTATGATTGGTTCAGTTAGGTTGGGCAAATCTCCTGTGCCAGGCCTCTTCATAGATGGCTGGCCGTAGGCTGTTCTTCATTATTTGGCTGCTCTTGGGACAGGTGCTCTCTGTTGGTCCTACCATTGGCGATTATGGTGGCAGAGTCAGTGGAACAAAACATGGCCCTGGAGCCAATTAAAGGAATCTTAAGATGGGAAACTTACAAGAAGGATAGTACTAGAATGTAGTAATCTTTCCAGTACACATGAGTTTCTTCCATTTTGAAGGTAATAGAATTAAAGGTAATGTGTGGGCTTGACTGTTTTATGTCAGTGCATCACCAACAATCCTTTCCATGCTGAGAAAATCTGGGAAAGAGGTTTCTGATAAGCATCTGCAGTTTCTTTCCTAAACTGCTTGGTGCTATTTCCATCTTTGGTTTGCAGATTCATGGACAACCTGAAGTTTTCACTCAGAAAGAGCCATTACATTTCCTGTAACAGCCTATCAGGCCATTCTGTCAGTTGCTGCTAATTTCCAGACACCCACAATTATGCTTCACGGTTTGGATGATTTAGTGAACCCTTAAAATATTGCTTCTGCTTTTCTATTTGTATTTTCCACATTTAGATTCACTCTGCAATAGCAGCTTTATGTCTTTGCATTCATTCCTTCAACAACAGACATTATGGAGTGTCTGTCGTGTGCCTGGCACTGTTCCATAATTTTGGGGAAACAGACACACAGTGGTTAAAGCATGGCTTTTTAAGAACATATAGACCCAAGTTCAAGTTCTGGCTTCTTTACTTACTAGCTATGCAGCTGTTAGGCATGTAACTTTTTCTAAGTTTAAAATGGTATTAAAAACTACCTTATAGGTAGGTTTGTTGTAGGAATTTATAAAAGTTTAATGATATATTGCATATAATATGCTTAACACAATGTCTGGCTCACGTAAGAGCTCAGTGAACATGTATTACTGTAGTGTAGTGATCACTAAAATTGACAATTTGCTGCTACAATACTTTCTGGCATTTAGTTTCTGGTTATCTTGCTTTGCCGTTTGATGTTCGTTGCCTTTTTGTTGGCATTAAGCCACCTGTTGAATGAAAAGTCAGATGTAACATCTGTGAAAAAGCCAAACTATATAACAGTTTATTAAGATATAACATTATTTTATGGGTCTTCAATATCCTGCCACTTTCTGCAGCAGCTTTGTTTTGCTAATTGTTGAAGGATTTGTTGAACTTTTTGATATTTTGCTTCTTTGTGGTTAATGTCTTATAGAACAATGTAGAGTTTTGCGTAATGAAACTCAGCACATTTTGAGGTGGTTTTTTTTTTTTTTGTAAACATTAGGCTATGGGTACATGAACATATTCTGAGTTTACAAGCAAGAACTATGTTTTTCTATGTATCACCAGTGCCTCACAGTGTACCTGGCATATAACAGGTGCTAAGCATGTTGAAGGAAGAAAAAGAGGAAGGCAGGAACATTAAGATCAGTTGTCTTCAGACTTATCAATAGTCCACAGTATGTCTTTGCTTTTAAGCTTCTTTTCCAGTACCTCATTTAATACACAAGGGGAGACCCCCCAAAAAATCCCTGAATTATCTTCTGGAGGCCAAGCCCATTGTAGTACAGGCTTCCTCCAGTAAGGTGAGTGTTCTAAGAACCTATCTGTATCAGTGTACTAGCTGGTGGTGGTGTGAGAGGCTGCATTTGGCTTCAGTGAATTTTTTTGAAGACTGTGTATGTTTGGCCATTTCAGTTCTTAAATTGGTGATTTACAAGTGCACCTGCCCACACTGCGCTGGGTTGAGTAGCTTTTGACCAAAAACAGCATGACCCCTGTGCCCCACCCTCTCTATTCACCTGATCTTGCCCCAAATGACATTTCTTGTTTCCCTGGATGAAAAAAGTCCTCAAAGAGTAACTTTTTTGCAAGTGTGGGAGAGGTGAAACAAAACAAACAAGAAAAACAACATAAGTACTAACAGGCATCAAAATCAACGGGTTCAAAAACTTGAGTAGTGGAAAAAATGTCTCGATAGGTGTATCCATCAAATGGAAAGTACTTTGAAGGTGACTGAAGTTTATACATGTAAATAAGTAACACAATTTTTTTATAAATAAATTCCATTTTAGGGGGGTTCTCCCTTGTATATAGCTTCTCTACTTGCAAGCTTGCAAGCTCCTCTTTGTTTCTGTTACTGATGGAATCTTGTTACCTGCGTTCATTTTGTGAGCTTCCTAGTTTCTGCCATTGCTACTAAGTAATGGTGACAGGTTTCAAACTCTGGGAGCATTGTATTAACTGTATACTCTGATAAGTAGTCCATAATCAATCATACACTGTATGGGTGTACACTTGTGATTTTTTGATAATTTTTAAGATTTAGCTTTGTTTAATTTATGCTTATTGAATTCTGTGAAATATAGGTCACATTTTACTTCCAGATATAAACAAAGCAAGCATACAATTATTGATTGCCTCTTCCATTATCTGTATAATCTTAAATTGGAAATTATTAGTTATTTCATTTATCCAATTCTCACATTGCAAACTTCAAAATGTTTACACTGTCCTCAAAGCCTCTAACTCTGTTTTGCTTCCTTGATAAGAGGCAACCTTGCCTGTGCTGTGGCAAAAAGTAGAGGACATTTCTTTATGCTCTCCTTTTGCATCACAATTATTTTTTGGTCTTCTGTTCCTTCTGTGGTTGTTTGGAGGAAGAACTGTTCTACTTTTCCAAGTCCAACAATTCAACCCTTGCCAGTCTCCTTCCCTGGAACTTCCCCCAACTACTCTCTTCTCTTTCCCCCCTTCCCATCGTCTGCCTCCTTTTCCACAAGCTTTTCCCACTAAGTTTACAAACATGCTCAAATTCTTTTTAGCCAAGAAGTAAACTTCCCTTAAGTAACTACACTGAAACTTCTACTTTCAGCGTCGTTACTGCTGTAACTGCTATTACTCCTTCCTGTATTGTCAAACTTCCATGTGCTCTGATTTCACTACAACTCTAATCGTCTTGATCACCATTGATTCTCCAGGGCCTAGGACAGTTCCCAGTACGTAGTAGGCACTCAGTAAATATTTGTTGAATGAATGAACAGTATAGAATCATGTCTGTACTGTTCACTTGTAAACCATCTGCGATTGTTTTCTACCTCTACATTCCTATTAAGAGTTTGAAGGGCATCGATGACCACATAATGCTCAATCTGATGGCTTTTTGCTTTTTTTTTCATTACGCTTGACCTTTCTACAACCATTAATGCTTACAAATTTACCTTTCCCAGATTTTCATGATCACTTAAAACTGGGTCACCTTGGGTAGTCTCAGCCTGGTATCCAAAATAGACAAACTCAAAGAACCTTTGGAAAATGAATCTCTCTACTATTTACAGAAGTCATCTAAGGTCAAAAGATACAATTACGTAAAGTAAAACTTCATATAAGTTCTCTTTACCCAACTCTCTTTCCAAACCCTCATATGACTTGGCAGCTTTCTCCAATCTCTCTTCAGTAACATTCTGCCCCCACACCTGTAAATTTTCTACCAAACACCCCTTGTCCACTTTTCCCATGTTCTGGGTTTGTTATTCTAAGAGGAACCTTTTTTTTTCTTTACTTTTATATTGACACTTATGGATGCCCCCATTTTTACGCCCTTTGCCTGCCTCCACTCAGCACCTCCTTCCCTCTGCCATCACCACAATGTTGTCTGTGTCTGTGGGTCATGCATATATGTTCTTTGGCTAATCCCTTCACCTTCTTTCATCCAGTTCTCACCCCTTCCCCACTCCCTCTGACAGCTGTCAGTCTAGTCCATGTATTCATGCCTCTTTCTATTTTGTCAGTTTATTTTGTTCATTACACTTCACATGTAAGTGAGAATAACTCTTTCCAGTTTAAATCACTTTAGCCTCTTGGCTTCTTCTAGGATATTTTTTTTAAAAACACATTATCTTGCTCAGCATTCCAAAAGTCTGGGATTAGTCTCTTGATTTTATCTGGTTTGCCCTCATTAACTTTGCATGATTTTAATCAGTCTTAAAACCTTATATGACACACTGTCTCCTCCAGTGTGGATTTCCAGAACTGGGTTTGGCTGGGTTTTCCCCTTGTGTATTTCTAAGTTGCCCCATCCATAACTATACTGAAATGATGTATTCATGTCCCTCCCCTAGGCTGTAATCATGTTAAGGGTAGATCTCCTGTCTTTTACTTACATACCTAATATCTAGCATCAGACCTAGAAGGTGGTGGATGTTGATACATATTTATTGAACTGATGTTTCTGTGAACTCTGATTCTTCCTTTCTTAGCAGTAGCTTTTATTTTGTTACTAGTAGGTTTTTATATATAAGTCAAAGTTTTCTTAGTCCATTTTCTTGTTTTATATTCTCTCAGAGATTCATCTTTCCACAGAGCATTACTGAGCACTTCTGTGAAGATACCCTAGAGCTGTTTTCTAGCCTGCCTATTCTAGGATAATTTTTTAAAGACCATTGTTTTCAGAGTTGCAAGTCAGACATCTCCACATGAATATTTCTCCAGTATTTTAAGTGCAACAGAAACTTGCACTTATCTTCCCTTTAAACTTGTTCCTTCTTTATGTGTTCCCTGTCTCAGTCATTCAAACTTCTAGCCCTCTACTTACCTAGGCTAATGAGAACCTAGGAAATAATTTGACTTCTTTCACACTTTTTTTTTAACCTAATTAGCAATCAGTGCCTGTCCATCCTGCCTTTGAATGTTTTTCGAATTTGGATCTTTTCTGTCTCCACCTTTAGTAGTTTAGTTTGGACTCTTATCTTTCCTATACTGTTCCAATAGTCACTTAACTGACCCCCTTTCTAATCTGTCTTCCAAGCTGCTGTCAGAATTATCTTCCTAAAACACAGATCTGTTGTTACTGCATGTTCATTGCTTTTTATCACTTGACTAACTTACTTATTCTCAGGACTCAGCTTAAATATCACTTCTAAATAAAGACAATTTAAAGTATGTCTCCTTGCCTTGGTCTGGTGGCTCAGTGGGTTGGAGCATTGTTCCTTGCAACAAAAGTTTGTGGGTTTGGTCCCTGTCAGGGCACAGACCCAGGTTGAAGTTTCCATCCCCAGTTTGGGGTGCATTTGGGAGGCAACCGATTGATGTTTCTCTCTCTCTTCTCTCTCTCAAATCAATAAACATACCCTCGGGTAAGGATTAAATTTTTTTTTAAAGATTTAAAAAAATAAAGTATGTTTCCCTTGTAGTCCTGTTTCATGTTCCTTTATTATCATGTAATACAGTTTGTAATTATGCTTATATCTGTGAATTGTTTTGTTTAATGTCTATCTTCCCACTGAAGAAATTATGTAAGAGACTGGGGAAGGGAAAAAAACTAGGGAGAGTTATATAGACCCGTGCCTACCACAACGCTTGGTACATAGTAATGCTTAAAAAACATTTGTTGAGTGTGTGGGTAGATGATAGATAGCTTATCAGTATAGGCAAGCAGGAGGTAGCAAAGGCAGAGAAGTTACAGGGTCCTGGAATCTTTGCATTCTCAGAGTTCGTGGTTTGTGTTTTAGCCTTTCTGAAATAGTAATGGGCTTCTCCCATCCGCCTCTTGCACTCATTTCTCTGAGGATGGGATTTAACAATTATATTACCCCACACTCATACTAATGCTGATGTAACTATAGTTGATTTGGGAGCCCTTGATGGTGGCAGCTAGATTTGTTTACCCTGTTAAATTGATTCATAGGTGGTACTATAGGCATGCAGCCAGACAGGTATTTGCTAGGCTGTGTCAACCCAGATTCCTTTTTAGCCTCTTGAGTGAAGCAAGCCTTTGTACTATATGATAATTAAAGTGTTTATTACTTGTAGGGCCAGTTGTGTTTGAAATGAGGTATTTATTTGCCTTTTAAAGATTGAAGATTTCATTTTAACAAACTTACTGTGAATAGAAGATAAAATAAATTGTTAAAAATATTATCTAGGGACAGATTAGCAATAATGGGAAAGTTAAACTGTTCTCCCATTGATCCTGCTCAGGTGTCAAAAGTGTAAGAATTTCAGGATGATTCTTCAGATTTCACTGTGTTAGGTTGACTTGCTTCATCCTTTCAGTGGACACATTGGGCTTCTCGTTTGTGCAAGACAAAATTAGGTGCTAGGTTTACAGAGAAAAACTCAGTTTCTCCTCTCAAGTACTGTGGAAGAAGAACACATTATAAGGATACACAATAATGGAGTATTCATTATGAAAAGTCTTCCCTTACATCAATGAAGGCTTTTCATAATTCCTAAGTTCATTCTTGAGTTGAGTTTTGGGCAGAAGACTTTCCAGGTAGGTACAGAGACATGAGACCACATTTAGACTAAGGGAAGTAATATGAGACAAGGCAATGGCCAAATCAAGAAAGATTTATGTACCTAGTAGTAGATTGAATTATACTTTCAAGATTAGGGGTAGCTGTTGAAGGGTTTTAAGCAGGGATATCTGATAACATTGAGGAGGTGAATTGGTGAGAAATCTGAGAAATGATAGAGTCCTAAATGTAGGTAGTCACAATGAGACTGTGGAGATGGGTACCTAATTATTTCAGAAGTGGAACTTTCCAGACAGTGGAGATGAAGAAGGAATTTAGTGATTCTCAGGTTTAGTCATTCTGTTTGGGCAGGTGGCTGGTACCATTTTTTAAGGTAGGGAATGGGAAAAGGAACACTTCCTGGGGGAAATGTTGAAGTAAAGTTTAGGTGTGTTGAGTTTGAGTTGCTTGTGGGACATGTCATTGGGGATGCTTACTAGGGGTAGGATATACAGACTAGCGGTCAGGAGAGAGATTGTACGGGGGCTGGGGACTTAGGAGTCATTACATGTGGCTGTTGCAGCCATAGGTTTTGAAGAGATTACATGGAAGAATAGATTACATGGAAGAATAAATTGAGACAACATAGCACTTCTCATGTTCTCTTAGTTTATTATTTAATTTAGTTCAGTGTCTTCCTATTTCAGTTTTTCATTTAGAAAATGATGTTTGGCTAGCACTGATTTTCTCTGTGTCCTTCCCCACCCTACCTCCCATGTCCTGTACCCACTGCCATGTATAAAATCTGTAAGAGAACATGTATTCGATATTACTCTAAGAAGTACTTGGACTGGGTGGGGTGGGGGGTTATATATAAGGGAACTAAATGGCAATGGAAAAATACAATAAAGTTTAAAAAAATTTTTAATCAACTTAAAAAAAAGTACTGGATAGTTAGGTAATAATAGTATTAAGCAATGTGAACTAATCCATGTGTTGTAGTTAGAGGGCTTTTAAAAAATCTGTAGGACCTATTTTAAAAGATTATTTCTTTAAAAAGGAAATATCTTATTTTCAAATATAAAACTATTAGTATTCTTGGACTGAACAAGATTTGTTGAGTCCCATAGCTTTGCTCTGTCCAGGAATTGTTTGTGATTTAGTCCCTATGCCTTTGCCCACAGCAGAAACTATTTCTGAAAAGTAAGAGGAAGACATCTGTAAACTGGTAGAATCTTACATAATCCATACAATAAATTTAAGTAATTTAGTATCCATAGCCAGATTCTACAGGAAAAATGTGATAGTAAACATTGAACAGATGATTGAATATATTAATTTTACTTTGCCAAACTGCACTTTTTGGACTAGTGCATATTTAAAAAGGCAGTTAATAAAAACTAGGTCCTGCATTGTCATATATGTTCCTGTGACCCTCACTGGTTTCTCCCAATTTCTTTTTTTCTTTTTATTGAATTTATTGAGGTGACACTAGGTAACAAAATTATACTGGTTTCAGGAACATGATCCCACAGCACATCATCTGTACAAACACTGTACAGTGTTCGTCACCTGAAGTCAAGTCACCTTCCATCAGCATTTATGCCCCCGTACTCTCTTTTTGCTTCTCCCTACCCACTCCCTCCGGCAATCACCATACTGTTCTCCATGTTCCTCAGTTTTTTCTCTCTTTGTCTCTTTTTTGCTCAATCCCTCTACTCCTCCAACCCTCCCCGCTGCCCCCAACCCCAGAAGTGTCAGCATATGCTATGAGTCTGTCTATTTTGCTTGCTTGTTCATTTTGTTCATTAGCTTCCACTTATGAATGAAATCATACGTCACTTGTCTTTCTCTGACTGGCTTTTTTTCTTAGTGTAATACTCTCAAGGTTCATCCATGTTGTCACAAAGGGTAAGATTTCCTTTTTGTGGCCATGTAGTATTCCATCGTGTAAATGTACCACAGTATTTTTATCCACTTGATTACTGATGGACACTTGGGCTACTGCCAGATATTTGCTCTTGTAAATAATGCTGTAGTGAACATAGAAGTGCATATAGTCTCTTGAATTAGTATTTTGGGTTTCTTTGAATGAATTCCCAGAAGTGGAATTACTTTCTTTTCACCTTCTTTTTGAAGTGAGAACCTAACAGTAAAACTTTAGATCTTGCCTTCTAGATAGTCACTAGAATTCGAATGGAGATTTTTGTCAACCCCAGAACTGAAAGGAAGCAGCTTATTTATCCTGCCCAGGTCAAGGAGTATTTCGGAAGGTATGCAAAATGACTTTTAAGAAGTCAGCCCTGTTTGCTATACAAATCAATGATTTAATACTGAAAGCATAAGTCTGTATACCATTTGAGCTATACAATTTTTGATTAACTTAAAATCTGCTTTTGAAGGGAAAATAATCCAAGGAGACTTTTTCAAATTTTAATAGCGTACATTTTATGGATAAGTTATGACCCTTAAAAGTGTAAGACAATAATAGAAATGGTGACAGCCTTGAACAAGAAGAGGATAGTCATAATAAAAGAACATTTATTATAATCTTATAGTCTGTAGTAAAATGAGGAAAAACCTTTAAAGTTTTCTGCTCTAATGCTTTGAAAATGGTTGCCTTTTCTTATTTCTTGAATTTTAAATTTATCAATAATAGGCATTAACATAAACCTCGTGTCCATGTCAAAATAACACAAGGTACATTATGTAGCACAGAATCATTTTAAATCATCAAACTTTAAACTAATACCTGTTTCAAATCTCCTTTTTAAAATAAATTTGTTATTTAACATTGATTTTTTTTCTGTCAAGCCTCTATATACCCATTTTTTAAAAGATTTTATTTTTTTATTTATTTTTAGAGGGAGGGGAAAGGAGGGAAAAAGGAAGAGAAACATTGATGTACGAGAGAAACATTCATCAGTTGCCTCTCACATGTCCCCAGCTTGGGGACCTGGCCTACAACCCAAGCATGTGCCCTGACTGGGATTGAACTGGTGACCTTTCAGTTTGTGGGATGACACCCAACCCACTGAGCCACACCAGTTAGGGCTGTACATCCATTCTTACTTCAGTAAATCTTTAAGAGGCTATTGAATAAAGATAATATCAGTTAGGCAAAGGTTTGTAACATAAATGAACAGTGGAATATATTTTTAGAATATATACTTTCTGCATTGAGGACTTTGTTTGCTTAATAACCTTCTTTATATTTGTCGATACTCTTTCTCATACTGTGCCAGCATTTTACAGATTTATCATTATGTTACCAATAAAAGACACTTGTATGCATGGGTTGCACACACACACTTTTTAAAATGAGATAATGAATACCTTTAACTTATGTTGCATTTTTTCCAGAAGTTAAGTGGTTAGATATTATTCCTTTATCTTTACAGAATCACTAGACCACTGAGAGATTCAGGGTAGTTTTTTTGTTTTATTTTGTTCTGTTTTGACATTTTTTTAAAATTCAGTGAAACCCATAGCACTTGATTTCATTAACCAGACCCAATTCAATGGAAAAGTAAAACAGGTACCTCTTGATTTCCTGGTTTTGTGTATTTTGGGGTGGAGGTGACTTCTGAGAATGAAGGTTGTGATAGGAAATAATACTAGATACTTGTAAGAAAATACTGGAAGAGGGTTGCCAAACATCCTATATGTCTAATTTCTCATACTTCAGGTCTCTGCCCTATTAAAAGTTACATCTGGATGCATATTGATCTTGTAGTTGAGCCTGTTCAGTGACTTTTGATATATTACCAGCCTGTCATTGCTTCTTTATAATATATTCTATGAAGAATATTTGGCAACCCAATCTTTGAAAATATTTCTGGCGTTTTTGCTAAGTTACTATTTAAAATCCATCTATGACAAAAACTAATTTATCATCCTACCACCAGAACTGACTCCCCTTGTTCGCTTTATTTTGTCCATGCTGTCACTGTCACTTTGCTATTTTGTCCCTGTGTCACTGTTACACAGGTTTCGAAGTCCTATTTCTTCTGTGAATTTGTACTCATAACCCCAACCCACAGTGACCTCTTCCTCTGATGAACTAACAACACTTAACTTATTTTTCATTTTCATTTTTTGTTATTATTGCATTACTATTTAATTGCAGTGTCACCATGATTAGGCTTAAAGCCCTTTGAGACCCTAACTAACAGTTTTACTCCATAGCATGTAGGGTTATGAATGAGGGAGTCCCATGTCCCCATTCTCTGTTCTCTGCTCTTCATGTCCTGCTTTTACTGGTCTAAACTTTCTGTATTGCTTTTCTTTTGGCTACAGTGGTTCTGTTAGTATGATGTGTTTATGAAGATTACAGATGATTTTAGGAGATTCTTGGGCTAATTTTGTGGGAACAAAGGAGTGATTTTGAAGCTTTTTTTCTATCTCAGGATTCATTTTTAAACTACCATAAAAATTCTACCTCTTTAAATGCTTTTAATAATATTTATCAAAACATGTTTTGAAAGACCATATCTTAGAAGCAATTTATATATATAAAAGAATTAGCTAGACTTTTCCTTTTTTATTAAAATTAAATTTATTGGGGCAACATAGGTGAATAGGATCATATAGTTTCAAGTGTGCATTTCAATGGTATAGATGTTTATTGCACTGTGTCCACCACATAAATTCACACCATCTTCTGTCACCATGCATTAAGCTCCCGTCAGACTTTTACTTTTGATACAGGATGAAAAGGTGACGAACATTATCAAGTTCATAAATATGAATTTTCTTCCCAGACTTTTTTGCTTATTATGTTGTTTTTATAGTCTGGTGGAAACAGAGCAGGCAGTAATGTAAATGATTACAATGTCACGTTATATATGTCACCACAAAGTAAAACTTATTTTATTTAGCCACCTGGCATTTTGTATATGCCTTCTCTTGAGCCATAATTCTGTTGAATTGTAGATGGGACTTTAGAGATTTGGTATAACCTCATTTTAAAATGGAGAAAATTGAGGTAAGTGATTGTACTAGGTCACACATGTAGTTAATGAAGAAGTCAGGAATGGAGGCTATCTCTCTCTTAAAGATTATTAGGTGATAACATGTACATGTAAGAAAAACAGTACATAGAGGAGTACTGTGAAAGGTAAGTCTTTGTCCTGCTCCATTCCCACTTCTCTCATTCTCTTCCCCAGAGTCAAGAGCTCACTAGTTTCTTGGGCTTTCAGGACCTGCTTTATGTATATATACTCATATAAATATAATTTCCCTTCACACAAAGGCTAGCATATTATATACACTTTTCTGTACCTTGCTTTTTATCATGTTTTAACACCATGTCTGAAAATTGTAGAACCCAGGTATTTTTATTTCTTGGTCCATGAACTTTCCATTTTTTTACTATATTGCCTGTCGTTCAGAGATCCAGTTTTTGTTAATGGAAATGAACAAAGTGTCAAATTGTTCTTTGTTTCTAGCACATCATATTGAGTACCTCATGTGCAATATAATGTATTTCACATTTCTTCCCAGAAAGAGATTGTGGTCATTGATTTATTTTATGATAAATGTTGAAGTTAAAAAAATCATACATGAAATGTATATAGTAATTGCTGCTAGTTACCAAAAATGGCTTATTGGGATATTTTCTTTTCCATTTGATAAAGAAATAGCAAGTGAAGTTTTCAGGGAAATCATTTACCTTTAGACTTGTGTAAAAACCTCTGTGGTATGTACAAAACAGTTTAATATCTCAGTGCCAGTGAAAAGCAATGATTTTATAAATATCAAACTACCAATGTTTATTTTCTAAATTTTAAAACTCCACTCATATGAAAAAATAACAAATAATTTTTGTTTCTTGAAATAGTTTTTAACTGTATCTTATAGAAATATATCCTTAATTTCTATTCTTCATTTATTTTGGCTAAGTTATCTGTTAATGCAATTTTTGCTTTATTTTTCAGAGGTTATTGGTACTTATCAGAACTGATTGATTTTATTTTTTTTAAGTTTTTTATTTATTTTCAGAGGGGGGGAGGGAGAGAGAAGGAGAGGGAGAGAAACATCGATTGGTTGCCTCTCACACATCCCAGCTGGGGCCTGGCCTGTATCCCTAGCATGTACCTTGACTGGAATTGAAGCAGTGACCTTTTGGTTTGCAGGCCAGCACTCAAAACACTGAGCTACATACACCAGCCAGGACAAGAACTGCTTGATTTTAGATCTTTTAGCGAAACTGTACCAAAAAATACAAATCATTTAAAAAAAAATGTGTCCCATGCCAAATTTCCATGATGGCATTCATAGAGGTTAAGTACAGTGGGGCTAAATAATTTAGTTATTCAGTTACGTAGCATTCTCCCTAAAGGTGGCAGGACTTCTCAGTGTATTACTTACTGAGTAATTCTCTTTGAAAATTGTATTAATTATAAATCCATTATTGATTGGAAAAAAGTTAACCAGATTAAAAGTATTTTTTCAATAATACCATCATGATAGTTAAAATTCATTTAGTAGAACAAGTAGGACTATATTCTTGAGGTACATAGCATCAGTGCAGGTTTTGTGTGTGTTATCTTCAACCCTTGATGTGAGGTCCCGTTGGTTCTTATTGCATTCTGACTGTAATTCTTGGTGTAAGATTGTGACTGCAAATCTTGTCAGGAATTGTGATGTCATGTTAGGACCTTGCTGTATTTATAGGTCTCTCTCCTATGGAGATGTTATTAGAAAACAATGACACAGAAAACACCCCAAACAGGAAAAAAACACACACTGAGTAATTGTGTATTGTATATATTTGTGGACATGGGAAATATTTTGATGTTTTAAGTCCAAGTTCTACTTGAACTTTTTTGTTTTGGTGACTAATTCTTTTAAAAGTGAAACAAATACTTACTTGTTTATTTGTGCCATTAAAAAACATGTTCAGCCCTGGCTGGTGTGGCTCAGTGGACTGAGTGCTGGGTTGCGAACCAAAGGGTTGCTGGTTCGATTTCCAGTCAGGGCACATGCCTGGGTTGCAGGCCAGGTCCCCAACAAGGGGCATGTGAGAGGCAACCACACCTTGATGTTTCTCTCCCTCTCTTTCTTCCCCTCTCTAAAAATAAATAAAATCTTAAAAAAACAAAAACCAAACCACACACACTCAGCCTTATCCTCTGTAAAAACTAAATTCTAAATTGACAAGGTGGTCCTCTGGAGCATGGAGAAAAAACACTATGTTTTGTTCCTCCTTTTTCCATCATTTCCATTTCTAATTAAATGGTTCTTTTGTGTGCATGTGTGTGCGCATGAGTGCATGTACATGTTTGAAATCACATAGTGTTGTAGTTTGAAGATGGAGAAGAGCAAGACATTGAGGGCAGGCTAGCCTCCCTTCCAGGCCTCACAGGTAACTTTGATGTGGCCACTACATTCTAAGGTTGGCCCTGATTATTGGTTCATCTAGCAAGGTGACTGGGTGTGAGAAGACTGTGTCACACTAACTAGCCTCATAGGTAATGGGGTATAATTACTGCAATGCTAGTTTTTAAAATTTGCAATGAGAGGGATCAGGCACACTTGCTTCTCATCTTTATGGTTCAGTGTATTTTCTCCCAGTAGGCAAATCTGCTTGGAAAACTTAATTATAATCATGAGGTTGTTGAATGAGCATTGAGTCAGCTCTTTGACCAATATCAGCTCTTGTAGTGTGATGCATTCATCTTTCCTACAGGAGTATACAGGGTGGGGCAAAAGTAGGTTTATAGTTGTGAGTAAGCTAAACAGAGTTTATTTGTGTATTATTATTTATTAACTATGTATTATTTTCTATACCAAGAACTGTAGGCCTACTTGCCAGATATTTTTCAATTTTTGGAGCATCCTTTCTACTAGACCAAGGTGCAGATACATAGGCAGTTTTTGCTTTCTTCTTTCTTGGTTTCTTTTCTTACAGAATTAGAATAGACTATCTCCTTTAGCACATTTTTTCCAATAGAGGTTAATAAAATCATGCTAATGTATGTAAAACTCTCTAATGCATGGCATATCTGTAAATAAATGATAACAAATATTAATTAGTGTGATTAGTGTTGAGTTCAGGTCATCTTGATACTTATAATGTCAAAGACAATCTTTTGTGTCCTTTCTATAGATGTCTGATCTATCACATCTTTTACATTTTTTATTCTTTAATTCTTGAATCTGTGGGCTAATTAGGACAATTTTGGCTTTGCGTGATTTAGCTACTCTTGTTTTTGAGATTTAGATTTTTATAAAATGTTAGTTTATTTGCTTCAAAATACTGCATTTCCCACAGTTCCTCCATCTGTCATGTCAATCTAATAGAAGAGATGATCTTCAGGTTACTGGTCAGCTCTAGAATGTATGTGTAACTTTGTATCTTATTTGAGTAAATGATGTCAGTTGTAGTCCTTTCCATCTAATCATGCTTAACTTCATTTCAGGCTCTGCCTAAATTTTTTCTCATGGAGTGTAATGCTATTTAGAAAATAGCATCTGGAGCCTTAGAACAGTAGGGTGGCCGTGGAATTGGGAGGCAATGATTGAAAAACACAGGGGTGGGCATATAATGATGGTGAATTCAGCAATCAATAAGGACGCTGCAGACCTGACAACTACACAATTGACAAATCAAAACTTTCTGTGTGAAAATGAGTATAGAAAGGAACAATTGAAATGAGTCAGTCAGTCACTCCAGCAACAGTAAGCCTTGTTGGCCTTCCGCTCCATGCATGTGGGGATGACTTACTCTTTTAAGAGTGGCAAAATAGATTTGTGAAAATGGAAAATTGCCACAGCTTTTTCTGGTGTTTGTAAAAATACAGATCATGGTGTATTTTTGAAGCTGGTGGTCTCAGAACCACTCTGAGAAGACGCATGGATAGCAAACATTGTGGGAATTAAGAAAATGGGTAAATCATTTCAGACTGCAGTAATAAGGGAAAGCATATCAGAATGGCTTTGGTCTGGGCCTCCAGGGATGGGCATCATTTGACTAGATGAGAGGAAGGAGAAGACCTTTTTTTTGATGGGTGAGATGCCAAAAACAAAAATATTGGTTGGGAAATAATAGTGTATGTTGGGGGCGTGGAGAGTCAAATAGTTTGGTGCCAAGGTTCTTAAATACAGTCCGTGAAAGAGAATTGAGGCGGTGCTTCTGAAAGTGGGCACTATGCCATTTCTGTTCAGTGTACGACTGGATGAAACTATTGTGCCTCTCAGTGCATCGAGCTTCATGTTTTCATGTGCTCTCTGATGCCATCAAAGAATTCCACTTTGGGATGAGTTTTGGAAACTGGAAAGGGTGTCATTTAAAAAAATTATTTATTTACTTTTAGAGGGGAGGAGAGGGGCAAAGAGAGGGAGAGAAACATCATTGTGTGGTAGCCTCTCGCATACCCCCTACTGGGGACCTGGCCTGCAACCCAGACATGTGTCCTAGACTGAGAATCGAACTGGCAGCCCTTTGGTTCACAGGCTGGAGCTCAGTCCACTGAGGCACACCTACCGGGGCATCAACATCTTTTAAATTCTCTCTCTCCTGTCTCTCTTTCTTTAATAAATATTCAAATGGGAGAAAAAATGATAGCACTTTGAGGGCAGATGTGTACCTATAATGTTAAAGCATACATCATGGTGGTCCTGCTTGATGAGTGAACAACAGCCACACATCATTGTGCCTTCCTGTTTTCCTATCAGCAGCTGTCACCACCTTTCCAAGAGGTATTGCCAAGAATATGAATATTCCAAGGAACAGAATATGTTTTTCTCTACCAGACAGAAATTTGCTGACTCTCCAGAAGTCTTAATTGAATTTGAAGATAGAGGAAATAATGTGGCTTTAACTTGAAATTCTTGGAGGAAGTTAGTGTTCCAGTACACAGGCTACCATAACATGACAAAGCATGCTATGGAATTCTGCTTTTGTGCTATGTACCTTTGAGTCCAGGATTTCAGCATGTGTTGCCATGGAGAAAGAAGTTGCACTTGATTATCAGAGATGATGTATCTGTTGCTGTGTCAAACGCCATATCATAGTTCCAACTCAATAAGTCAAAATTCATTGAAATTTACTACTGAGCAGTTAGAATTTTTTAAATTAATCTTTTTCAGGAATTAATTTTTCTTTCATGGAAAAAATAATGTGAGGGATGCACAATCCTTTTTAAATAATGTTTATTTATTTATTTATTTATTTATTTATTATTTTTTTATGTTCAGGAAATCAGTTTCCAGTGCAGTGAAATAAAATATATGGTATATGCATTTCTGTGCAAGTTTTTGGAGGACAGAGTCCGTGTCTTTAATCAGAATCTCAGACTGGTTTTAAACTCTCCTGAACAGTTGAACACCAATAATTTAGCTAGTGTGGAGACAATGGGGTGCTCAGGGTGAATTTGAGCAAAGGATCGACAAGAAATTAGAAAGCTCATCTGAAGAATATGCTGGGAAGGAAAGCTTTGGAAGGACTACAGAGTGGTGGTGGGGCGGGGTTTAGGGATTCAAGTTAGCCCCAGGGTCTAAGTTCCTTTACTCTGAGGGTAATATTCTAGATAGAGCTTCTTAATGGTAGGAACCTCATTTTTATTTCTTCTTAAATGAGCAGTATTTGAGACAATGGTCACTCAAAAATATCAAATTAAAATGAAATCGCTGTGTGGATAAAAAGTTGAACTGTATAGCAGCAAACAAATGCTCTTCCATTTTATTTGTGTTTAATCCTGTTATGTTAAATCATTTGGTGATAAGGTTTTTGGAGAGAGGATGCTTCATAAAAAGCTCATACAGCTTCCTTTTTGTTCAGGAGCAGTTGATTAACAAACTTTTAGCTTCTTGGATTTGTCCTCTTTGTAAATTTTATTTCTGATTTTTTTTTTTACTAAAGGTATGCATTCATACATGATAATTTTTATCCAGTACCTTCAGAGGGAAGGAAACTTGTAGGGTGGTGTGGTTTAAGTAACATTCCAATCAACATTCTAAGCTTAGGTTTGCTCATCATTAGGTAAAATCAGCCTGACAACTCTGAGGTCGGTTTAGCTTAAAACATCCTTGGAACTTATGACGTATCTCCTATCAATTTAGAAACAAAGCCCTGGATCCCTGCCTCTATGTCATACTAGTATAATTTCATTTTCATCCTTATACTTTCCTGGAATAAGGTTTAGCAAAAACAGACTCCCTAGATATTAATAACTTCCAGAATTTTTTAATTTGTTATGATTGGAAGACCAAGATGTTAAGTGTAGACTATAGTTTAATTGTAATATTTTAGTTTTTTTCCTACCAAAGTCTTTCAAGTTAAAGAGAAAATTATTATTATTATTATTACTTTGTTTCAAAGATTTTTTTAGTTTTTAAAATTTTAATAATTGTTGTTCTTGTACAGTTTTCTGTCTTTTACTCCCATTCCAGCCCACCGCCCCAGCCCTCCCCACCTCCCTCCCATTTCCACCCCGCTCGCTAGGTTTTGACCATGTGTCCTTTATACTTGTTGTCCCAAACCCTTCCAAGAGAAAATTATTGAATACATTGTTAAAACATTGGTATTTAAAATATTTGTTCTAAAATATGGTACTTTTTTTCTGTTTTTAGCAAAGTTTGTGTTCCCAGGTCTGTGGAGATAACAAACCAAATTAGATTTTAGAAGCCTGGAAAGCATTTTCCCCCCCCCGGAGTAGAAATGTTTAATAGAATAAAATGAGGTATAACTCACAAAAGGGAGTGGTTTTGATAAACTGTGTGTTGGTTAAGGGATAAACTTGCTCTGTAATATTGAGATTTAGAACCTTTGAGGAAGATAAAGTACTTCTGTAGACCATTAATTCTTAAAATCCTTTGATGTCCACCCCTTTGCTACATAATACAAAATAATTATTTTAATTTAAATTGGGAGAAAGTTTGGAATAAGAATGGAGTAAAATTCCTTTTATTAAATTAACTTGTATTTTTATCATAAAAATAAAATATTGTATGCAATTTGGGAAATAAAGATTATCTGCATCCTCATCACCTGGAGATAACCAGTTAACATTTTGGAGTCTTTTTCTCCATTACTTTATACATGTGTAGTGTGTTGTGTAGACACTTAAGTATATACACACCCACACACACTACAAATGAGGATGAAACTGATTTTATTCCATTTAGTATACTTTCCCATATGATTATTACTTCTCAACATTAACAACTGGTCAGTATACATTATAAGAAAAAGACAATCTAATGAACACCTTATTATTGGTTACGGGATATTTCCATTTTTTTATTATTTTTATTTTTTTTGCTATTACAGATATTTCACTGAATACCCTGTATGAAAATTTTATATTCATAATTATTATTTAAGGGATAATCTGAAAGAATTTCTGCGTCAGAGAGTACTAAAAAATGTAAGGGTTTTGATACATTTTCTTAAATTGCTAAAACATGTATGCGACTTCAATTGGATGCTGTTTCCTTCTGGTCAACACAACCTACCTCCTGTGTCAAAGTGACAGCCAGACAACCTGTTGGGCGGAAATGGCATCGCGCGAGTTTGGGTTTGCGGCTTTTTGATGAGCTGGGAGGCGCCGGCGAGTGGTCCTGTTTCTAACCGGCGTGTCTTTGTCTTTCTCCCTGGGGACCGCTGCCGGCGGCCGAAGCCTCGGGAAGCCGTCGTCCCGCAGCGCTGCCACCCCGCGCTCGGCTGCCCCGGGGAGCCGCTGCCCCTCCGGGGCTGCAGCCGTCACCACGCGCCAGGCCGCTGCCAGCTGCCGCCCTAAGCTCCGCGGGGGCGCTGCCAGGGAGCGCCAGCTAGCCGCCCGGGGCCTACGGAAGCCCGCGCCCTCATGAGTGCCACCTCCCGGCCACCGGCGGGATGACGCCAGCACTGCGCACACCTCCTCCGAGTACCTCAAGCGCCTCACCGCAACTCGCCTCTATGCCCGCTCTCCCTCCAGACCCTCTGTCATCAGCGAACTCCCCGGTGTCTGCGGATTTCACAGACCCCCCCTCATCCCCTGGCTTTGGCAGAACCTGGTTTACCCCCGAACTCCCTCCGCAGACCCTTGTGAGGACCATGTGCCTTAGGGCCTGGCGGGTGGGGAGGATGGTTTTCTTGCCAGTTGTTGCTATTCACAGCGTTACATCCTCATGCTGCCTGTCAAAATCCTGGCGTCTTTGAGGATCTTGCCCTTGGACCAGGGATGTTCAACCTGTGGCCCGCGGGCCTCATTAGGCTCAGGATGGCTGTGAATGTGGCCCAACACAAAATTGTGAATTTAAAACTTTATGAGATTTTTTTGTGATTACGTGTTGCAATGTATTTAATGTGTGGCCCAAGACAACTCTTCTTCCAGTGTGGTGCAGAGACCCCAAAAGGTTGGACACCCCTGTGAATACCATCCTCTTTCCCTCCACGTAATTTATCAACTACCTAGTCAGTTGCTTTTATTATTAGTTCTTCAAAGACAAGCTCCCATTTTAGTCTTTACCACCTCAAATCCTGTCAACAGGTCGCTACCCCCCACCCTTCCACCCTCTGCAAGAAGATTGTTTCACAGTGCACAAATCCCCAGTAACTGGGGTCATCGACACATTCTGGAGTTGTGTAATGCATTACTGTGATTGGACTTGAACTCCAACATCCAGTCTGCTCCTGTAACTTCATCTCCAGTGACCATTTCTTGAGAATTAGTCCTTGCTCCCACACCTCTGTACTGCCACCCCAGGGAACCCACTTCTGCTGGGTTTGCACCGAAGTGTGCTTCTCCCAGACTATCAGCCTATTCCCAGTGCAAGACTGAGCACAGTGAGGGTATTAGTGATGGTCATTCATGTGAAATGCTGGACTCCTCTAATGAACAACTTTGGTGTGGGAACTTAGCAGCCTGGCTGAGACTTTCTTAGAACTGTGTTGCATGCAGTCTAAGGCCCTTCTTGGCCAATCCCTGCCTCCTTTCATAGGTGTCAGACTTGCATTATGGTATGAAGGCCTCCCCCTCCTTCTGATTCCTTCCCTTTATATTCCAGTGTGATGTTCCCTCAATAAAACTTACAAGTTGAACCTTGTCTTGGCGTCTGCTTCCGGGGGACCTGAGCTAACACATTGTCAGACATTCCACTCTGGTTACCATTGTCCTATCTTGGATCCCTTGTTCACTGACAGCTAATTCATTAATTTTTTCCAGGTAGCAGCCCCTTCTTTGATTCACATCCTTCCTTTCTAGCCTAGATCCATCGAGGTCCATCATTATAATCATCCTCCTTGAAACAATGCTTTCAGCAGTCTTGAACCTGATTTTTTTCCAATTTACTTTCCTGTAAAATCCCAATGCTGGGTGAACTTTACCATTTGCCTTCCATGTGCCTGACTGGGATAAGCATTTTCTTCTAGAAAAGCACACAATGCGGCCAACCAGTTTTGCTTTGAATTTGTTATCTCAGACTTCAAATTGGTGCTATTGTTCCTACTGTAGTGTCAGTTTCCCACTTCTAAAACTACTATTTATACTTTTTAATCTCTCCTCAACATTTTCTGATCCTTTCCTCCCAGTTTACTTCAAATTTTGCTTGGGAAATAGAAGGTATTATGTACAAACTTCCTCATCTTTCACCACAAGACCCCTGCCTGCACTCCAAGTACCTTGGTAACCATCTTCATCCTTTTTTGACTATGGAGGAAGTTTCCAAGATTAGTTCCTCCTCTTGAGCCCTGGATCCCATCCCCTCTTGCCTTTTCAAGAACTTTTCTCCTTAGCTTATCCCCTTTCTTCTGTACCATAATCTGTCTTGAATGAATCGTTCTCATCAGATTGCAGACATGCTCCAGGGTCCACCATCTTAACCAAGCAGCCCCTTGTGTACATCTTTTCCATGAATGACATTTCTCAGCTCTCTTTCATAACCAAATTTCTTTATGAAATTATCCTGATATATTGCTTTTATTTTCTAATCTTTTATCCACAATGTGATTTCCCCATCACCACCACTGAAAATACCATTGTTAAGGTCACCAGTCACTTCCATGTTACCCTCTCCAAAAGGGTATTTCCTATCCTCATCTTGATTAGTTTTTCCTTCTTTAAATATTTTCTCTTCATACCTAAGGCATTATTCTCTCCTGGTTTTCTTCTTGCTTCACTGATCACTCCTCAGCATTATGCTACCTATTTCCTGCCTAAATTTGAAAAGTTGAGGTTTCTCACCTTCATTTTGGCCCCTTTTCTTTCTCTGTGCTTTCCCAGGATGATTTTATCAGTTTTTATGGATTTAAGTATGCATTTATGCAAATGAGTTTAAAAATTGTTTTCCACTTTGAACTTTTCTATAAATTCTAGACTCAAATGTCTAATTGCTTGCTTAATATCTTCCTTTGGATGATACAGATCTCTCAACATGTCCACAATTTAATTCCTCATTCTCACCCCAAATTTGTTTCCCCCATTTTCCCCTTAAACAGTAAATAGCACCACCATCCAATCATTTGCTCAAGCTAGAAATCTAGGTGTCACCTTTGATTCTTTTCATGACCTCTCCTACATCAAGTAGACCAGCATAATCAATCTGTTTTACCCTCAAATGTATCTTTAATCTCTCTGTTTCTTTCCATTTTCAATGTTATCACTTAATCTTCATCAATATTTTTTTCTCACCTGACAGCCAGCCTCTCCTGGTCTCTGCTCCTGCTCCTTGACCCAAGACCCACTTCTGATAGAGTAGCAACAATGACCTTACTCATAAATTGAGTTGAGTAAAGTGTTGCTCATAAGATAAAATCTGAACTCCTTACATGGCTCATAGAGTCCTGCATAATCTGACCCTTCCCTATATTTTGAACCCCATGTATGCTGCTCTGTTTATTGCCCATGATGCAGCCGCACTGCTTCCTTCCTCCAACATGCCCAGACCTTTTCTGCACCTCAGAGGCTTAGTAAATGCTGTATCTCTGCTTAAGCTTCTCTCCTTGGCTATCCTCTTCAGAGGATAAGGTTCCCCCATCAGAATCTTGTCTTTTAGATAACAGTTTAAATACATCTTAAGAAAGGCTTGCCAAGACCATTGATTGAAAGTAGCCTCTGACTTCCCATTTACTATCTCAGTTCTTTACTTGGATTCCTCATCTCAATTTGTAACTTTATTTATTTGTTTATTTACTTTGTGTGTGTGTATGTGAAGAGACTGTGTCTGGATGTCTAGATTCTTCAGCTTTGTATTCCTAGCCCCTGGAACAATATTGGCACATGTTAGGTGCACAATAAATATCTGTTGAAGGAATGAACACACAATCTGCTAATTTTTCTTTTGGGGGTTCACTTTTTATTGATTTGTAAGAGCTCTTTATATATTACAACCACTACCCATTTGTTTATTCTGTATGCTGCAGACATTTCCCCCTTGTCATATATGTATCAATTTAATTCATGATGTCTTTGATATATAGAAATACTACATTTTTCATTTAGATAAATTTATCTTTTCTTTCATGATTTCTGCTTTTTGGTGATATGTTTTAAAAAGTCTTCTCTGTCTCAATGTTAAATAAGTATTTGTCTATGTTTTCTTTAATTTTTTTTAGATTTAAATCTTTACTCCAAATAAAATTTATTTTTCATATAGATGTGATTAAGACTCTAAATATTTATTTAGTTGATGCCTCATCATTTATTGAAAACTCTTCTACTGTTTTGAAAATTCTGTGTTCATCAAATATTAAATTCTTACATATAATTGGAGTGTTTCTGGATTTTATTTGTGTGTTTGTTCATTTTTTGGTATCATTTCCTATTCCTGAAACTTGCTGTCATTTTACAGTGTCATTTTAAAATTTGCTTTATTGTGTGATTATCTTTTTAATGGAGTAAACATTGTTCTTTTTCAAAACATTTTCAGCTATATTTGTACATTTCTTTTTCAAGATAAACTTTAATTATATTTTGGTCAGGTTTCAAAAAAATTTTACTAGCATTTTGTTTAGAATTGCTTTAATGTTATAGATTAGTTGAGGTAGAATTGCAATCTTTGTGATATTAATTTTTCCATTCAGGAACTATTCACATGTCAAAGTAATTGAAGGTTTCTTATATATTCCTCAGTAATTTTGTAGATCCCGCATATTTTTTATTAATAATATTAATCGGTGTTTCATATCTTTGTTGAAGTTATTTTCTCATTATGTTTTATAACCAGTTGTTCTTTGCAACCTACTGATTTTTGTATTTGGCAACTTTTCTGAACTCTTTCATTAATCCTCCTAGTTGATTCTCTTCTAAGTAGGCAATCATTTGAAGTGTAATTAATGATAATTTTCTCTCTTTCTTTACAATATTTATACCTCGTATATCAAATAAATGATGGTATTAATTTCATCTTATTCCTGACTTTTTAGGAATGCCATTAATATTTTATCATCTTCTAATGTTAGCTGTTGGACTAAAATAGAAGTCTTTATCAGATGAAGAAAGTTGTTTCCTGGTTCAAGTATCCTAAGCATTTTATTGAAAGTTGTTATTGAATTATATTAAACATATTCTGGGATACCAGAAGTTACCATGTGGTTTTACTCCCTTGACCTATTATTACAATAAATTATTTTAATAAATTTTTCAATATTGGATTACTTCTGCATGAAATGCATCCTGTTTCATTATTGTAGGTTTTTTTCCTCTTTCAGTATAATAATATTGAATTCAACTTTTTACATTTTACTTAGGATAATTGTATTTATACTCATATAAAATTGGACTACAGTTTTACATTTTTAAATTTTATTTTTTTGAGATTTCAAAAATGTCCTATTCTCTAGATTAGTATAGAGTATAGGAATTGCCTATTCTTTGAAGGTTTGGAGGAACTCATCCATAGCACTGCTTAGGACCAAGGCTGTCTTTAAGGGTGTGTGAATAGAAGTTAAATCTCTGAAAACACAGTTTTCTTCTGTGGTTTTTGGCCTAGACAGGTTAATTACTAATTCTTGAGTATAAATTTAAAAAATAATAATTTTAAAAGAAAATAATGCATTTTCACAGAATTTTAAAGTTCATTAGTAGGCTCTTATAGTAATGAAAACATTTTGTCTATATTTGTAGTTATAACTTCTTTCCCATTTATAATCTTTTTAGTTGCATTTATCTTTCTTTATTAGACTTGCTAGTCTTTTAAAGGAACTAACAGTTAGCTATTTTATAAATTATTTTTTCTATTTTCAACATCATTAATGTAACATTTACTCTTTATTAATTCCTTCTTTATCCCTTTCTTAAGCTTATTTTACTGTTTCCTGAATGTTTCCTTGTAATTGATGACTTAGTTCATTTATTTTTATTTCTTATTTAATAACAGGACACATAAGGTTATAAATTTTCCTCTGAGCACAACTTTGCATCTCAAAAGTTTTGATATGTAGTCTCTTAATTGTTGCTAGTTTAAAACAACAGATTATAGTTGCTGTTTTTATTTCATTTTTGATTGGTTTTATTTAGGATAGCATTGTGAGGTTTTGTTATTGCTAATCCTATTTACTTTTTAATAAAGAATAAATTTATTAATATTTATGTTGCTATTTTAATAAAAAGCTGCTTGCATTTAGAAAAAGCAAAGTTATCTCAAAGTGGTCTTGTCTGAAGCTATATGCAAGCAGCATCTAGAGTTCCTCTTTATGGAAGAGCCAACCAATTGTGCCAACAAGTGGTAATACACTGATTACTGACAACAGGGGTTTGGCATACTCCTCATGCCAAAAATTTACTGGAATTGTGATTTCTATATGATGTCCAATTACTCATGTAAAAAATAAGAAAGAACTTAAAAAATATTCATTGCATCAAAAGTCCTCAGGTATATAGAATTAAATGATCACCTAATAATTAGAAAAACTCATCACCAAAGTTTATGAACTCAAGGAATATTTGAAAATTGTGAACATGTGCTTTGACACAAAATTTTGGCATTAGAACAGTTTTTCTTTTAGACTTGACAAAGGTAGTTTTAGAAATATTTAATTTTATAATTACAAATGTAATGTACATGAAGAAAATAAAAATTACTTATTACTCTATAATGCAGAAAAATGCTAACTTTGTTGTATTTCCTTCTAGAACTGTTTCTGTGCAATGCTCTTTCTTTTTTATAGAATTGGGCTAATCTTCTTTTGCACCATTGTTTTGTTTTGTCATTGATTATTTGCAAGCATTTCCCTATTACATAAGGAAATAGAGATGTTTGGGAATTGATTGATTTCAGTATGAGTAGCATTAGTATTGGGCTCTTTCTGACGTGGTTTCCATGCCCAGACGGCTTGCCCTTCAAGCCTGGTCTTGAAGACTCTCCTGATAATCATCCACTTAATTCCTTTGTTCCTCAAACTAGCTATAAGCAGTTTTTGTCACACTCAACTCCAGCTGAAACAGTACTTTTGTCTTATTTGATAGTATTTTCAGAATTCTTGTGCCAAGAGACATACTATGCATATATGTGCAGGTACATGCCACCTTTATACATGTTTGGGAAATATCACCTATTATATTTGCTTATTTGGAGGGGCATAGAACACATTCTTATATTAAAGACTCTGAGAAGTTCTGCATTAAAGAAAAAAAAGTTTGCCTTAAAAATATCTGTTTTAAATATTTCATTATTATAAAACTTTAGGAAACATTGATTTTACTTATTAATTTAGTAATATCCTGATGGCCCTTTTGCTTGGCTTCCATACTTAAGTATTATGTCATTGAATTGGTATTGATGTTGTTACTTTCGATTGATTTGACATGTAGAATAGATTGATTTTCTGGTGCCTATTATTGTTGTGCACTGAGAAGTTAGTCCCAGCGTGGTCTGAGCTCTGATCTCAGCATTACTCTCAGACCCAGGAAAGAGAGGCCCCTGCTTTGGGTCCCATGCTGTACAGGGTTTGGTCTGGCCTTCCTTTGGTCATTCTTGCTCTGCCAGGATAAAGGGACTGGGGAACCTGGGATCCAGAATTCTCAGTCTAAACAGCTTTGCTTTTGGAGCCCATTAGGTGCATTTACTGTGCCATCAGTTGAGCACTCCTGGGCCCTGAGGGTGGCCAAAGGATGGCTACTTGCAGGGCTGTGGACAGGCTTCATCCCTTTTCCCGGCTTAGTGCTCCTAAGCCTCTCCTAGCTTGCCCAGCCTCTGGGGTTGGAGCATGATGTGGGAGGTGGGTAAGGGGACCTAGAAAGTTCTTAATGGACTGATAGTGTTCAGAGTTGGTGTGGAAGTCACTGGCCTGGAAGGTGTTTACAGTGAATTTTGGCTCCTTGGATAGTGAAGGTGTTTATAGTGAATTTTGGCTTCTAGGGGGGACCTTTCACCTGGAATTCCTTTCTGTGAGTGATGCACTGTCTGCTAGCTCAGGGTTTCTTGATAAACCATCCATGGTGAAGAGCCAGGTTTGTTTGTGTGTGCATTAAAGAAAAAGAAAACAATAATTATCAGTGTTTTCCAATGTGCCATGGGCCAATTGGTAGTTTTGAAAATATACAATACAAATGAATTTCTAGTAAAATGAAATAAAAAAGACACAAAATAAAACACCTTATAAATTATCGTATTCTACAGACATAAAATTATTCTGTCAAACTTTGATAGCATTTTCTAAAAGCTTACTTTCGGTTCAACATCGTAGACAGGTAACAAACAGCCTGTGGACCAGAGCAAGTCCTCAGACTGAAGAGCACTGATCTGGCTCGTTGCTTGCTCTTTCCCCAGCGCCTGAAGATGGCTACTTACTTGGCTATGCTCCTCTGAGGCCTGTCTGCCTCTCTCACTCACGTTGCCCACATCGTCTGCTCAGTGGAAAACTCTACTGCATCCTTTGCTCTGACGTAGTCTTAGAGCACTGACTGCCCAACGGGGCTGCCTCTCTGGCTCACCTTCTAGCTGCTAACCAACAGGTACTCCTCAGGTGCTTCTGGCAGAATAATGAGCCCTCCCACCTGAAAGATGTTCACACCTAATCCCTAGAACCTGTGACTGTTACTTTACATGGCACAAAGGACTGTGGAAAAGGGATGTTAAAAGGGATCTTAAAAAGGGGAGATGATCTTGGATCCTCTGGGGGGGCCCAGTGTAATCATGGAGGTCCCTACAAGTGAAAAAGGCAGGAGAGCAGAGATGTGATAACAGAAGCAAAGGTTAGGCTGAGGCTCCAAAGAAGGTGGACTGCCTTTAGAAGCTGGAGAAAGCAAGGAAGTTGATTCTTCTCTCTGAAGCGTCCAGAAGGAATATAGCCCTGCTGACACCTAGAATTTAACTTACTCAGACTTCTGATCTCTAGAATGGTAAGATAATAAATTTGCATTGTTTTAAACCACTAATTTGTTACAGTAGCAATTGGAAACTAATGTAAGTAAGAGTCAGACCCCAGCTCTCTGTAGCTCCACATTTGTAGGGACATATACTAACTGGGTTGCCTCTTTAAAGTCCCTCTCCTTTGACTTGTCATAAATCATATTTATTTCTTTTTAAAAAAAATTCTCACCAGGGAATGTTTTTTTATTGATGAAAGACACACACACACACACACACACACACACACACACACACCCCAATTGTTTGCCTCCTGTACACGCCCTGACCAGACTGCATATAGAAGGCAAAACTAAAACCGAGGTATGTGTCCTGACTGGGAATTGAACCCGCAACCCTTTGGTGTACAGGATGATGCTCCAACCAACCTAAGTCACCCAGCCAGGGCTAAAGTCTCAGTTTTAATTGGCAGGGCTTATGACCAGCTTATCAATTTTGAACTGAATGAAAAATATTCCTCAAATTATAAACCTTAAATTTGCAATTTTACTTTTATGTCATTCTTTAACAGCATTCATTGTTTCTAAGTAAAAGGCATATGCAATCAGCAATTTATTTCATTGCTTTGATAATTTTCTCTGGTGCTTTTTCATCCAAATACTATAAAGTGTTTTGTAGAAATTAGATTTTATGCAAATAATATAATTAATTCTCCTTTGTAGGTTTTTGCTTTAGTATTAGCAGAAATCTGAAAATGATACATGCAAACCCAAGTTTCTTAGGCTAAAACAGCACTTAAAAGCAGTTTGCTATTGTTTTCCTTACCTGACTTTCACTATTCTGTGATATGTGATTATTTATCATTATGCATAATAAATCAAACGCAATAGCATAATGCTAATTTTCCGGAAAGACTTCAGCTATTATGTAGTTCTGTTTTTAAGTCAGTAGAAATTCTGTAACAAATGTAGGCTGAGGTTCAGAAAGAGAATAGTTGGTGCAAGACTTAAAGTTCACAGCCCTCAGACATGTTTCTATTCATACCTCAGAATGTAGATATGTGCTGACTATTTAAAATGTAAGACAGCACATTAAATTCAATAGAATGTCAGAAATTATTTCTCTTGATTAATTGCCCAGGAAATATCTCTTAGTACTTGTGTGATCATCCTCTGGAATATACTATTTCCCATAGTTGCCCACATCAGCACTATATCATTTACATAAAAATCAAAAGAATTGAATGAGCAACTAGAGACTGAGAATATCCATTATGAAAGGACTGATTTTCTGGCTGACACAGATGCTTTAAAATAATCAAACCTTGAAAAATGTCATGCTGCCTTTAAATTTTTTTCTTTTGGTCCCTGGGCTCTCATGTAAGTTGGAAAGATGATAAAGGAACTAAAAGAGGAGGAATGGTTTGCTTTTGAGCTGTCACTATTCTGGGGCCCCCATCAAAGAAACTCGGTCCATTTTGATTGAATGAGTTAATAGAAACAGAACGAAGAGAACTGAAGAAAGTGTAGTTTAATAAGATAAGCAAAAGATCGGGACATGGATCTGACATCTTACAGTTTTAGCCACAGACACTAATTTTGTCTTTTAATGAAGAGTTCTTGGTTATAAATAAAGTGGAATCTGTAGAATTTACTTAAGTCAATGTTCTTGGAAAGTGTTAATAAAAGTGAAACCCCCTTACAACACAATGAGGCATAGAAAGCTCAGCTACATTATATGCTGTCGTTAAAGATGGAAAGAAGGAAAATGTTGACAATTGGGAAAAATAGAATGAAACCTTGAACTCATCAGTTAGCATACTGTGTACACTTCTGTTTTCATGACTAATCTTTTATTTGTTTTAGGTAATATTTTTCTCTTTAATTACTTGGGAACCAGGAATAATTTAAATATCTACTAGTAGATTTGAATTTCACATATTTTTATTGCGGAAATGCATGTTATCGGTACTTTTCCAGGCTGCCACCAGAAATCACATTTCAAGTAGTCCCTTAAACTAAAAAATTTATTCTCAGTAGCAGAACAAAATCTAATTAAGGCCCATGATTATTTCCAGCAATGGACATTGGTATTAGTCTTTAAGCGTCAATCTACATTAAATTTATTTCCATTTTAGCTGTATAATAGGAAGGAGAACATTTTAAAAATAATCTTCACTTACGTATAAAAAATGATCGCTGAAATGAGGGTTGAATGCACTCTTTTCAGAAAGTGCATAGACTTGGAGAAGAGAAGTCCTGGTACTTCTCAAAATCAGGGCTGTTCCTACCATGGTTCATCCATTTCTAGATGAGGCTTTTTCATGCTCACATTGGTGGCAATGGAGATATGATGTTGCTGGTGTTGCTTTTCAAAAAGTCTTCTTATCAATCAAGTGATATGCAGTGATGGCACCACATGTTGAGCTTAGTTCAAATGAAAGCCATGTAAAACTGTCTTCAAAAACCTTTTCCTCTGCGGTATTGTGAAGTCTGCAGGTTTGTATCAAGCCATGAACATGGAAAGGTCTGTTAAAGTTGTCAAGAGGTAACTTGACATGAAATTTAGAAGAAGGAGGAGGAGGAAGTAGGGTTCCCATTCCTGGGGCGTTTGGTAACCCAGGTACGAAGGAGTGCACCTCACCCTAATGCAGGATGACAGTGTGTGGTTTCCACAGAGGCTGACTGTGCCAGCCTGCTCATGCCTGAAAAGAAGAGGATGGTAGCCTGTGCAGCTTTCTGCTCACAGCCTCCCCAGGCACATGCGGTGCTTTCTAAGGCATGTGGCAGCAGGAGGCACAGGTGTCGACAAGTTCTGTGAAGGCCAAGTGAGGTCTAGATGACTGGAGAGGAATGGAATGTGGAAGGGACGGATGGTCAGCCTGCTGCCTTCACGTGCTGTTCAGATGTGGGACTTGCCAGACCAACTTTGGGAACAAAGATTTTGGGACTCTGAGGGAGCTCAGGATGTGGCGTGTTCCATCTCCCCCAGATACCAAGTGATTCCCTGGTTACAATGCAGGAGGCAATAAATTCCATGTAGAAGTACATGGTCAACATATTATGGGCATATGCTTATAAGAAATAGTTATTTTAATACTTAAAGAAAAGCATTAACTATGGGCTTGTTGGAAGAGCTGTATTAGAAGGCTCATACTGCTACGTGAGAGAATTCAGTCTATAACAAGAAATTTAGAGTTTAAAAGATCAGGTAGAAGTGTCCTAAAATCTGATTTTTCTGGAAGAAAGATCAGGTTGCTCAGAAGGTAGCCAGCTTCCTCACAGTTCTGGAATAGGCCTAAACTAACCAACACAATCTCAAATCTCCACAAAGCTTTTTTTTTTTTTGGTTAAGCCAATAAATTTACTGATTAAAAATATTTTTTCCTGTTTCTTTGATATTTATTTGAGGTTTTTTAAAAATTGTTGTTCACGTACAGTTGTCTCCATTTTCCCTCCACCATCTCCACCTTCCCCACCCATCCCCACCTCCTACCCTGGATCTTATTCCCCTTGGGCTTTGTCCATGTGTCCTTTATGTATGTTTCTTGATGACCCTACCCGTCTTTTCCCCCATTATCCCCCACTTCCCCTCTGGTTACTGTCAGTTTGTTCTTTATTTCAATGTCTCTGGTTGTATTTTGCCTGCATGTTTATTTTGTTGATTAGGCTCCACTTATAGGTGAGACCATACGGTATTTGTCTTTCACTGCGTGTCTCATTTCACTTAGCATAATGCTCTCCAGTTCCATCCATGCTGTCACTAAGAGTAGGATTCCTTCATTCTTTCTTCTGCATAGTATTCCATTGTGTAAATGTACCACAGTTTTTTGATTCATTCATTTACTGATGGACACTTAGGTTGCATCCAATACATGGCTATTGTAAATTGTGCTGCTATGAACATTGGGGTTCATAGGTTCTTTTGAAGTGGTATTTCAGGGTTCTTAGCATATAATCCCAGCAGTGGAACTGTCAGGTCAAAAGGCAGTTCCATTTTTAGTTTTCTGAGGAAATTCTATACTGTTTTCCACAGTGGCTGCACCAGTCTGCATTCCCACCAAGAGTGCACTAGGGTTCCCTTTTCTCCACAACCTTGCCAGCACTTGTTCACTGACTTGTTTATGATGGCCATTCTGACCTATGTGAAGTGGTGTCTCATTGTGGTTTTAATTTGCATCTCCCTGTTGGCTAGTGATGCTGAGCATCCTTTCATGTTTCTGGGTGCTCTGTTTGCCCTCCTTGGACAAGTGTCTGTACAGGTCCTTTGCCCAGTTTTTAATTGGGTTGTTTGTCTTCCTGGAGTGGAGTCATGTGAGTTCTTTATAGATTTTGGAAATCAAACCTTTGTCCGAGGTATCATTTGCAAGTATATTTTCCCATACAGTTGGTTCCCTTTTCATGTTGCTGATGTTTTCTTTAGCCATGAAGAAGCTTTTTATTTTGATGAACTCCCATTTGTTTATTTTTCCTTTATGTCCATTGCTCTAGGGGCCATATCAGTGAAAATATTGCTGCATTGAATATCTGAAATTTTTCTGCCTATATTCTCCTCTAGGACTTTAATGGTGTCATGACTTATCTGTAAGTCTTTTATCCACCTTGAGTTTATTTTTGTGTAGTGTGTATGTTGGTGGTCGAATTTCATTTTTTTGCATGTAGCTGTCCAGGTCTCCCAACACCTTGTTGAAAAGGCTATATTTACTCCATTTTATGCTTCTGCCACCTTTGTTGAATATTAATTGACCATAGAGACTTGGGTTTATTTCTAGGCTCTCTATTCTGTTCCATTGATCTCTGTGTGTCTGTTCTTATGCCAGTATCAGGCTGTTTTGATTACTGTGGGCTTCAAAAATATCACTATATGATTCAGCATTGAAAATTATGATGTTTAAAGAAAGGCACAGAAGCAGAGCAATCCAGCATACATTTGATATTAGTGAATCCGATATTCACTGTTGGAGTAATAAATGTAATTCTATGCTTTCTTGTAAAGCAAACCCAAGTATGTTTTAAGGTACCTAAGATAGGAGGTCCCCTCAAGCAGATGAAGCTATGGTATATTTGTTCCTGATACATGTGCAAAAGCACTCCCTATCGCAGGCTGAGCCAAACCCCTAAAGGCAGAACCTGTCAAATCCCTCAGAATAGGTGATAGAATTTTAAAATAATGAGAGAAGCTGGTGCGGTCAGTCATGCCCGATGCAGTTCTATCGGTACGGCAATAGATGCGCATTTATCGGAAACTTTCTGCTGCCTTTGAGTAGAAACTCTTTAACTTCCAGTAACGTGATTTTGTTGAGGAAGAAAAGTTAAACTATGAATTTAGGCAAAGTGGAAATACTGTTAACAGTAAAACTCAGGTGTTCTTTGATGTGTCTTGAAATGATACTGTCAATGCAAAGCTCCTAAGGAAGGTCAAGATCAAGTGAGCCCAGGTTATTGACACCTTTGAGTATAAAAATAATTCTTTTAATAAGTGTAAAATAAAAACTGCAAAGGCTAAGAAAGCAGTGATTTTTATTTCTTAGCAGTACATAAGAGAGGAGCATCTTTGGGTTTGTGAAATTGGTTAGTTTTCCTGGAATCCTGAGTCCAGCACAGCATCAGGCAACCTGGGCGGGGCAGTTGGAGGCAATTGGCTGAAGAGAAGAATGAATACTGCACTGACTCCTGGAATCAGATGTGCTTCTCGGGAGCACTCAGGTGGGTTACCTGTGGCTCTGTGGATTCCTACTAGGCTTCGTGTTTCCTTTAGTTATTCCTCATACTAATGAAAGAGGACTTGTGTGCCTTGTGGAGGAGATTTAGTTATGCAGAAGGAAGGATAGGTAGTAGCTCCAAGTGGGACATCTTTCTCTGTCCTAGCCCCAGCCTTGCGATACGGTATAATAGATAGGGCTTTGGAATCAAGCAAGTACAGGTGGTAGCAATGTCTTGATGGAATTACTAAGTCTCAGTAGCTTCACCTGTAAAATGATAATAAAAAAGAATTTCTGTACACTGATGACTATACAATGTGGTTAGCACAGTATTTGACACATAATAAGTGCCCAGTGAATGCTATTAAAAACATTTAAGTGAAGGTGGAAGGGGGAAAATTAGGGGAAAGAGAAATGGATGAAGAATTATGTGAATAAATTTTAGCCACTAGAATGGCTAAAACTCTAAAAACTGGCAATCCCAAAGTTGGTGAGCGTATGAAACGGCCAGAACTCTGAGGTTCATTGTTGATGGGAATGCAAAGTGGTACAATTACTTTGGAAAAAATCTGGCAATTTCTTATAAAATTAAACATACATCTACCTGATGACCCAGAAATTTCACTCCTGGTTACTTACCTGAGGGAAGTGAATGTGTCGGTCCCAATACTTGTACAATTATATTCATATCAGCTTTATTCTTAATAGCTAAGTACTGGAAACATCTGAGGTGATTTCCAAGAGGAGGGTGGACAAATCACACTGAGGCATATGACATACAATGGAATACTACTCAGCGATGAAGAGCAACAAGCCTCTGATACTCAGAAAAAATATGTGTGAATCTCAAAAGCACTATTCTGAGTAAAAGAAGCCTTACACAAAAGAATACATAAAGTATACTTCCATTTTTAAAAAGTTCAAGAACAGGCATAATTGAGCTATGATGAAAAACATCAAAACAGTGGTTGTCTCTGGTGTCGGGGACAGGGATTGACTGGAGGGGAACCCGAGTGGACTTTCTGAGATGATGATAGTATTCTACACCTTGATAGGGTTTTGGGTTAGACAGGTGTGTGCATTCGTCAACATATAATAAATGAATGAAAATTTGTGCATTACATTGTATACAAATGTTATAGCAAAAAGTGAGATTCATAAACAAATGTTGAGTTGAACCTAATCAACAAAACAAGTGAGTAAAATAAAACCAGAGCCATGGAAATAAAGAACAAACTGAGAGTGACCAGAGGGGAGGGGGTTAACAGGGGAAAGAAAGGGAAGGAGCAAGTCAAGGAACATGAATAGAGGACTCATGGGCCCAGGCAATGGGCGGGGGACTGACTGTGGGAGTGGGGGATGATGGGGCAGGGGAGAGCAATGGGGGAAAAGGTGGGACAACTGTAACTGAACAACAACAAAAATGAAAAACAAATATTGAACTCTAGCTAATGGTATGAATGCAGTGTATTTAGGAGCAAAATATACCAATGTCTGCAACCTACTTTGAAATGCATCAGAAACAAGACAGATTGATGGATGAGTAGAAGGATGGAGTAAAGGATCAATATATTACAATGCAAATGTAGTATCACAATAATTGTCAAATTAGGTGGGAGTATGCAGTGTACAACTTTCCTATGTTTTTGATAGTTTTATAATAAGATGACATGAAAATATGGTATAGTTTACTCTCATGTTCCTCTTTTTGGAGTTGGGAAGTCAGCACCTTCATCCTCTGGTGAGGCCTGCTAATCTTCCGTTTGCCTTCTTCCCACAAAGTTCTATTCTACTTCCAGTTCTTAGCTCTCAAGGTTGGATTTCTGATATTTCCTATGCACTCTGCAGCCCTTAAAAATTCTGGATGTTTCAGCTTCTCAGCTGTTACTGATGGCAGTTTCTTGGGCCACTCAAATCCTGTCCCCAGTCTCACCTGTGTTTCCTCCAGTTTTCTGAACTCTCCCAGTGCTGGTCTGTGTGGGGTGGTTCTGCCTCCGTGGCTCAAGCCATTACCTAAGAGGGCTGGTGGAGGAAGAACCCAGCACTCTCTGGTTGCTCAGTCCTGAAATTCTGAGTCCAGGTGTTAAGATCAACATCTGGGTTCACACCCTGCCTTACCACTTATTAATTATGTGACTTAAGGCAAATTACATAGTTAACCCTCACCTGAGGATATGTTTATTGATTTAAGAGATAGAGAAAGGGGAGGGAAGAGAGAGAGAAAAAAAAAAAACATCAAAGTGAGAAAAAAACATCAATCTGTGGCCTCCCATAGGCGCCCCTACAGAGGATGGAGCCTGCAACCTAGCTGTGCGCCTTGACTGGGAATCGAACCCACGACCTGTTTGGTATACCGGACAATGCTCCAACCAAGTGAGCCACCTGTCCAAGGCTACTTATATTTTTCGAAACCTTAGTTTTCTTACCTGCAAAATGGGAATAATAAAAACAATAATTACTTCTTTCTTAGAGATTTCCTTAAGGAGTCCATTAAATTAAGCATATAACTTGCACAGGACCTGGCACATAGCGAGTGCTCCAACGTAGCTGCCACCACTCCCACTATTATTGTCACTGCTTCTCCTACCACGGGGTGACCCGGACAGCTGCCACAACTACATTCAGTTGCAAAACTTCTTCGAAGTCTTCATCTTTCTTGTTTTCTCTTGGAGAGAATTTTATTTTTTTTTTCAATTTAAATCCAGTTAACTTAAATATTTTTTTCTCTGATTTAGATTTGTTGGCTATATTTACAGTAAACTCAGGGGGTGTGCTCTTTTAATTTTTTTTTTAGCAATATTGATTTTTCAGAAAGGGTATCATATTAAAAATAAGGATTCATTTTAATTCCACATTCTCTTCCTGAGCTTTCATCTTCTAAAGGCAAAAATCTTCATATTCTTTCTTTTGTGAATCATAAGGATTAAAATGAAAAATCAATTCTTCCTAAGAAAGGAGTAAATGAACTATTATTAGGAAGTAATGAGTAGTCTGAGAGGGTGTGAGCAGATCAATGGGAACACTGGAGATATTTTCTTACTTTAGTTTCTTACTAAAAACTAAACTTTTACCTCAGGCTGTTGCTGATGAATGTCCATCCCCGTAGGAATCAATCTCAGAAATACAGGCAAGTGTCTATCAACTTCAGTTCTCAGGATCTCTGCCTTTTACTTTTTACTCTTTTTAAAAAATGATTTCATTTGTTTATTTTTAGAGAGGGGAAGGGAGGGAGAAAGAGAGGGAAACATCAATGTGTGGTTGCCTCCTGTGTGCCCCCTATTGGGGGCCTGGCAGGCAACCCAAGCAAGTGCCCTGACTGGGAATCAAACTGGCGACCTTTTGGTTCGCAGGCCAGCGCTCAGTTCACTGAGCCACACTTGCCAGGGCTACTTTTCACTCTTAAAACAACAACAACAATAACAACAGCAACAAACTAATAACAACTGAGAATATTAATACAGTTAGATAAATGCAATTAAAAAAGAATCTAGCAGAAGACATGAACTGCTTTTAGCTATCCAATAGTACTAGTTAGAAACACTTAACTAGAACTTTTAGAAGCCAGACAGGACAGTTTTAACCCAAAGATGAATTAATTATATTTATAGCATAGATAATAATAAATTTTCCAGAATGCTAGAGACTTAGAATCATGAGTGAAAATAAGATACTGGTAGTATTGGATCAGAATCCCTGATGCATATGACCTTTGTCTTGAAGCAATCTGCCATCATTTCAAGGAACTTGTGGGAAACACGGGCAGAGAGGACAGAAGTCTGCCAACATGCACTTGTTATGGTTTGCTACCAAAACCTCCCAGTGCAGGATCCCACTGGTGCCACAAGAGGCAGCTGTGCATCTAGTACTGAGGCAGGCAGAAAGGCAACTCATTCTGTGAAGCCCGTTTCTAAGCCTCAGCTCTCACCTCCATGGCAAAGCAAGGTGTGAGACTCAGTGGATTGAGCACTAGCCTGCGAACCAAAGGGTCACCAGTTCGGTTCCCAGTCAGGGTACATGCCTGGGTTGTGGGCCAGGTCCCCAGTAGGGGGCATGTGAGAGGCAACCACACATTGATGCTTCTCTCCCTCTCTCCTTCCTTTCTCCTCTCTCAGAGCAAGCCAGCCACTGAGTCCTTAAGCTACACCTGTCAGGCTGGTGCAGAAGTTCCTCCCAGTGGGCTGTATTTCTTGGGAGATATCCAGATCCCCAAGACCCCGAGTTTCCCCCAGGGCACTAGATGTTGGGGCACTAGATGTTTGGAGAAAAAAAGTGTGGGGGTGGGGGTAGGGGTGGAGAGATGAAGATGGCAGCCAGGAGTCCCACAGCTGTAGTCAGGCTTCTGGATTCCGCGTGGGACTTAATCTCATCCTTCAATGAGAGAAGGGCTGCAGCTGATGCTGATATTAACAGTAACACAGCTCTGGACAGAGTCCTGAGGCTCTCGGTAAGGCGCAGGCTCTCAGTAAGGCAGCTGTGGGGACAGGCAGCAGAGAAAGTGAGGTAAGGGTGAATTCCTTTGCTTGGAAAAAAAAATTAATGGCTCAGGAACTTGAATGTGATGTCTGTATTCTGGAAGGGACCCCCAGAAAAGCCTCATACACACTGCAGAACTTCTGACAGTCAGGCTGAGGAAGAATTCTTCTGTCAGCCAAAGACCTTACTGATATTACTAGGCTATAAAAAGGCCACCTAGTTACATTATTACTATTGCTAGGTGTCAGATTGAGAATATTAATTTGACACAGGTATAATTTATATAGATTTACAAAAGGAACGCATGAGAATTTTTTCATTTATAAAATATTCACAATAGAGCATCTTTCAGAAACAAACTGCCCAGTGCGGTTGATATTTGCATCAGTTTACATTCATCTTTTCTGTAATAAATGTATATCACATATGGCAAAAATTATCCCTATGAGACAGTCATTTTGCAAGCAGACTTTAGGCCTAGGTTAAAAAAAAAATACTACCACTAAATAAAGATGTACCAGCAATGTGTTTCACAGAGATCAAATAAAAACTTTGGTTCTAACTACAGATATAATATCTAGACCAATTTTCTTAGAGACGTAGTCTACCATAAATCAGATTGAGGTGAACAGTAGTGAACTTCTCTTATGGAACCAGTTATAAAGTAAGAGGGTTTATATTAGATCCACAAAGACAGGTGAGAGCACAATTCCCATATTATTTCTACAAGTCCAGTCAATAATCTTCTATTTATTGCCTGCTCTCTGCCTATTGTGCTAGGTGGTATGGATAGAAGACAATTCCTAAAACTTTAAAGAGTTTTAAAACTTATTAAAGAGCAGCTTAAATATGAGACTACTGTGTTTTGGAGATGGGCTCTAACCTCCCCCGCTGTGAGACCTTATTTAACCTGTCTATGCCTCCGTTATTCCATCTATAAATTGAGTAGTTGTCTCATGGGATTGGAAGAATTGAATGAATTAATTAATATAGAGTCTATTGACTAGTTCCTGTAATAAGATGCTTGGTAAGTGTTAGCAATTACTGTTATGAAAGGCTCTGAATTTTGTTAAAGCCACTACTTGGGTAGAACAGGGAGTTAACGTTCTCATTTTCAGAAAGAATCTACATTTTGAAGTTGTTAAAATTATATACAAGCCCATAAAATGAAACATTTTGTATTTTATTCCTTAAAGAGTACACACTTATAGGCTCTACACTTTACCCAAATCACTGTCACCTCAGGAGAAGACATTCAGTGGAGAAGAATGTAGTCCTTCCATCATTCAGATTTCCAGGGTTAACCCTCCAGGACTGTCATGATGAAGTGGTCCTCCCTCGAATGCTGGCCCCTCCCCCACCATCAGTTTTTGCACACAGGGCTGGTAACAGGCTCTCTGTCATCTGCTGCAGATCAGGAAGAAAACTTAGTTACTAATCCCTTTTATTTCTATGTCCTAAACAACCATGTGTGGTTAGGTTTTTCCAAAAAAACATACTACTAGTTACTCTGTGAGAACATACAGAGTAAAAGAAATGAGGAAAGTCTACAGTTTAAAAGAAAAATCTGAAGTCTTACAAGGCTAAATGTCCCTATTGGGGCTGATTGTGGAATTCTAATTCCTAGCCTGCAGCTGAAAGAGAACTGAGAGACAGGGAGAAGGAGACACCTGAGAAATATGTAATGAGCATTTGGTTTGTGGTAAGCATGATACTCACATAATTGCAAAATTCAAGTGATAAAAAGAAATATAGTGGTTTTTAGAAAAAAAATAAGGGAAAGATAATCTTGCCAATTCAAAGTTACTCAATCACTCCTTCCTCCTTTTCTCCCCTTCTCTCTGCCTGTGATCCCCAGGGGGCCATGGTCCTGGCGTCCAAGGATGGCATTTCAGTTGTCTTGTTCCTCTGTGGGCATCTACATTTTCATGGCTCATCATCCAGCCTTTTATGCAGAAGCCACACGTGGCAAGTATTCCCCAGAAAAGCTCAGCATCTCTCTTTCCAGGTTTGGTTCTAACCACAGCTCTTGTTGGACTTGCTATTCTGAGAGTCAGTAATATCTTCCTGGTCCCTGCTGGTCTATCTGCAGCTTCAATACGAGTCAGCTTGCCCAGAACCACAGTTATTTCTTAGCAGCTTTGCTGGCTTTCCATTCTCAGCTGTCTTCAGTGCCTCTCTGGGTTTCTTGGAGGCCCCCAAAAATTCAGGTCGGGGAACGGTTGTCATCTCAGACCTAGCTGAGAGCAGACACCTGGCTGCCAGCTTCTACTGTATTGCAGCTCTGTGCTTGCATGGGCACTCTGAGCCTGCTGCCTTCAAGATATCTATGACAGCAAGCACAGCACAGCTGCCCTCTGTGCTTATAGATCCCCAACCTATAGAAGAAGTTTTAATCCCTTACCTCTGCAGCTGAATATTTATCAAGGGAATAGGTCGGGACAGTCTGTGCCCCTGGTCCTTCCTAAAATGGTTATACACTGTACAATGGTGTCACATCAAAGGAGTCCTATCCACTTTAATAGACACCATTGATTTGTACGTGATGATTTTCTGGAAAATAAAAGTCATATGTCTTGAAGAAGGGACAAACGATGGAACAGGTGCCCAGGCCAATATGGAAGCCCTTTTTCTCCTCTGTCTATTCATTTTTCCCCATCTCAGAATCTCTCCTTCATGTAATGGCAAATTGACTCTTAAATCAACACACATCCTGCTCCATTCTCTGGTTTATTATTTTAAAAAATTTTATTGAATTTATTGACTTTTACAGTTAATAAAAGTATATAGGTTTCAGGTGTAAAATTTTATAATACATTGTGTGTTCACCATCCAAACTCAAATCTCCTTCTATCACCATTTATTGCCCCCTTTACCAGCTTCTACCTCCCAACCCCCTCCTTCCCTCTGGTAATCAACATACTGTTGTCTGTGTCTATGAGTCTGTTTTTTTTTTTTTTTTACTTAATCCCTTCACATTTTTCATCTAGGCCCCCAAACCACCTCCCCTCTGATAGTTGCCAGTCTGTTCTCTGCATCTTTGAGTCAGGTTCTATTTTGTTTGTTTGTTTATTTTGTTCACTAGATTCCACATGTAAATGAAATCACAAGGTATTTGTCTTTCTCTGACTGGCTTATTTCACTTAGCATAATATTCTCCAGGTGCATTAATACTGTCACAGAAGGTAAGATTTCCTTTTGTTTTACAGTTGAGTAGTATTCCATTGTGTAAATGTACCACAGCTTTTTAATCCACTCATTTACTGATAGACACTTGTGCTACTTCCAAATTTTGGCTCTCATAAGTAATGCAGCAATGAACATAGAGGTACATATATTCTTTCAAATTAGTGTTTTGAGTTTCCTTGGATATATTTCCAGAAGTGGAGTCACTGGGTCATAAGGCAGTTTTATTTTTAATTTTTACAGTTGATGTAGAATATTGTATTAGTTTCAGAAGTGTTACTTAGTGATCATCCTGATAAATTTCATACCCATCTGACACCATGATAGTTATTAGACTATTAATGACTATAGTTCCTATGCTGTACTATTCTTAATAACCAATTTGCACTTCTTAAGCCCTTCACCTTTTCACCCATCCTCCCAATCCTCCTTTTACCTGGTTATCGATATGTTCTCTGTATCTATGATTCTCTTGCCATTCTGCTTGTTCATTATTTTGTTTTTAGATAAATTTTTAATAGATATGTATTTATTACCATTTTATCATTCATATTTTTATCCTTTTCTTATTCTTTTTCTTAAAGAAGACACTTTAACATTTCATGTAATACTGGTTTGGTGGTGATGAACTCCTATAGCTTTTCCTTGTGTGGGAAACTCATTACATGTCCTTAGATCCTAAATGATAGCCTTGCTGGATAGAGTAATCTTGATTGTAGGTCCTTGCTTTTTAGCACTTCAAATATTTTTGCCACTCCCATCTAGCCTGCCAAATTTCTGTTCAGAAGTTAGCTAATAGTCTTATGGGAACTCCCTTGTAGATAACTAACTGCTTTTAAGCTTCTTTCTTTGTCTTTAACCTTTTGCATTTTAACTGTGATGTGTCTTGGTGTGGGCCTCTTTGAGTTCATCTTGTTTGGGACTCTCTGAACCTTTTGGATTTATATGTCTGTTTCCTTCACCAGGTTAGGAAGGTTTTCTGTCATTTTTTTCAGATGGGTTTCCAATTTCTTGCTTTCTCTCTTCTCATTCTGGCATCCTGGTGATGCAGTGTTGGCATACTTGAAGTTGTCCCAGAGGCTTCTTACATTATATTCATATTTGGGGATTCTTTTTTCTGTTCTGATTGGATGCTTTTGCTTCCTTATACACAAAATTGCTGATTTGATTCTTGGCTTCATCAATTCTACTGTTAATTCCTTGTAAATTATTCTTCATTTCAGTTAGTGTATTCTTTATTTCAGACTAGTTCTTTTTTATGGTTTCTATGTCCTTTTTTATGTTTACTATCTTTTTGTTGAAGTTCTCACTAAGTTTATTGGGCATCCTTGTATTCAGTGTTTTGAACTCTGCATCTAGTAGATTGCTTGTGTCTATTTCATTTAGATCTTTTTGTGGAGTTTTGTTCTCTTCTTAAATTTGGTCCATGTTTATTTTTCTCCTCATTTTGGCAGCCTCCTTGTGTTTATATCTGTGTATTAGATAGAGCTGCTACATCCCCCAGGCTTGTAGTAAATGTTCTGCAGGGTCCAATGACAGAACCTCCCTGAACCCAAGCTGGGCACTCTATATTCACACAGTGTGGGGTATATACACCCTCCTATTGCAATTTAGCATTGATTGCTCTTGGCATGTCAGTGGGAGGGTTTACTCTTAGGCTAATCTGCTGCAAGGACTGGCTGGTACTAGTGACACCATGGAGGGTCAGCTGTGCAGGGGCCCATACCACAGAGCAGGACACTTTGGTGGAGCTCTGGTGCCCACTCAGTCCAGCTCTTGAGTGTGTTTTTTTGTGGAGGTTGTTGGATTGTGCTTGGTCTGAAGTTGTCCACTGGGTGTGTGGCTCTAGGGCCTCCTAGGAGGTCCAGGTCAAGGTCAGCCACCATGTGCACTCTGCCTGGGGCCACCCAGCATGACCACAAAGCAATCTGTAGATGGCTGCAACATGTGCTGGGCTTGGAGGTACCCAGGCAAGGCCAAGCTGCCAACCAACACTGGCTGAACTAGTACCAGACTTATGGCCACTTTGTGAGGTATGCAGATGCCAGATCTTGCTTGCTTGAGAAATGTTAAGAAAGTCTGAAGCAAGAGCAAAGACAAGCCATGTGAATGGATGAGCCCCTGGAAACATCTTGGGTGGGTCCACAAGTTGGGTGCAGTAGGATCTCAGGGATGATGGAGACTCAGATATGGTGCCTGCCTGCCAGGTCTGTGGGTGAAGGGCTCAGAAGGGGAACAATGAGCCCTTCTGCCAGCACTTTTGACTGGCGGAAAGCTGCCCCTCAACTCTTGTCCTGATGCCAGATTATTCGCTTCCTCCTCATATGTCCCTGATTCCTTTAAGCTGCTGCCCCAAACATAGAGCTAAGAGGAAGTGAGTCCCAGTCAGTCCCTTCATGGGTCCTATAAGAGGAACTGCCTGGGACTCCAAAGGCCCTCCATCTCACTCAGCTTCAATTCTTGCTGGTTTTTACTGCCAGAAGTTATGGGGACTTGTCCTCCTGGAACTGGAACATTGGGCTGGAAGGCCTGGTGTGGGGCTGGGACCCTTGGCTCCAGGGTCCTCTGCAGCAGAGATATCCCTCCCAATTTTTATCTGCTACTTGTAAGTGTGGGAATAGTTCATTTGTTTCTTTCATTTAGCTAGATTTTGGGCAGTTATGAATAATAGTTGTTCTGTAGTTTAGTTGTAATTTTGATGTGCTGGAGAAGGCAGTTCCATTTTCAATTTTTTGAAAAAACTCCATACTGATTTCCATACTGGCTGCATCAATCTGCATTCTCACCAATGGTATATGAAGGTTCCCTTTACTCCTTCTCCATGCCAGCACTTGTTGTTTGTGTATTTATTGATGACAGCCATTGTGACAGGTCTGAGGGGATATCTCATTGTGGATTTTATTTGCATTTCTGTGATGATTAGTAATGGTGAACATCTTTCCTTACATCTATTGGCCATCTGTATGTCCTCTTTGGAGAAGTATAAATTCAGGTTCTTTCCCCATTTCTTAATGGATTTTTTTTTGTTTGTTTTGAGTCATGTATGTCCTTTATAAATTTTGGATAAAAACCCCTTACAAGATGTATCATTGGTGAATATGTTCTCTCATTCAGTGGGTTGTCTTTTCACTTTATAGATGGTTTCCTTTGCTGTGCAAAACTTTTTAGTCTGATGTAGTCTCATATGTTTATTTTCTCTTTTGTTTTTCTTGCCTAAGGAAAATGTCCAAAATTTTACTGCCTAGGTTTTCCTCTAGTATTTTTATGGTTTTGAGTCTTACATTTAAGTCTTTAATCTATTTTGAGTTTATTCTTGTGTATGGTATAAAAAGGTGGTCTAGTTTTACTTTTTTTTGCATGTATCTGTCCAATTTTACCATCACCATTTATTGAACAAACTGTCTTTACCCCAGTGTATGTTCTTGCCTCCTTTGTCAAATATTAATTAACTATAAAGGCATGGGTTATTGTGGGAGACCCTTCTGCGTGGTGTGGGCCCACCTCCTACTCAGAGATGCACAGGACCCATGCCCACAGATAGGTTCTCTCGTGGGAAATCAGGTTTGCAATGTGCCTAAGCCGCTCTGAGTCTTGCTTTTGCTAAAACTCCCTCACCCTGGATTGGGATAGCCAAGTGCTTATTGTAACTTCCTAAAATCCATGCTAAACCTTGCAAGGACCAGTGTAACTGGCTCAACCACTTTTCCCCTTTTCATTTGATAATATCCTTCTTTTGTCATGTGATTAGGGGCATTGGCTCCTTTGTTGTCTATAAAAGGTAACCACACATAGCGAACCTGTACATAGTAAATGAGGACCATCTTGTAATGTGACCAGAAATAAAATAAAGTCCTGTCATGGTGGGCGCCACAGCTTTTGTTTCCCCTTGAGAAAAAAGCCACGCTGTCCTTTTTCGTCCACCAGATTCAGTAGTCTGTGTGAATGTTTTATTTCATCCATAATGATGAGGACACTGCTGGCCTGTGTCTGCATCAGCTGCAACATGTTATTTCTGAGCTCTCTATTCTGTTCCATTGATATATTGAATATATATCCATTTTTATGCCAATACCATGCTGTTTTGATTACTATAGCTTTGTAGTATAGTTTGATATCAGGTAGCTTGATTCCTCCAATGTCGTTTTCCTTTCTCAGGATAGCTGTGGCTATTCAGGGTCTTTTGTGGTTCCATATTCATTTTTGGGCTATTTTTTCTGGATCTGTGAAAAACACCATTGGTATATAGGACAATGCTCCAACTAACTGAGCCACCCAGTCAATCTTATGGCAGCTGACAGTCTTATGGGAGCTCTTTTGTAGGTTACTGTCTTTCTCTTGCTGTTTTTAACATTCTTTCTTTGTCTTTAACCTTTCCGTTTTAATTATGATTATTTATTTATTTCTTTTTTTGCGGTGGACTTCTTTGGGATTACATTGTCTATGACTCTCTGCACTTCGTGGACTAATGTGTCTTTTTTCTTCACCCAGTTTTGGAAGATTTCAGTCATTATTTTTTCAAATATGTTCTCAATCCCTTGCAGTCTCTCTTCTCCTTCTGGTACCCCAATGACGTAGATGTTGATACATTTCATGTTGTTCTAAAGGTCCCTTAAACTATCTTCATTTTTTAAATTCTTGTTCTCTTTTTGCTGCTCTGATTGGGTATTTTCTGCTACCTTGTCTTCCAAATTACTGATTTGATCCTCTGCTTTATCTGACCTTCTGTTTGTTCCTTCTGGGGTAGTCTTCATTTCAGATATTGTATTCTTCACTTCTGACTAATTTTTTTAATGGCTTCTATGTCCTTTTTCATGTTGTTGTAATTCTCACAAAGTTCCTTGAAGTTCTCACAAAGTTCATTTAGTATCCTTATAATCTTTTTTTTGTTGTTGAATTCTATATCTGGTAAATTGCCTGCCTCCATTTTCTTTAGCTCCTTTTTCTGGAGATTTCTACTGTTCTTTTATTTGGGATTTGAGTCTTGATTTCTATTGGCCTATTTGTGCATGGGGTTGACCCTCAGACTGTCTGACTGTGAGGACTGACTGCAATGTAGAAGTTGCTATGCAGGTGCTGACCACATGAAGCAGAAATCACCTCAATGGGGTCTGATGACTGTAGAGGTTTCTCTTTGGATATGCCACTTTTGAAGCTAATTGGATCCTTCTCTGATGTCTGAAGCTGGCCACTGGATGTGTTGGTTCTGGCGCCTCTTGGAAGAGACTCTGGTTCAGGTCATTGTCAGAGTCTTCCTGTAACTGGTCCTGAGGAAACTGTTTGGAGCTATAAAGTGATCTGCAGTTTTTGGCTCCCTCTGCTCAGCCTTTGTATGCATGAAATAAGCTGTGCACCAAGCCTGCCTTTTACCAGCACTGGGCCCACAAGCAGGTCAGCAAATGTCTCAAGGCACCCCAAGATCTGCCTCTGCCTGCCTCCATCTGACAGCTGCCTGTTAGGCTTAGTCACTGGAAGAGTCTCTGGAGGTACTCAAGTTGCATGAGGTAGGTTTTCAGTGAGTCACCAGGTAGGGGTGTGTGGTGATCACCAGAGTGATACAGGTTCAACATTTGTGCCCATGCAGGTTCTCAGTCCACTCAGCAAATTCCTTAGTGTATACCAAGTCTAGCTATCACTCGCTGGGTCCTGGTCAACCTTTGTGGTGGGGTGGGGTCTCAGAGAGTCATCAGGGTAAGGTCAGCAGAATTTATCAGACCCAAACTGATCAAGATATGGCCACGTGAAGGGAGGGCTCCTCACCTGTCAGGCATGTGAGGAAAAATGGCCACTGTCTTAGAGCCACACAACTCAGTCTGTCCAAGATTCTGCCAGGAGCCTGAGCTCAACAGGGCAGGATTGCTGGGAGTCAGGAGGATTTGGGTAGTGGATCTCCCATGATGGGGAGGTACCAATAAAGCTTGGGGGAGGTGGGTGTAGTTGCTTTTGCTCTAGAGCCACATAATTCAGTTTGACCCAGATTTTGCTCAGACCTTGAAAGGGTGGGGCCTCCAGGAGTCAGGATGATGTGGCTAGTGGATCTCTCATCAGGGGGAGGCACCATTGAGGTTCATGCTGAAGTGGGAGGAATGTCCTGCAAAAGCCACACAGTTCAGTAACTGATATCCCTTGTGTCTGCCAAGACCTCTACACCCTGGCTCAGGCAGCCGACACCTCAGCAGCACCCAAGCTCTGCAAGGTGGTGTGACAGGGAGTCTAGAGGGTGGGGCTATTGCATTTCCCTAGGTGATGTTGCAAGGAGGGTATGCCCCACTGATGAAAGATAGCACCTGTGGTGTAGGAGAGGGACTCAGGAAGAGGGCCACAGGGACTTATCTGTGGCTGTCCCTTTAGCTCTCACTTGAGAGCCACAGTCCCAAGTCTCTCCTCATATGACTCTAGTCCACTTCCCCTTCCCTCCACTTGAGCACAGGACGAGTGGCTGTGAATGAGATTTTGTGCATTAGCCCTTTAAAAGTGCACCTGTGTCTTTAGCTGATTTCTGTCTTTTTTGGTGGACAGAATCCCTGCTGATTTTCACAGCCAGAGGTTTTATGGGCACCTCTACTTGGCTCTGGTGCTCTGGGCTGGGTGTCTGGTGTGGGGTTGAGACCCTATACTTCTCTGGGGGAAACTCTGCAGCTGAGATATTCCTCTGGTGTGAGTGAGGCCAGCTCTTTTTTCCTCTCCATGCTACCTACCAGTCTCGATGTGGCCTCTTCTATAAATCCTTAGTCATAAACTACTGTCCAGCTAGTCTTTAGTTGGTTACTCAGGTTGATTGTTCTATGCATTTGTTGTAATTCCAGTTTGGTTCTGGGAGGAGGTAAGTGTAACTTCCACCTACTTTGCTGCCATCTTGGAAATCTCCTCTGGTTTATTGTTAATATGCTATACCTACAGTCTTTCAGCCTAGCTCTTGGTATTCAAGCTAAGAGCTTCAAATTCAGCCCATCAATCTTTCTCTCTAAACATTTTCTCTCATAAATACATGGATCATAAAATGAAAAGACAGAGCTTTCAAGGTTCTTCTTTGGAATCAAAGTTAGGGATTTGACTCTTTGTCTATGTTGAATTTCATGATGCACAAAAGGAAAAATGTTCTTCGTGATGACATGGTGGGGAAATATATATAGCTCAACTCAAGGGAGAGAGGTAAAGAAACCATCATGTTTCTCTACACTTATTGAGCTAACAGAGCTGTGGGAGAGGGACTGAAAGACAAACTGTCTAGTAATAATGACAGGGTTTTATTGGCTGGAAGCATGGCAGGAGGTGAGTCTTTTGTGCTATGTCTCACAAGAGTTCATTCAGAGCAGGATGGATTTGGATCAAGAACTGAGAGCCACCACAATAGTCCCATCTCAGTTCAAGTTCTATTTAAGCCCACCAGGTCTTGAGACATGATCATCAGCCTCTGAGAAACAGCTCTGTGTGAGATCACCCTGTGTGATCAGGGTGAGACACATGGAGGAACAGCCAGGGACTGAAATGGGCAGAGCTCGTTAACAGCTTCTGAGGCTCACTGAGGGGCACATTAAATGTGTACGCAGGATAGATTTAGCAGCAGGCTACTTGTGACCTTTGATGTCCTTCTTGCCTATTGGAAACCACATTGCCAGGAGTTTCTTTCTCAAGCAGGAGGGTGATGTGATATAATCACCTCTCTACAATTTGTGTTAGTGCTCCACCTCCAGTACTGCTTGGCTTGCAGTCTAGGTTTGTGAAAAATGTGGTCCTGCTTCCTTCATCTTTGTTTTCTCTATTTTGTTCCTACCTAACCATCTATGTACACAGTGGAGCCGTGTTCCCTGGCCATACCATCTCCACATTGGCCCTGGAGGGAAGAGGTTGGAGAGCTTCATTATTTAGTAATTCCAGAGAACTACAAAACCCTACTGTGCTGTGACTCAGGTTTTCTGTGTGGCTGTAACAGTCTTTTTTAAGATGCTAAAGATGAAAAAAAAGGAAGAAAGTAAGAACAAAATCTATAATATTATTATATAATATTATTATTTCTACAATTTTAATATCTACTAATCCATGGGAACCAACTGAACATTAAAATATGAGTTTAAAGGTATATATTTTTATTTTTTACTTTTTTAAAATTATATTTTATTGATTATGCTATTACAGTTGTTCCATTTTCCCCCCTTCATTACCCTCCACCCTGCACACCCCCTCCCACCCACATTCTCCCCTTTAGTTCATGCCCATGTGTCATAAGTTCTTTAACTTCTACATTTCCCACACTATTCTTGCCCTCCCCCTGTCTATTTTCTACCTACCGTCTATGCTACTTGTTCTATGTACCTTGTCCCCCTCTCTCCTCTTCCCACTCCCCTATTGCTAACCCTCCATGTGATCTCCATTTCTGTGTTTCTGCTCCTGTTGTAGTGGTTTGCTTAGTTGGCTTTTGTTTTAGGTCTGGTTGTTAATACCTGTGAGTTTGCTG